>VZTE01001360.1:138225-191410 GCA_013397775.1 Eulacestoma nigropectus | reverse complement strand
CCCAGGGCAGCAGGAAGGGCGGGGAGCCCCCGCACGCCGCCGGTCGGACCCTTTGCTGATGGCTGGTGCCCGGAGGATGCGGCCCTGGGCCGTCCCGTGGATGATGCTCTGTCTGCTCTGCCTCCCGCCCTCTGCCAGGGCCCAGACGAAGATCCCGCTGGAGACGTAAGTGTTTCTCTGCGGCTGGCGTGCAGCGGGCAGGGCCGAGGGCTTGGACAGGCGGGTGGGAATGCCGCCCTGGCAGGGGCAGGCACGGCGGGGACGGGCTCCTCCAGAGGGGCACATCGCTGCAGGGGGGTGGCATTTCCGTACCTTGGCTCCTGGCAGAGGACACAGACACGGGAGCCACAAATTCGGTGCCCAGGTCTAGACTAGAATGCAATACCTCTTCTTCCCCATTCGCCAAGCGCAGCAATGATACTCATCTGCTTTAGTTAAGTACCTTGACATCTATTAATGCTCTGCTTAATGCACTGGGCGGCAGAAGGCAAAACCAGTTTAAAGACACGTTCGTAAAACCCTCCTCCTGCTGCTGCTGCTGCAACTTGCGGAGATCCCAAGGCGGGTGGAGAGCGGACACGAGTGGCCCCAGTTTGGCAGCTCCCAGTTGAGCAGAGAGGTTTCAGTAGACACTGCTGGGTTCCAGTGTGCCAGGAACGCCCACGGGATGCACAGCACTGGCGAGGTTCTGGCTGTGGAGGATGCATGCGGGGTGTTTGAGCGCAGACGCATCTCTTCGCCACGCACGAGACCCAGATCGTGCAGGGCGAGGTGTGCAGCTCCGAAGCTCTGGTCCCTTGCCTTGGTCTGGATCACTGCTGGCTGGAAAGAAACTGGGTAATACACACAGACGTGGTTATTCACGTGTGTGGCTGTTAGAGGGTGTTAGTGAGAGGAGGCTAAATAAGGGAAAGAGGCCTCAGCACTTCTTGCTGGTTCTTGCTCCACCTCTCTCCAAAGGCGGAATGGCCCTTCCCAGAGCTCTGGAGCAGAGCGATGAGACGCTGAGCTGCAATACAAAGCACGCCCAGCTGTGGTTTGTGCATGCACTGCACGTGCAGGGAGTCCTGATGCAGCTTTTGGGATGTGGGTTTGCAGTGCCCCCACGCCCCGGCGTGCTGGTGTGACGAGCGGCTCCTCCAGCACGGTCCCTGCCGGAAAGCTCCCCGCCAGCAACACAGCCCTGGCAGCCCCCCAGGAGCCTGAGAGCTCTCAGCAACCCCAGTTTATAAAAACTTCACCTTGTTAAGCTGATTTAGACAAGTTCAATCTTTTAAGGATTAAAAAGGTCGGCACCACGATTGGTAAATGCTGTTGTGGGGCAGCTTCTGGGGCGCTGGGATAGATCTGTGGGTTCAGGACAGCGGCTTGGTCTGGAGAGGAGACAACGCTGCCAGCCCGTTCCAGAAGGAGATGTATCTGAAAAATCAACTCAAGTCAGCTCAAGCCCTTTCCTGTGTTTGGGGAAGTGTTTTTTATTCAGAAATTGCCAATCACACCCTTACAGATGTGCCACCAGTACAGCCCATCTGACCAGGAGTTGCGCTGGCATCATCCAGGAGGGGCTCGGGAAACTTTGCTACCGATTTTATTCTTGCACTGTCAAGCCCTTCCCCAGAAAAGTGCTTGGATTTGGGCTTCGCAGAAAGGACACAGAGGTTACACAAGATAAAATCCAACTTCTGCTAACTTCAAACCATGCAAATCATCTTTCCATGTCCAGGATAAATACTGCATAGGAATACCTTTCAGCGTTGAAGCCTGTGGCATTTAGAAGCCAGCCTGTCCTTTCTGCTGTTCTTGCCTCTGAATACAAGAGCAGGGATTAGAGGCAGGCAATCTCTGACTAAATCCTTTTCTGATGTGTTTCGTTATAATGTGATAGCCCTTTACTACTGAAAAAAAAAAAAAAAGATTTACGTCACTTTGCACAATTTGGAACTTATTCCTGTACAAGAATGAAGAATAAACAATAGAAAAAGAGCTTTTCTCCTCTGGTACTAAAACCAGACCAACAGCTGAATTAATCCCTGGTGTTTGAAATCCACTCATGAATTTAACCAAAACACAAAAGTCGCCCTTTTGAAATGAAATTTCAGTAGAGAAACACATTGGCCAGAGGCCCAAGGGGAGTAAATCAGCAGAAAATGGATCTGTTTCATGGGTTACACGGGGACATTTTGGGGACACACAACCAGAGTCCTTCAAGCAGCATCTGGGTTCGATCCGGGTGAAGCGACACAAGGCTCACTCGGCCTGTGCCGTGTCTGGCTTTGCTGCATCGCGCTTGGATCACCGCCAGCTTATCCCGAAGCTCACTCAGCTTTAGCTCCAGCAGTGCAAAAATCTGCTCAGTCAGTTCCTAGTGATGCTTCTGGGGTGCGAGTTCAGCACACAAACCACCTCTTCTTTCCCACTGGACACAGCTCTGGCCGTCCGCCGGCCACGGCGTGGGCAGGAGTGCTGGCAGCTGTGAGGATGGTGAGGAGCTGGGGCTGGCTTCTTCTTGGGGTAATGGAAGCGCTGGGAAATGCTGGTGGGAGAGGCAAAGATCAATCTGGTATGGCCTCTATAGGCTGCTCCTATTGCCTTTATATGTCTGCTCCTGAGCTGGACAGAGCCAGCGACCTTAGAAGAAGTTTTTCTGCAACCTGATGAATTTTAGACTGACCTTTTCTCTCACTTGTTTATTAAAAAATTAAGGAAACCTATTTAAGTTCAGCAAGCTGCTCTTAATTTCCCAGTACTCTAAGGTTGCTCATTTCCCCGGCAAATAATTGTCTTTTACATATGTGAATGCCGGTGTATTTCTACCTCTTCGCTTTCCTACTTTTCAGCTTCTGTGAAATGTCACCAGAAATTTTTTATGACACAATCTTTTGCCCTGTAACACTGGGATTTGGGACCTTTGTGCCTTGTCATTCCTCTGTGCCCCCTAAATTTCCAACCCGTCCTCCAAAGCTGCCACTCTCTGGCCCTCTCTTTGGTCCCCCGTCTTTGTGCCTCATTCGTCCTCTTCTTTGAGACCAGAAGAAATACCCGTCCCTGAGCCAGAGCAGACATCCCAAAATGACACAAACCCCTTTTTTTCTTCAAGTTCTGCTTTTACTGGAAGTTTCAAGAACTTTTAAGAAGATGCTTAGCTGCACCCACTAATCAGAAATTAACACCACAGACTCTTCCACCCTGCTGGGTTGAAAAATGCTGAGGGCTGGAAGGAGTAGGGGCACACACATGGCCACACACATGACACAAAACAGAGGTGGGGGGAGGGAAACGGGGTAAAAATAAACATCCCTGCAAAAATTACTATCCTTTCATGTTTAGGCTCTCTCTTTCTACAGTAAAAGGCGAGGAGAATATTAGTTAATATCAGCATGAAACAGCTCATACATGAAACTTAAAAAGCCAGCAGCAGCAGGTGGGCATCGAGTTAAACATTGATCCAGAGATCTTCATATCTCAGGGAATGCATTAGTCACTACTACAGCAAACAGGAAAGCATCCCATGGGATCCCTGTTTCTCGTTTCCTCTTTTATTCTAGGCTTGCTAGAATAACTCTGATAGAGCACAATAAATCCTGGTCTCCTAGAAAATACCGGTATTCTTTTTTCTCTAAGGATGAAATGATGAGATAAAAGCTTTGGCTCTCAAAATAAGATGCAGAGCACAATGCAAAGAAAAAAAAAAAAAAAAAAAAAAAAAAAAAAAATTGACTTCAGCTGGTGCTAGTTCACACTCAGTGGTTAAATATGAATGCCTCATTGCCAATTAAGGATTGATTTAAAAAGGCTCCCACTCTCTCATGCTTTTTTTATAGCGGTGGAGAGAGGTGCAGTGCAGAGCTGAAGCTTTGTGTGTGCTCCTCATTATCCCCTAGAGCTGCCTGTGTGTTGCTGTGTGCAAGAGGGGAGTCTGAGCAGGCTTTCCTGGCTTGAAGGGAGCTGTTGTGATTATTCCACCCTGAGCTCATCTCTGTGTTGCTGTATTATTTGTGGTGCAATGCACTGGGAAATCAGGCCCTGAGGTTAAAGCCTGCCTGGGACTGGAAGAAATCCACTGGAAGCTGTAGGTAAGACTCTGCAGAGCAGAAATAAGTAGTGTACCCTGGTAAGGGGAGAAGGCCATTTATTGCATTAAATAAGTCTCTCTTAGGTGAATCCTTGTTGGTGGAGCTGCCTAACGTGGATCACATAGCAGCTCTCTGATGAAGTGCTCTGTCAATTTTGGGAGCCATCTATTTCGATTTGGATGGCTGGGTGTCCAGGCTGCTCCTCGACATCCGTCTGTTCCCCGTGTGGGATCGCTGCCATCCGTTATTTCCGGGACGGCACAAGTGTGAGGGGTGCTTTGCAGTGACAGTGCATCGTCTGCTGTGGCATTGCCAGCAGCAGCACCACCAGTGAGAGCAGAGGATTCGTCTGGCTCCTCAGTCTCTGGCCTGCTCTGCTGGAGGAGCTGAATCCAAGGGGGGAATCGTGATGCCTTCCTGGAGTTCGGACACCTATTTCTCTTCAGCAGGTTTGGCACTTGGTGTCTAGCCCTTCACCCCAGGGCCTGTCGGGGGAGACAAATAGGTGTCTGCAGAAAGCAATTTATTTCACTTTGCCAGCAACAGAAGGAACTCCAACGCTATGTGAGACCAAATTTGTGCGTCTGAAGTTAGGTGGGACCAATTCAACTCGAAGCCCAGTGACTGAGACCAGCAGAACTCAGTGTTTCTCCCTGCTGACCAATGTCCTGGGCAGAATGTCCAAGAGCAGCTCTGTCTCCTGCCTTACTGCTTGTCTTGCTCGAGTCTGGGGATGAAACAGAGCCACTGTTGGTAGAGTGGCTGACAGAAATGTAGGGGGATTTGTGCTCAGAAAGATGGAGCTTTGCCTGTCTGAAGAAGTAACCAGTTCTGCAGACTTTGCACTACTATGTTTTTTTTTTTTTTTTTTTTTTTTTTTTGGCCTTTCTTTAGGGTGAAGTCCTGGGCAGATGTCTTTGGTGGGGAGCTGTACTCCATTGTGACTAAGTATTCAGGCTCTCTCCTGTTGCAGAAGGTAGGCAAAATCTGTGAGGGTTCCCTTTGCTTCCTATCACCTCCCCACGTAGCCTTCCAAGGTTCCCCCCGGGGCGGAGGAAAGAATAAGACACTGGTGTCCAGCTGTCTTTTAAAATCAGAGCTCCATATCTGTAAACACAGAGAGATGCCCTGTGGCCACTCTCCATGAACTGGAGAGGGAAATCCATTCAATGCCTGCTTTCATCAGCCATTGCTGCACACCACCTTAACTGTACCACTTTTTGTTGAAAATCCTTTTTAACAGCACTCCTCACGTTTCTGTTCTCATGATCACTTCCTGCTCTCCCATACTGATCCTTCACTCTTACTTTAACTCCCTCTGCTGCTCATCACTCACCTGTTCATTGTCACCCCATCGTCCCCTCCTGCAGCTCTCCAGCTGACACTAATTTCTTTTTGCTTCCTCGTCTGTATTCAGCCAGTTGTTTATCAATTCTTTGAATTTTGCCCTTAAGCCTCTGCTTCGGGCAGGTTCCCTGGAAGCCAGAGGCGCAGAGCTCTGCCTGGCTTGCTCACCAAACAGGCACCATGCCTGTAAACTCTCTACCAGCATTCAAGGGTGTAGCTCCAGGGGCTTTAAACAAATGGTCCCTTTTGCAGCTGTAAAGAAGCTTCCTTAAGTCAGTGGTGAGTGGCTGCTCCTCTTTCAGCCTTGGGGATCTCTGCCCTGTGCCTCCCAAGTGCTGCTCTGAGGGACTGGTGGCTGCTGATGGCATCCAGAGGAATGCAGACTCCACTTTGTGGCCATCCAGTGCTTTTTTCTTTACTCTTTCTCTGATTCTTCAACACAAGCCCTGAGTTGCCCTGTACACCTTCAAGGTGTCTGACTTCTGTCCTGGTGTTAGCAATTACACCCACATCCCAGTGCAGAACAAAGGAGTTGGATATCATTTTCCTTGCCTTGCTGCTAAGCCCCGTTTCCCTGTCTGCAGAGTGCTGCTTTTTGCCTGAAGTAAGGGATCACACCCTGCAGCACTAACTTTGTTGGGTTTGACCAAGACAGGCTTTCAGCATGCATCACCAAGGTCTATGCTGGTCATCAGCTCCTCTTGGGAGGAAAGAGCTGCCATGCAATAAAAAGCTGTCAGCGCCGATAAAGGTGCTTCATGCACTAACCATGAGGCAGCTGCAACACCTGCAGCAGTGATGCCTGAGATGGCCCCACAAAAAACAGAGACTAGACAGGAATAAGGGAATAAAGGTAGGTATTTATTTGAAGGGCCTTCAAAGGTGCACCCTTGGCAGTCAAAAGGCTCCACCCAAGATGGACCCCGAGTCACGAGTTCTTCACACTTTTATAAGTTTGGTTCATTTGCATACCAGGGTTAATTCTCCAGTTAAAACTTCAGTTAATGATGTAATTACCCCAAGTTTGCCTTCCTCTCAGAGGCTTTTAATTTAGACATTTTGGGGCCTGGTGTCCTTGATGTGGAAAAAACCACAGAAACCTAGACAGGGTTTGTTGTGTCTAACCAGCATGAGAGAACAGCAGCTAACAGGCCACACGAAACTTCAGAGCTACACACTAGGCAGTACAGCATTTGAAAAATATAAAAGTTAAAACCTAAGGCATCAGCAGGATGTAGATGCAGGCAAAGTTTGGCTTTTAGCAGTTTAGGTGATGCTTCTTTGTTGCCTGTTGTCCCCTGGGCTCCCCAAGCCATAGCTGCCAGAGGCAAAGTGACACGTGAGCATCTCTGGTGAGTGCTGGAGCTCTAGGTGGGGGGAAGATGCAGATTTGGGTTATTTGATAGTCAGGCACCCTTCTGATGCTGTGTAGGTGTGGGCCAACACAGCCAGCTTGCGCTGCTTCTGCTGACGGATTAAGGGAGTTCGTGTTCCTTGAGGCCCAAGAGTCAGTGAGACTGACTGGGGAAGGGGAGCTGGGCTTAGCCTGAAAACACCAGTGCTGAGAAAGTTGTCGGTGCAGGCCAGGAATGGCACATGTGGCACTGAGGTGAGTGCCAAGACAGCTGTGCTGTGCTGCCCCTCTGGATGTGTTGCACCAGATCGTGTGTTTTGTCCCTTAGGCTCTTGATCCTTTTGGGATAGGGGTTAAATGAGACCTGCAGGTGCTCACAGTGCCACTAAGAATTAGAGTTACAGCAGCTAGTTCTTGAACAGAAATTGCCAACTCTTATCAGCTGTTGGTATGATTCATTGGAAGCAAGGAAAGCTCAGTTTCCAATGAAAAAGAAGCCTGCACGTAACCAAATCCAATCTAGTATTCGTGTCAGGAGGAACTAAGGCAGAGATGTATTTTCCTGGTGGTCTGATAGCTTTATAAAATAATGCCACTTGCCTGCCCAGTCCTCGTATGCAGTTTTGTTCTTGAAGGGAGGAAGGTGTCTGATTTACTCTTGGATGTGTCAAGGCCTGGGTGCAGCCTCTGGACACCCCTGAGCTGGACGCAGTGTCTGTGACTCAGAAGGAAAATGTCACTTTGAGCAGGGGGTGCAGATGAGCTTGATCCAGCCTTGCTCTGTAAACACTCCAGCAAAGAATCATCTCCTAAATTCATGTTGTGTTGTGTTGTGCCCTGCCCTAACTTAACCTGAGCAGTTTAAGCAGCTCAAGTTTACCTTTCAGCCCCACTTCTTGAGCTTTTTCATCTCCTCTTACTTCCCTGGGAAGTAAGGAAATGGGGGAGAACCAGCCAGCCCTCACTTCTTCAGCCTCCTTTTCTTTGGGTAGGTTGGGCACCTTCTCACGATTCCTCATCTTGAAGCAGGGACCATCCCAGAGGGCTCCCACTGCATCCCTGGCACCTCCAGCACTACAAATGGATGCAGACACATCTTTGACTATTAGGCAGCATTTTCATGACCCCAAATATCTTTGTGTAGATCCTCTCATTGGCACAGACTGTGGGCGTGTTAGGCCTGGGCAGCCAAACGCACCAAAGTCTGGAAGTCAAACATGCGGATTTGCCTGTGCCCCACACGTTTCTCTTTTTTAGGCTGTTGCCTGTTTTTCACATCAAGTATTTCTCTGCATGCCTGGGTGTGCCCAGACCAGCAGGAGGGTGGGGAGCACAGTGCAGAGGTCCAGGTGATTCTTTTCTCAGAGCTTGTCTAAGTCAACAGGCATTTTGTCTTTGAGGAAACACAGAAGGTGCTGTTATCTCAGTTTAGATCTTATGTCATGTCTCCCTTGTGCCTAATAGTCTTGAAGTAACCAGCTTACTGTTGCTTTGAGAGTCATAATTTTTCAGTTACTGAATGCTTTCCATGTAAACCTTGTCTTTAATACTTACATAAACTTTCTTTTGTGGTTTTGAGTCTGCTTGCTTTTCTTTGGACTTTTTGTTTCTTTCCTCCAGAAGAACCCTAATATCATACTGCAAACCCAAGTAGTTGACTAGTTGACTTTCCACCAGGCTTTATCATTCCCAGAGACCTGGTGAACTAACAGGCATCCCTTGAATCCCCAAGGGCAGGCTTTTACCCTGCGTCAGAGAGCTTTGCCCTGCAGTTATTAGAAAGCCCAAAAAATGTGGCAAAGAACAGACAAACTTGAGAAGTTCAGTCAAGACGTTTTCCTGGGTGAAGATGAAAGGAATGTCTTTCACACTCTTAATTTAGTTCCACTAGCAGTGAGTAATGCAGCACCGTGCACTTCAATAGGCTGAATTCTATGGAGGTGGGAACAAGAATATATATTTGGTGACATATCTCTGTTCACAGATAAAACTTAGGATACTGAATTCTGGATATTCTACTTTTAAATCACCACCCCCGTCACTGCAGAAGGGGAATCTTAATGAATTGCTCCTGCTGTTTTAAGGGAATGCTAAGTGCTAGATGAATAAGAAAAGGTTTTCTGTTTGAGCTGAGCTAACTTTTTGGCCTTTTTTCAACATCAGATCCTTTTAGCCAGTTCTCCCAAGCCTGATTCCTGTTCTGTAACTTACAATGATCTGATAGCCCAAACCCTAAGCACAGGTTGTACAGGATAATGTTGGCCAACTACAAGCACCTGAGCTGACTTTCAGCCATGGTGTCTGGTGACAGTACTGAAATCTCAACTCTGTTGCCCACCATTAGGAAATCTTGGATGAATAGTCATCAATAGCCAGAGATTTCAGTGGCAGGAATACAGCCATGTAGTGGTTTGCTGGTTCATGTGTAGGAAAAAAGCTCAAATAGGATTTGAGCTCAAACCTGGTGCATTCCTTAGTGAGCTGAAACTTTGCAGAAAGTTTTTTTTGGTGTTTTGGGTTGGGGGGTGGGTTATTTTTTTCTTCCCAGCTCTGGCTAGATCTCAGGGTTGAGATGTGTATGCTATTAGCACACTGCTTGTGATTTCTCGTGATTACTTTTACCCCAGTAACATCTACTTGTGAGTACGTCAAAAGCACATTAAAAAAATTTTAATTGAGAGGGGGGGAAAGCCCTGTTGCTTTTAATTGCAGCTGTGACCCAAGGTAACCGGGGGCAGGTCACTTTGTGAGGTGTGCTGGTGTGTGCCCTCCTTGGTTAGCATTCCCAGGAGAGATTACCCTCCTCCCCCCGAGCAGGGCCTGATTAAAGCCCAGCCTGGCAGAGATCACTTCTCTCCTGGCAGAACGCTGACACGGAGCTAAATGGGACAGGCACCAGCCGGGATGTGCTGCGGTCTCGGCACCAGCAGGGACCTCGGCCGGGGGTTGTGGCTGCACACTCCTCTTCTGGCAGCGTGCTTACCCCAGCCTTCCTGCTCAACCCCTCCTCTTCCTCCTGCTGCTGCTGCTTGCCCGCCTGCCTGTCCCAGCTCCCCAGCCCCAGCGGAGGGGATGCGAGGCCTGGCGTTTTTAATCCAGTAAAACCCTCGCTGTTAATCATGCCAGACAGAGCGAGCAGCCTCCCTGCCATGCCTGCTGCAGGCTGGATGCTGCTGCTATTTCTGTCTGACCTCCCCAGCCTGCCCCATCCTCAGGGCATTTCTTCCTCTGCCTGTGCTCAGCCGCCCTCCCGGATGGTCAAGGAGCTTCTTGAACAAAAGGGGCTCCACTCGCTCACCCTAAAGACGTGCAGAGTCCTTTCCCTGCTGCTCCCCTCTAATTCAGAAGTGTCACCAGAGCCCCTGCCATCTCCTTGCCCTTTTCACCACCTTGTTTTTTTCCCAGCACAAGGAGCCCAGCCCTGGCTGAGATTGCTGCTGTGATGCTAACACAGCGTGAAGATGGAGGGGGGCTGTACACACTGCAGACAAAACTGATGATGAGGGACCAGGGAATTGCAATTGGTTGCCTTTGTGTTTCCACACAGCTCAGGAGATAAGGCTCTGTCTTTTCTGAAATAAATTAATCATCCCGTGTCCTTTGGCAGGTTTTTTTCCTCTTTCTTTCTGGCTATCTCTGTTAGCTGTGGGATTTTCTGGAAGGGAGAAATAAAGGCTATTGTATCCAGTCTTAAAAGGGCAGATTTAAGGAGGCAGATTATGGTTACACAGTTTAGATGTACTCTTGGGTTTTTTTAACTCCTAGGTTACATGAAACATGGTGAGAATAAACTGATTATCTCTAAAGCTGTCAGATCTAGATCCTCCTCATTACAGCATCTCTCCCCATGGAGGCAGCATGAAGTAGCCATGCTCGTAGTTCCTGGTTTCTGCGAGTTGCTTGGCCTAAGTTATGCTCCTGGGTGTCCCATAAATAGCATCATAACAGTCTGTCCTAGCTTTCCTTGGCAGTCTTTAACGAAAGCACTGAGCAGACCCTTCTTGCTGGAGCCCTGGCAAGTTGTCTCACAGAGGTGGTGGCTCTGGGGCAGGACGGTGTGGGTGCTGCCAGGACGTCTCTCCACCGGCGCTCCAGAGCACACGTGGCATAGGAAGAGGTGCAGTGACAGCCTGTAGCTCCATTCCCTTGCTCTTCCCTCTCCCTCAAGCAAACTGGGGGTGTGTGATGTGTACAGTGCTGGTATGGATATCATCACAGGGCATGGTTTAGGTTTCCAAAAGCTTCTGCTTCTCTCTCTAGTTTGTAGGCACTGATAGCTTCAGGTGTATTGCTGCCTTCAGCAGCCACAAGGTCACAAGTGGATCAGTCGTTTTCACTTGGTCAAAGTGCTTTGAGTTATGGCCACTGATCTGCACACCCCGAATTACGGGGTGGAAAAGGAGGAAAGGCAAACATGGAAGAAGGTGATAAAATCAGAGCAGTTGTTTCAACACACCCTCACTCACCAAAGACAATAACCAGCTAGCAGTAATAGATTGATCCCTCTCCTTAAGAACCTCCTGCTCAGCAGGATTTTCTTCTTTCCCTTGGGTAGAAGTACAAAGATGTGGAGCCAACTCTGAAAATCAAGGAGGTGGATGGCTTGGAGCTGGTGAAGAAGTTCTCGGAGCAGATGGAGAGCATGCTCCGCAGGAAGGTCGAAGCTGTTGAGGTATGACCACTGGGGTTTGGGGCTTTGGGAAGGAATTGGTGCCCTGTCAGCCCCGGAGCAGCAGGCACAGGCCTCCTGCCTGCACCAGGAGTGTGTGGGCGCAGGGGTTGCGTGAGGACTTCCCTGCCCAAGCAGGAGCCTGCTGGTGCAGCTGGCTGCTCGCTCTGAGCTTTAAGCAGACACTGGTGGGAGGATGTGGGCGTTCAGACAAGGGGATGCTGGCTTCTCCCTCCGCTCAAATTAGAAAATAAGATAAAAACAAAGTCTAGGAATAAATACGAGGGAATGAACACTCTTTTAGAAGACAAGCTGTTTAAAGGGGTGGGGGGGAGAAAACCTCCTAAAAGTGAAAAATCGAGCTCATCCTTCCATAATGCACCCTGGCCGCTGAAGACTAAGGGCTGTGTGTGTGGCTCAAGGGGAATTTCTGCACCTCCTGAACACAAGCTGCAAGGAAGGTGCTTGGATTTCCAGCTGTGTACATGGGGAAGTGTGGAGGAGGCGGCAAGAGGTCTGTAGCTGTTGCTGCGCGGGAGATCAGAGCAGGTAATCGTTCTGGCCCCTCTTACTTCCTGCATCTGAGGATTTATCATATTCCCGTGTATTTACCTACTATGAAAAGCATATTTCTGTAGTCACAGAGCCTTGACTGTTTAAGGTTTCTAATGTGGAAAAGCCATCCAGAAACACATCATTTGAATCTCCAAGTGAAACGTGGGCATATTTAGTCCCAGAGCTTTGGCCCATAACGTTAACATTCTTAGCCAGACTTTTCCAGTGTTTGGATTGCCTTATCCTTTGTGAAGGAGCAAAATGTAGTTTTGCTGAGACTGTTGCTGATTGTGCAACCCTGAAAACACGTACGTGTTTAGTTGGATCCCTTCCCAGTCTGTACCAATTGGGAATTAGTGCCCTGCAGCATCATACTGGAGAAAACTGGCTGATTTTATTGCCTTCCATAAATGGTAAGAGCTTATACATGGCCACAGCATTGCTGAGCCCTTTTGAAACCCAGTCATGGTCTTTGTCTCAGGAACAATACCAGACTGAGACTCCCACAAGGCCTTTTCCTTTGATGAGATACTGACATCAAGCTGGGGCTGAAATGCCTTTCCCATGGCTTTTTGGAAGGGTTCATGGAAAATGGAATTAAATTTGTCTGTTGTTTCTGTAAATGGACCTGTTTCTGTTTGTATATGTCCTGTGATATCTAAAATTGCTCAGGGGTTTAGTAGGGGCTCTGGAGTAAGTAGGTGTGAATACACTTGGCAGTGAATAGCTGCAAATAATATGCCTTCCAAGCTGTAAAACTGCAGCATAGAACGACAGGTCAGCAGGAAAGAAGGGAAAGAGGGAAGTTTATAACCCCAGGCTTGGTTGTGGTGAAGGAGGCAGTCGCTGATGCAGCTGGAAGAACTTCTGGAGGGCTTTGCCCCAGCACCCACTCACCTTCCTTTCTGTGTGCTTGCTTTAGAGGTTGGTGGAAGCAGCAGAAGATGCAGATCTGAACCATGAGTACAACTCCTCTCTGGAGGTGAGTTTATCCCAGCCAGTGACAAAACGTGACACACAGGGAACAGGCATAGCCAGGAACCCACCCCCTCAGGTTCCTGAGCAGGTCAGGAATCCCCTTGTCCTCAGGACACAGCTTGTCTGGAGACTGCTGCGAGTAAGAGTCGTCCTTGGCAGATCCCAAACACAGCAACGCCAAGCAGATTAGTCCCTTTGGCTCTGGGAGGGGAAGGATTTGGGAAGACATTGGGCTGCGTGATATTATTGGTGTTACTTTCACTGCACGGCCAACACTGTCGTTGGGTGACGTTTTAGTGCAAATTAGCTGGCACTTTGTGGGTTACTTGACTGGAAAATGAGCTAAAAATTGAGTGTGAACGAACAATGAGGAGGATGCTGTTACAAATACCCACAGCAAATCTCTAATCCAAATGAACTGAGTTTCTCACCATCTTTCTTAACAGCTCCCATCATCTTTTCTGTACCAGACAGATACCCACTCATCAGGACTTCCCTTCAGGTGAAAGTTTGGTGCTGTCCAAGCAATTTGGATAATTGGCTTTTTGTTAATAACTGTTTGTTGTGGCCAAGCTATGGGATTACTGCTGGTGAGGGGAGCTGGAGGGAAAAGGCTGTGGAAGGAAGTCCTCTGTCCACAGCACAAGCACAGACAGCTTAGCAGAAGGACAGGCTATCCCTGCAAGTACATGTCTCAGTGCTGGGAAAGGCTGGGAATGGAAACACTCCTTGAAATCAAGCTAGTTACTAATTTCATCTTGCCTTTTTTTTTTTCCTTTTATGAAAGAATCCCATTAGTGATGTTAGTTGGGTCAGCTGCAGTCACAGTGAGGGTCACGGGTGAGTTGAGGTACATGACTCTGTTTGCACACTCCATTTGCACCCTCTGTGTGCTCTTAGTGCTTGAACATAAATCCTTACGTAACCTCTGGCTCAGATAAAGTCAGCAAAAACGTCTTAAAAAACGTAGGTTACCCAAGGACGAAGAATGCCCTGAGTGTACTGAAGTGACTGTAGATGGTAAATCCCTGGTGACCTTCACGGGAGCGGGGGGGATACTGCATTGTCTTTGAGCACCTTCTGCTTGATCCTTTGCTCTTGATGAGTGCCTGCTACTTGGAGTGACAGGATGAGGGGATAATCCCGGCTGGGTGTGCACCAGGAGTTAGCTCGGTAAATGTCCCCGCGGGGACAGGGCGGGTGAGGTCGGTGCTGGCGTGTCCTGTGGTAAACCTGGGAGCCAGACCCGGTGAGACACTTCACCTTTCCAGCTGATCCCTTAAACACCTCTGAGGGGCCACAGGAGTCTGCCACCCTGCCCCTTTGCTCCTAAGGGGCTCTTCTGCTCCTGGCATTGACAGTGTTTTCGGTCACGCGGGCACATGACAACAAGAAACTGGCCAGAAACCATCATTTGGGCAGCTTGACACTTCCAGTTGGTAATAGCTTGTCTGTTGCTCATTTTGATCCTCTTTGAAGCCCTGATTCTCCGTATGTCCCCTCTTTGTTTTAAAGAGTGCTTTTCCCGGCAGTATTGGTAATAGTCTGTCCTGTTCTCTCTTTGTCTTTCTCTCTTCCATTGTCTTCATCAACAGTTTGATTACTACAACTCTCTCCTGATTAATGATAAGGATGAAAATGACAATTACGTGGAGCTTGGGGATGAATTCATTCTGGAGCCAAATGAGCATTTCAATAACCTGCTGGTGAACACCACCTACAGCGATATCCAGCTCCCCACCAATGTCTACAACAAAGGTAATGGCCTCTGCTTTCTCACTGCCGGTAGGTCGGTGTGGAAATTATCAGCAAAATACTGGAAACAAGAATGGGAACAGAAAAAGAACAACTGACAGAAAGGAAAAAAAGCAGGGTTGGAAAGGTGCTGTCCCAAGGGACAGTCACGTCTGTGCTGTGCTGTCACTGTGACAGGGCTTAGGTACAATCTGCTCTTGGAAAACCTCTTATGGTGGGCAGGCCTCCGTCTCAGGCAGGCAGAGTATTCTCCTACAGGTCCTCTACCCAACCAAAGACGCTGTGAGACCAGCTGTGACGAGGCTTTATTGGCAATTGTCACTCTGGATGAAGGGTTGGCTCTATCTAAAGGCCTTTAGCTGCCGAGAATCTCACCGGTGACTGTGCTCACAACTGCTGTTATTTAGAGACACAATGGAGGGAGTTCTGTTTCTCCCATGATTTTAAATCAGTTCTATCTGGTCTGACAGCCCCAGACCCTACAATCCTGCTCACAACAGAGCCACCAGCAGAGCTGGCTGTGGGTGGGTGCAGCAGAACTGTGCCAAGCAGGGTATGGAGAGAGGTGGTCAGATGCCAGCCAGCAGAGAGGCACTGCCCAGCCAGCTGATTCCTTGCCTCTACACCTCTTGGTGAACCAGCCAGCTCCTCTGGCTGTGGCTGCAGGATGAGCAGGAGGTGGAGGAGGAGGGCTGCTTCCATGCCCATGGATCCTCCAGGGAGCAGTGTCCTGCAGTGCTCCCTCCTCCTCTTGCGAACAGCAGCAACCCTGGCTCTCCACAGCATTTCTGGCTCTCCCTTCCTGCAGGGCTTACTTTGGCCTCATCCCTGGGGAGTCACAATCCAGTTTTTCCCTCTTTTTAACCAAAACTGCCTTTAGTAAAGTGTAATACAGTTAATCTGACAATGACCAGTTTCTCATGGTTCCCTGTTTCTACTGCTGCTCTCTTTGGTCTCCTGAGGCAGCGACTCAATGCAGACACCACATATACACTGCCTCCTAGGAGTTCCTGGAATCTGCAACTTCCTGTTGATTCTGAGGAGATGGGGGCGTGGTAGGACAGCCCAGGCTTTGTTGGGGAAAGGGCAGGCAAAAAAGAAAAACATTTGATGAGGAAAAGAGGAGAGAGAGTGCAACTGTGTGAGTCCCGGGGCTCCTCTGTCCTAGGTGATTACACCTAGCATAGATTTAGGCAGTCTTTGTAGAAAGGCTGTCAGTGATGCATCAGGCAGCTGCTTCTCAAGAGCCACATGTCCCCTGTCAGGCAGCAGCTGGGCCCTGCCTGTGGGGTGTGCCGGCTGTGCTCAGCACTGTGATGGCCTCCCTGCGTCTCTGGGAGCATTATTCCAAACAGATGCAGCGCTCAAGGGCAGACAAGGCTGGAAGGAGAAATGGGGCTAATAGTGTCCGACCAAGCTGAGATCACCTGCAGTGGCCAGTGGGTGGCCTGGCCTGGCCTCCAGGATTCCCTTGAATGGGCAGGGAACAGGATGCATCAATGTAAAAGCTTTGGACAAGGTTGCATTCCTCCTGGAGCTGCCTGTGTTGCCATCCCTCCCCTCCATTGGGCTGGTGCATGTCCTCCCTTCCTTTACACACGTTTTTCCCCCACAGACCCTGACATCCTTAATGGAGTTTACATGTCAGAAGCCCTGAATCCTATTTTTGTGGACAACTTTGAAAGGGATCCCACACTGACCTGGCAGTACTTCGGCAGCTCCACTGGATTCTTCAGGCTCTACCCAGGTAAAAGAGTGGAGATTGGCTTTGTTCTTTTGGTGCAACACAGCAGTTTTACAGGACAGGGTCTGTGCCATGGAAGAGTCCAATCTGGGAAGTCTGGGGGCATCACAGCCCCAAGAAGGGCAGGGTGCAGTGAGCAAAGTACTCCTGCATGGGCTGATAAGGCTGAAGTAGTATTCTGCCAGCATAAACCGCTTTCTCCCATTAGAACCAGCCCCTCAGGCACGTTGCCTGTGCAACCGCAGAGGAGCCTGCTGGCAGGGGTCCTCCAAAATCCACCCAAAGCACCACAGCAGGGCTCCCTGCCTCAGGCTCCCCTGTGGGTTTGAGTGGTGGCCAAAGCCTCTGTGTCTCCGAGGCCACACGTGGCAGATGCAGTGGCCAGCCTGCCTGGCTATCCACTCACCAGCTGTGAGTGGCACATTAGGTCACGGCACAGGAGGGGAGGTCCTGTGCTTGGAGGAACCCACGAGATGCTCTGCAGCTGCAGCTTGGCCTGGTGGCCACTTGGTCAGATGGCTGCGTGCCCTTTCCTGTGACCTGGCACGTGTTGGGGAAGGTGGAAGCAGAGAGGGCTGGGAACAGAGCCTGTAGCAGGGAATCCGGGGTGCATCCCTGTCACTACTGCTGCTTTCTTATGCTCTCAACCACCCTCTGAGAGAGAAAAAAAAAATCTGTTGTTGAGAACTACATCAACGTGACAAAAAGTTCAAAGTACATGCAATTGCTTGCCAAATTCGAGCAGACTATGCCTAGGTACATTTTTTTTTTTTGTGGAAACTTAATATTACTCAGAACTGCCAAAGACCGAGCAGCTCTGCCTGTATTTCTGCAGAATGGCCACTGCTGTGGCTGGCCAGACTTGTGTGCTCCCTGAGGCAGCCAGGTCTCAGCAGGGAACAGCAGCAGTGCAGGGGAGCAGGGAGCAGATGCCTGCCTGCCTGCCTGTGTGTGTTGATTGCTCCTCTTGCTGCTCTCTTCAGGAATAAAGTGGTTACCAGATGAGAATGGAGTCATCTCCTTTGACTGCAGGAACCGTGGCTGGTAAGTTTTGGAGAGCCCTGGCCAAAGCACCTTTCATCCTTCCTCTCTCCCCTTCTCCAAGGTGACGCCTTGCTGAGTTGCTGATCAGTAATTAATGCCCTGTGGTGCTCCTGCAAGAGGTGGGGGGTACATGAAGGAAGGTAACAGCAGGTTAGGAAGCCTTGCCAGCTGCCAGCAACAGCTTTCCCTGTGGCATCTAACACGTGCCACATGGAAATTACACTTCTGTGACTGGGAGAAGGGGATGTTCAGGCTTCAGAGCTGTGCTGTGTTTACCCAGTCCGTGGGAAGTGAGGTGCTGGGGCCAGCCTGATCCTGCGGGGCAGCTGTGGTCCTGGTGCGTGCTGTGCTGTGGCTGGCGCCGTGTGACAGCGGCGTGTCCAGCGTTCCTCCTCCCTGGCTGCTCGCCCTGCTTCCCCGTGTTCTGTGTTGTGCAGGTACATCCAAGCGGCCACCTCTCCCAAGGACATCGTCATCATCGTGGATGTCAGTGGCAGCATGAAGGGCCTGAGGATGACCATTGCCAAGCACACCATCGTCACCATTTTGGATACTCTGGGAGAAAACGACTTTGTCAACATCATTGCAGTATGTCTGAGACAGCTGAGCTGTCTCCCTTGTGCCTCATACCCTCTCCTCCCTCCCCTCAGCAAATCACAGTGACCTACCTACAGCAGCACCTGTGCTGGGTGGGGGATTAACCCAAATTACCCTTGGGAAGGCAGCTTTGTGTGCTCAGCAGGGTGGCTGCCAGGTCACTTCATCCCTCCTCCACAGAGGATGTTGGCTGCATCTTTCTGCTTACTTAGGGATGTGACTGCAACAGATAACAAAGGACTGTAGAGAGAGACCTGAGCTAGTAAATTCACCCAGCTTGCCATCACACTGTGTTTGGGTCCAGCAGCAGCAGTATAATCCTCGGGGTAACACTTCAGGGTAGAAAGCTACCACCACATGCCTTCTTGTGCAGCAGCATCCTGCAAGGCTGCCCTTAGTGCTGGGTCGGTCAGCTGGGCCTGCAAGGAGCTTGGTCAGGAAGGCTCAGGGTTACTCTCTTCCTTTTTAAGCCCTGGCAGGGTGAGGATGGGCTGAGAGCAGAGAACCAGCACCACTGACCACAGAAAGCAAAGCTGCTTTCCGTGATTCATGCCAAGACTGGTGCCATGTTAAAGGCAACTGGCCTTCTAATTTTCAAAGCTGATTCAAACACCATCTCTTTCCCCAGGCTTCTTTCTGTGGTAGCTTGCCAGGGCACAGCCACTGAGATATAAATTCTACTTTCTGTTGATAGCTTCTTATGTTAGCTAATTAGAAACTCCAGTGGCAACAATTCTGTCTTTATATGACTGGACAGATGGAAGAGTGAACAGTGTTGGCAGAAAAATGGAGGGGAGTCATTAAGGAATTTGAGATATCATCTGTTCTTCAAAAACAATCCCAGAAATACCATGTTTTTATATATCTGCATTCTTTTACTGCACTCACACCAAGAACCTACAGAGACATTATAGCCTGACCTAAGCTCCTGTTGATCAGCTGAGCATCAGTGGCCTCTTAGGAATTGCGCTCTTCTGAGCCTTGCAGGAAAAGGTTCACGGGGGCATTACCAAGCTTTACCTCACATGTAGCAGCCTAGAATCATCCACTCCCCTAATTATCCCAGTTCAGTGGATGTGTGCTAACCTGGTTTGTTCTTGTTCAGCCGTGCACCAGAGGCTTCAGACTTCAGGTTGCAAGGTTCAGCTGGTGGCTGGGGACTCACAAAGTCTCCAGAAGTCAAAACTATGTGCAAAAAGTGCTAGAAGCGAGGCCAGGGATACAAGTTCGTAGAGCGTGGATAAAAACTTTATGGTGTGAGTGGGGGAAAAAAAGTAATTTGTACGTGTAGATAACGCTCAGCTAGAACTCAGCAAAACACCAAATTAATGTGTTATTCAAACAAACAGAAGGTTCATCAAAATCCTGATTTGCCATGATCACTATAAACAATTTTAAGGGAAATAGGTATGACATGGCGTCATTCTCCATACTGTTTTCTGAACATCCACCTGGCACATGAACCCATCTTGTGAATTTTCTCCTGTGACAGCCCCTTTCTTTCTGTTTTCTCTTTGCAGTACAATGATTATGTTCATTTTATTGAACCCTGTTTTAAGGGTATCCTGGTCCAAGCAGACAGAGATAACAGAGAGGTGAGTACCAGGCCCCTCTCAGTGTACCTCAGGCAGCTCTCTTCATGTAGGCAGAGCCCGGGGTTAAGGCGCTGTGAGATGAAGCTCCAGGGACAAGGAGCAGCCCTCTCCCAGCAGGGTTTGCATTTCAGAAGCCAGCACCAGTTCAGGGGTGTGTGCTGGCTCCGTGGCTCACCGTGGCTTACCCCAGGCTGCTGCAACAGGGGGTCAGCTGGTGGGGTGAGCAGCAGCAAAGGCCTCCCTGTGTCCCCACTGAGGAGGGGTTTTGCTGCTCTCTTCCAGGGGCGGTTCAGCAGCCCTGAGGTGGCCAGCCTGTGTCCAGCTGCTCCACCACCCTCTGGGCTGACTGGTAGTTTTAGCTTCTCTCCCTGGTTTGGTTTTTTTTTCCTTCCTCTTTCAATTTTTTTGGTTTGTATTAATATATCCTTCCATACCTTCAACAACCAGATTTCTGTCCCAGTTTAGCCCTAGATGAGAGTATGACTCCAGAGGGTGATGTCTTCTGCAGTGTTTCCCAAAGGATTCCCAAACCTTCTAGACACTGTCTTGCAGAGAGGGTTTAATTTAAGCAGATCAATGTCTCTTAAGTCATAGACAAGCATTCAGATTTTTTCTTTTTTCCCATCCTGTTGCTTCTGGGTGCACAAGATGGTTCCTTTTCCTGAAGGAGCAGTTAAGGGAAAGTCAGATTTCCAGTAGTTTTGCCCCTTCCATGATCTTACGTGGACTGTCAGTGGTTCACGGTGCAGAGACTGAGAAATGCAGTCGTGCTGTAGCTGCATGGGCACAGCCTTTTCCAGGCTGCCCTTTCCTCCCCTGCTCCAAGGGAACACCCTGCCTGCAACTCATTCCTGGTTCTTTCCTCTCTTCTTGCCAGCACTTCAAGCAGCTGGTGGAGGAGCTGCAGGCAAAAGGAGTGGGGACTGTGAGCAAGGCTTTGACAGAGTCCTTCAAAATCCTGAGAGAGGTAAGAGTTGGTGCTGCTGCTTGTGTGGGGCACGAGTGTCCCTGCCCACCCCTACAACCAGTGGCAGCACATCCCTCGGTGCTGCAGCAGGGAGGGGGCACGAGCTAATCTCATGGATCCCAAATTTGTGACAAGCAGTGTGCAGAGCTCACCCATCTTAGGAGAAATGTTGGTTTGTGCATGATGTCCACAGCCACCAGTCCCTGCCCAGCAAGGATCAGGAGCCAGAAAGGCTGTGGCCTCCTGAGTTTTCTTTATGAGCCCCACAAGTGGGCATTGCCCAGGCACCTTTACAGATGGTGGCAATAAAATCTAAGTGATCAGCTGAGGGCCACAATTCTGGCTGTAAGTAATGATATTAGTGAGCAGCAGATGATGATGAAGACATGAAAGATTATTCTTCCGATTTATCTCAATGTCACTTTGCTAAGTATCAGTGCTTGGGGAAGAAATCACAGGTACAGGAGAATTAATCACTCTGATCATGCCCTCTGATGAGAACCATAAATGATTCATTGCCTCATGTGAATAGGAAATTCAGTAGCCTGGAGGTAAACATACAATTTAATTGTTTCTTAAGGAGTGGTAACAAGAGAAAGGACCAAGAACCAGCTGAATACCCCCATCCCCTCATGGCACTGTCTGTAGTGGGGTTGGCCTAAAGATGCCAGTGGATCATAGAATCATAGAAGGGCTTGGGTTGGAAGGGGCCTTAAAAGCTGAGACAAAATATGTCCTCTGAACCAAAAATACCTGCAGGGAGAGAGTGTTGCCCATATGCACCCCAGTGGACTAACGTGACTCCACTGCAGTAATAGAGAAGAAACTCCTTGGTGGGTAAAGAATTTATTTCTTCTCTCTATTTAGCATCAAAAAAATGCAGTCAACATTTTTAGTAGTCATCGCTTATCTTGATTCTTGTTGATTCTGTCTTGCTTAATGAGCTCAAAACAGCTCTGAGATTGCTCTTGGACAGTGCAGCACCCAGTGGTGATAAAACCTTCTGCTGTTATTCACTGACAAGGTGAAGTACTGCTTCCCTCGTGCCTTTTGCTGTCACCTTGGATCTGGGGAGAAGGCGCCTGGCTCAGGCATTTGAGGAAAGGTGTCATGTTTTTCTGTGCCTTGGAAATGGCTTACACCATAAAAACAGTGGTTTATCTATGAAAACAGTATCTTTATCAAAGAAATGTGTGAATCAGGGCTCCATATCTCCTCCAGCCAGCTTTCCTTCCCCAGATTCCAGCTCTCCTGCAGCGTGCCATTCGCTGCAGCACGGACTGTGGCTGTGTGCCCTTCAGTGCAGCGGGACCCCAGTCCGAGGCCACCGCAGCCACCAGATGGGAGCTGTGTTGCCAGCCGGCTGTGGGACAGCTGCACGTGCACCAGGAGAGCTGCGGGACCTCTTGGAAGTCACTTTGCATCTCCATGCCAGGACTTCTGGTGCCATTCAGAAGACACAGACATTGTCTCTGTGCACACTTGGCAGCTCCAGAGGCTGCACGTACGCAGGCATGGAAGTGTGGACACATTCCTGTTGTCCTGCTGCAGCCTTCCCCAGACTGGAGCTTCCCTGATAAGGCTTATCTACACAGTGCTTTAATATCGGCAGCTGGAGCACCTCAGGCTCTGCAAGTACCACAGCTGAAGGCAAAAGGGTGCCACCTGCCAAGTGCTCTTGTGGTTTAAGGGCTCTCTGAAATCTTCTCCTCAGACCTGTATTGGTAATAGCAAAGGAAAAGGGCTTTTGTCAGTGTGCCCTGGAACAAATCTGTGCTGCTGCAGTCATGCAGGCAGGAGAAAGGGGAAATTTGGTGGAACTGACCACCCCCTTCTCATCAGACAAAACTCCTGATGCCATGATGATTTTTTGCCTTTTCTTTTATACCCCTTTTATATACCCTTTTATATAGCTTTTATGTATCCTGAGTGCTTTTAGCCCACATACTTGTAATTCCTTAAGTCTGATAACTTAGCTAGACCCAATATTCCCTTAAGCCAGGAGACCAAACACCCTGGAAGCCTCGCAGGTAGGGGTCAGAAAGCCCTAGAGACCAAGGTCCTCTCTAGAACATATCCTGTAAACTAAGATAGGCCCATCCAGGGGGAAGGTTCCTTGGGATGGGGGGTTCATTCAAGGGTCTCACTGGGGAATCTTTGATAGATGTGCTAATTTGCAAGGCCTATAAATTCTATATGCGATTTATCATGTGGGGGCATTTCGGCGCTTTCCACCCGGACCAAGTGCTGCACCTAAGGATCCTTACATAAATACCAAGGTAAAAACCCCTTTTCCCCTTAACCATGTCTGGCTTTTAATTTTAAGCCCAGGGAAAGGCAACACTCCCATTCCCAGCTGTTCCTCGCAGACTCTCCTGTTATTGTTCACGGGAGCACAGGCAAGAGAAGGAAAATTGCGACATCGCCCTGATGAAACAGGCTTTGCTGATTACAACAGACAGCCAGTAATAATATCTGTAATGAAAGTGGCTGCAAAATATCCCTGGTAATTTTCCTCAGTTCAATTGCTCATGGAATGAGTAGCCCAGCAGACACCTACTCAGTGAGGTATGAGTGGCAAAGAGGGGTTGGAGAAGAGCACAGATCCCTCCCTGTCTTTGTTTTCCTCCATTATCCTCTGGGGGAGACAGGGCATGTTTTAATCCGTGACACAATTTGCAGACCAGTTTCAGCAGAACAGTTAGCCAGAGCCCCCCCATCCCTCTGTGCCATGCTCAATAAACCACTTGAACTCTCTATTTCAATTTAGCCACAAACCAAGTGGTTTCAATAAAACAGGCGTCCCAGGGAAACCATGTTCTTAAGCACACATTTATGAAGTGCTTCAAAATTCTCGGGCGTCAAGTGCTGTCTTTGAGGTCTTTTCTTATCTATGAAGTTTTAATCTACCTTGCTGCTATCTTCTCTTCCTTGTTTCAACAAACTTGGCCCGTCTCGTGCTCTCCCCTTTTTCCTGCAGGATTTATACCCCTTTGTTCTGGCCACTGCTCTGCTTCCAGGCTGCCTCCCCTGAAACACCATCCTCCCAACAGCGTGTGAGGGCTGCAGCTGAGAGCTATCAAGTGCTAAGCAGAGCAGAATAATTGCCCTCCCTGTTTTACACACCGTAGTCCTCTTAACACGACGTAAGACAACAGCTACGTTTTTTTCAGGCACTGTCACATTGTTAATTCCTCTCCAGCTGATGTGTCTCTGCAGCATCCCTCCCCAGGCAGTATCCACCCTCCTCTTGTGTGTTTGAGCCACTGCCTCTCCTCTCCAATGTGCATGTGTCCTCCTTTCTCAGGATATGCTCAGAGCAAGTATTTTGAAAGCTGTTGCTTTTCCCACGCTGTGGAGGAAAAGAAAAGCCGAGTTCTGCTTTCCAAGGCCACCTTGGAATGATGTTTCCTCTTATCACCAAGCTGGTTTCATTGTGCCTGGGCTCGCTGCCGATCTCAGAAATCGCATGAACGTTGAAGTCAATTGAGTGGGTCATTCCAAAATGGCTGGAGGTGAAAAAAGGATGATGAAACTGGTAACAGGCTGGACTTCAGTGAGACATAAAATTCTGAGTAACTTGGGCAAACTGGTGCCATAAAAAGAACGAATCTGTGTGCTGATTTAAGTACACAAAGGTTTGTGGCCTCTTGCGTCCCACTTGTGTGGGGAAGCACTTCCTTTACACACTCACAAGATGCATGTGTTACTAATTTTTCTAGTAGCATGCTAGATGGTTAAGGACAATTTATCCATCTATTTTCTGTGTTTTCTGTTGATTCCCTCTTCATCCTTTGTGATCTTGTATAGCCCCAGTCAGGTCTCAGGCCATGAGGCAAGTTGTTCGGCTACACCTTCTGCAATTCTTTGCCTTCATGCTGAGCACAGATTATTCAAATTATTTCAATTAGGTTTTCTTTAGCCCTACCACTTTGTGACCCTGCCTCTAATTCATTCATTCTTTTTTTTGTTTCTTATCACTTCAGCGGGTACTCAGGCATTACAATATTGTCCTTTTGATGATGAAGTGTGGAGGCTCCAAAGCATCTCTGCCTGACCATTTCCCTCTGTTTCTTAACATCTGGCATGATATTATTTTTACTCTTTCTTGCTTCTTCTCTGAACACTTATAAATTGTTTTATGGACCTGGATTCTACAGCATATTTTTCAGGATATGCAAAGCTCAGAATTTCCTGTTTACCAGTTCCTACTATTTTGCTTAATGCCCTTTCTTGTTTCTTCTTCACTGGCTTTTTCTTGTCTACTGCTGATTTTCTCCCCATGAGACACTTTCCACCAAGTTTGAATTTTCAGTAGTTCTGGAGGCCATTCCAGAGGCAGGTCTGCATAATAATGGGGCAGGAGGAGATGGAGAGGGGCTGCTTAGTGCCCTGGTCAGATGTGCACATAATCAGCACGCGTGCCTGCACATCTCTGAGCGATGCTGATGGTTCCTATAGCCTCACTAGGAACTCTGTGCCAGCCTATAACTGCAGAGTAAAAGGCAGTGAGCAAACAAGGGAGTACAAGAGACTGTGACCCTGAATTAATTAGATCATGCCTGTTAGTCCTGGCAACGTGACTGAAGTTATGCAGGAGAATACACAGCCCTGTGCCTCCTTCACTGACCCAGCTCTAGCCTGCTTTCCTTCAGACATCTCTTCTGTGGACATGTTATTCCTCATCTCCCCTTCTTTCACGCTCCTGAGACTTCAGTCAGAGCAGGGAATTATGCTCAGAGCTTGATGTGAATGCTGTTTTCATTTGCTACAGCTGCAGCCAGTCACAAAGGACCTAAAAAACAGGGATTACCTCTTGTTCGTTTGTTTTCTAAATCTGTCTTTTTAATCTCCATTTCTATGACACTGATGATCTCATTTTCCCTGTTGAAAATATCATCTACTCCTGTAATTAGGAGATTGCTGGTTCTGATACAACATCTGATTTCTCAGTATTATGAGTTCTGAAGTAAGCTTCATGAAGAGATCTTAAGTAGTTTGATGAAATAGTGGGTGACCTTAATTAAATGTTAATTCAATAATAATCTAAACAAGCATGCTGTAGATTGCAACAGTTTGGAATAAGCTGCTTTTGTAACAAGGTTCATATATCTGGGATCTGAGCCTCATGCTGACAGCATCTCCTGCACCCTGTGCCTCCCTGGTGGACACTCTCACTATCTGTTCTCCCTGCTAATCTGCACCCAGTTGATCTCTGCCCTAGAAATAGCTCACTTGAGGCTCTGGTTTTTACCTACCTGCTGGTCTTTAGCAGAACCCCATGTGGCTCTCACCTGCTCTTCTCCTTTGGTTTGCTCCTAAGAGCATGCTGTGCTTGTTCCTGTTGCACACCCTCAGCCTTTACTGCCTGTCTCCCCTCTGAATGTGCTGCTGAGGGGACACGAGAGGGGAGGAGCACGTCCAAACACCTCATCCTGCCTCGGTGTTTCCCCTGGATGTTTCACCTGAGAACAGCTCCTCAGGAATGACCCTCTCACAGCACCCTTCTCACTCGTGGTCATCTCTCCTGGTTCTGGTCAGTGATACAAGCAGTGGCACAGCCAGAGAGGGGTTT
The DNA here is from genome assembly GCA_013397775.1 of Eulacestoma nigropectus. Classification (NCBI taxonomy): domain Eukaryota; kingdom Metazoa; phylum Chordata; class Aves; order Passeriformes; genus Eulacestoma; species Eulacestoma nigropectus. The sequence continues at coordinate 165,157 of VZTE01001360.1, read as the reverse complement.
ATACCTGTGGTCACTCAGAAGCTGTTGGATCCATGCTTCCTGCAGTGTAGTTACAGGTGCGGTGTGAAGTTGAGGGAGGCAGGACTGATAACGCAGAAGGTGGCGTTATGGTGATATTAGCACTGAACCTGGTAATTTCATTGTAAGGGACAATCACAGATGTAATGGTAGGAGTGGTGAAATTACTGGGGAGGTCTGAGCTTAGAACTGGCTTCGAGGTATTCACGGTTGTGATGTTAATCTGCAGTGGAACCACAGGACCAGCCACGTTGGTAAAGGCGTTTTTCTGTCGTAACATAGCGTTAGCAAACCCAAAAGGAGTTGTGAGTTGAACCCTAAAACATCTAAAAACTCCCAGTTCACGATCTGTGCTCTTGTTCCCCCATGCAGGGGTTTCATTTTATGCAATTCATCTCACCCCTTGGTTACCTTTTTTTCTCATTTATAACTGTCCTCTCCAGTTTGAAATTTTTGCTGTTTGATGTAACCTCAGTCACCCTTCAGTTGGACTCCTGTACACTGTTCATCTTGTGCTATTGCCTCTCATTAATCTTTGTTATCAGGAGAGCTGTCATGTCTCCTTCTTCCCACAGTGCTTTAGCTCTGCATCAGTTTCTGTGCCCTCCTCTGCTGATCAGGCGTTTCCTTGCTCAGGGCATAGAAGCAGCGAGAGGCAGGACAAGGAGAAGCACGGAGTGCCACCGAGCTGGGAGCTGCAGCAAAGTGGCTGCTCGGTTTTGTCCCTGGGACATCCTCAGCCGCCCCTGCTGCTGGCTTTAGCACTGTGTTGGTGCTGCATGAGGCCCTCAGCTCTCTAGAGCGGGTACCTGAGGGCATGAGAGGCACACGGCTCTGCAGGAGCAGGACCCAGGCAGCGTTCCAAGGCTGGTTCTCCCTGGCTGGCTCCTTGCTTGTAGGAGCACGTCTGTCCAACACCTCTGCAGGTGCCCTTGGGAGCACGTCAGCGTTTGTACCAGAGTCCTGGTGCACTTCTGCTCTGCCTTAAATATCGCTTTTGCACAGATAACAGGTCATCTGTCATGTCAGTGTACGGCCTCTCTATCCGGCACATCCGTAACCTTTCCTAGCTCCGATGGCAGTAGCCTTCTTTTTTTCCTATGCTCCTGCCTTTCTTTGCTATTCTTTGGCAGGTTGATGGATTCACCCTGAAATAATGAGTCTGATTTCCCACTCCTCTCACATTTTCTGCCATAAAAAGTGACAGTTATTGCTGTCAAATCAGAATTGCCGTGTTTATGGTCAATCTATAGTTGTTTTGCATAAACTAATGCGACTGTGCAAGATGTGAAGCAGCAGGGAATCGCACCCTTCCTCCACAACACTTACTTTCTCCTCATTATTTTACTTCTGCAGAGCCTCCTGTGTCTGCATGTGCCAGGCAGGGCTGTATAAATAAAAAATTTATATGCAGCATGCAAACAAAACCCTCTTTCTGAGCAGTGCGAGGTTTGCGAGTGGAAGTCGGGATGTGGCCCACCGTGAATAAACAGAGTGGGGTTACTCAGAAGCAGCCTGTGCTGGGATAAGCAATGCTCTCCCCCTCTGTCTGCAGTTCAGAGATGCTGGCCAAGGAGGTTTGTGCAACCAAGCCATCATGCTGATCACCGACGGAGCCGTGGAGGATTATGAAGCTGTGTTTGAAAAATACAACTGGCCCGATCGGAAGGTTTGTCTGGGGAGCGATAAATAGAAAGGAAGGGGAAAGGTGCTGTCCTGCTGTGGTGGGAGTAGAAGAGCCTGAGCCAGGATATCAGGCAGAGCTGAGCATTCACATATTCCAGTACCTGAAGACCCATGGGCACGTACCTGGCTGTAAATGCACACAAAGCAGCCAGGCAGGAGCCTACTGCGGCGATTCTGAGGTGAGAGAATTGCAAATGCATAGCCCTAGGTCAGGGGAGCTTTTCTTTTCCACACTCTTTGTTTTCTAAAGGTGTGGGCAATCAGAACATTCTCCTGATAAGATTATAAAGACTGAGTCGAGTATTTAAAAATTAAAAACCAACTTTCGCTAAGAGTTTTAATCCCATGCAGGACTGTTTATGATTGGTCCTGTTTGGGAAAGGTTTGGCTATTAGCAGTTCTTATGGTGGCCAGGGGAATGATCCAAGCACCCTCTCTAGGTGCCTTCCAGCCCTGTTTGCTCTGTTGTCTGTGATTACAGGCTTGCACTAGCAGAGCTGGCTGTGCAAGTGGAATAGACCACTGCTCATCCTAAACCCTCCTGATTTATTTGTTTACCTCATCCCAGCTAGCAGCAACGCACAAAGGGAGAGAAGCAGCCTACTGAGAGACGAGAGCAGGAGCAGGGGGCTGTTAAAACAGTTTATTTCAGGATTGGCTCTTTTGTTGGTGGTCAAACGCAAGAGAAATGGTAAAGCTCTCTCTAAATGATTCATGTGGCCAGCTATTCCCCTGGGTAAAGGATCCCTGGGAGTTATAAACCTCTCTGCATGTGGTTGCCGAGTGCCTGGCGGAGCTGCTATCATAAAATCAAACAGAATTTGCACTTTTGCTTTGTTATTCAGATGATCCCGGGTGCTACTTGGCTTTCTGGGCTTATTGTAATTGGAAATTAGGTTCCAGGCCACAAACCAGGAAACAAATGGCACGAGAGGCTCCTGTGTCTGGGTGAAGGCGGAGCTACTGCTCTCACCACATTCACACCAGGGGACAAGGGGGTGCCAAACTTCAGCCGTGTGGATTTGGTAGCACGCTACAGCCTAATTCTCCTGTCCTTGCATCCTTGTCCCCAGGTCCGGGTGTTCACGTACCTCATCGGACGAGAGGTCACTTTTGCCCCCAACGTGAAATGGATCGCCTGCAACAACAAAGGTGCTGTGTGGGAGTGCTTCCCAACCTCCATCTCACGCGTCACACCCGGGCTGCAGCCGGTCCTGCGCCCCTCTAAGGCTTACCCACTGCTGCTGGGGCCCTCGGGCCCTTGCTTGGAAGACACCTAAGGAAAAAGCAGACCCTGCTGGCCCACCTGAAGCGTGCCTGTGTCCGGCTAACACAAGTCCCCCGTGCTGAGCCACCGCATTTTCCTGTCACCGTGCCAAGGGACACTGTGACCGAGATTCATGCTGGCTGTAGTCCACCTAAGTCCCTGTGTTTAGTGTGTCCCAGTTGGTGGCTTTTGACAATCTGTCTAAAGCTCTGTCAGAGAGCCTGACATCTTTTGGCTGAGGTATAAAACAAGCATTGCTGCTTTAAAGATTTTACAGCAATTTTCACAAGGTCTGCGGGTTAACCCCTGTATCCTGGCCAAATTCTTTGTGTGTAAGTGGTTTTCACTGAGGTACCAAAATAGCTTGTTAATCCCACCCCAAACCCACTGTTCTCTCTAACTAGCATGAAATTACATGAATGAGAAAATCCATCCACTGTAGGTGAGTCACCTCTATGCATTTGGGGCCAGTTAAAAAGTCAAGTTAGCACTGTCGGAGTCTGCAAGAGTAAAGGAAGAAAGGGAGGGGGAAAAAAAAGCCATCCATGTTGGGCATGACCTGGCCTCTGGAGACAGTGATGCTCGTTACATCAGTGCCCTGTTTAAACAGGGAAAGGGAGGGAAAACTGAAGCTGGGTGTCTGGTACAAACTGTTTTCCAGCCTGAGCAGTGGTTCCAGCAGACCATGAAATGCATGGGAACGTTTGCTGCTGAAAACAGTTGACAGGAGAGTTGCTGGCCTGCAGAATGTCTGTGAGCTGGGGATGCTAAAGGCTCAAGCATTCATCTAATTAGCACTATGAATTACACTTAATGTTTTTAGGTTTTGTTAGATGAAACAAACCCCCGGGTTTCAGATTGCATATTCAGCCAGGAGATCAGTGGCACAGAATTCCTGGTACTGTTGGTTCACTGTAAAATGTCAGAATGGGTTCTTCTGAATAACCAGGTAACAAAAATGTGCTCTTTGCACTGGGGTTCTCACTTACCTGATCTGAGCTGTGCAGAAGGCTCCCTGATTTTGGTTCTTCTGTTTCAATGCGTTGCATAACTCTTGCGGCCCTTGTTTTCGAGCACACTAAATCTGTTTCCACATCACAAAGCTTATCAGAACAAGCCCTTTCACATGACAGTGTTTTCCTAGTGGTAGGAAAGTTTTCCATCTATCTGACATATTCTATCCTATTCCAAGTACAACCAATGCCTGTGGTGGGAAGCAGGACACAAAGAGTCCTCATGCCATTACTCTGTGTTCGCACTTCTAACCAGCAGCTGGTTTTCAGGACCTTTTGGTAACTTGAAAACATTCTTCCCCTGTACTCCTTGTTGTAGTTTTAGACTGCTATGGGTCCAGCTGCAGGGACAAAGCTTTGGAAATAGGTAACTTGCACTTCTTGTTCTGCTTCCAATGCACAGATGGAAGTAGTTGCCGTCCTTGGATGTAAAGCTAGGCAGACTGAAGAGTGCTGGAAAAAATCTGGAAGAGGAGGTGGGAGTTTGGTCTTAATATAAAATAGGGCAGGGCAAGTGAGTGGCCTGGTGAAACACTTTGCCCGCATGTGTGTGGCCTTCCAGACTAAAGGCAGCCTGGTTAGTGGAAGGTTTTCCTGAGAGCCAAAGCAACATTTTGCATCTGCTTTGCACAAATCTGGTCATATCAAGGCTCTCGTCTTGCACGTTGCTTCAGCATTTTTAGAAAAGCAGAGCCACTGCTTTGAAACTCGAGATTTCCACAGAAGCTTGTGGGTCCAAGGCCCATCAAGGCCCATTTTACAAAGAGCAGATTACCCTCCTGGGTAGATACAGCCTTTGACATCCGGTTTTCTAGCTTTGCACTCGTTTAGAAACAGGGGAGAGGTGTCAGCAGAGTGACTCACACCTCTGTTTCTCCACGAAGGCTACTACACTCAGATCTCCACGCTGGCAGATGTCCAGGAGAATGTCATGGAGTACCTGCACGTGCTCAGCCGGCCCATGGTCATCAACCACGACCACGACATCATCTGGACCGAAGCCTACATGGACAGCGCGGTAAGGACCTCGAGCACAAGTCAAAACCTAAATAAAGTCCTGAAATTTAGATAAAACAAGCCAGGAGCTGGTTGACTGATAGCAATTACTGGTCTCTGGCTCTACAGAGACAGACAATATTTCTTTTCTGCTCGCTCCTGGAGCTGAGATGCGTATGCAGACTCAGACCTGAATCTGCAGTGACCCAGGTGCCCAGGACTAATCACACAGGCACAAGGTCACTTAAGTAGTGCTTCTGTGCAAGCAGGTTCTAAAGGATTATTCACAGAATAGATTATTCATGGCTCAGGGTAGGGTCACAGAGACTGATTTTCCTCCAGCCCAGGAGCTGACTGCAAATTGCTTGCTGCTCAAAGATACAGATTTCAGCTGGGGCAGCAGGCTCACTCTTGCCTTCCTTAAAGTAGCAAGACCTGACTCACCACAGTGGTCCTGAGCCCAGCCCTGTGGGCAAAGGACCAGACAGTCAGCACTCCCAATGCTCCCTGCTTTGTCTCAGGCCTGCCCTGTGGGAAGACATTTGGCTCTGTGAGGGTGACATGGGGATATCTTCTGCTGTATGACCTGTGCCAAATGAGGGCTGGGACTTGGTACTTGAGGGTACTAATCAAAACCTCCAGAAATGCTACTAATTACCCAGGAAGTTTATTTTATCAGCAGGCTTGCCACTCCTGGCACTGGTGTAGAGGGTCACGCTCCCCAAGGCAGCCACAGGGATTTGTTTGCTGCACGTTTTTTTCTGCATCTCTTTTCTTGCCTATTGTCTTGGCTTGCCATTCTCTTCCAACCTCTGTCCCAACCTCTCCTGTCTTTGATTCATTCCTCCATTCATGTATTCATTTATGTGTTCATCCATGTCTCTCACCAGCTGCCACAGTCTGAGGAGGTAACTGCACCCTGTGTTTTGTGCGTGTGCTGTGTCCCTTGTGCCGGTCGGTGTGTCGGTGCCAGCCTCCACAGCCACAGCTGGCCTGTACATCCGGAGGGGGTGGGGGCTGCAGCACTCAGAGTCCTCTTACACTGGCAAGGAGAGGAGAGGAAATGCTGGATGTACTGGAGAGCTGTGCTGTGCTGTTGGTTCAGAGTGGGTAGGGCTGTGTTGTGCAGTAGCTGAATTCACCTGACCTCGTTTTCCACATGTCCAATAAGTGCAGGAGGAGTTTACTTGCTGTGTGTTGGTGTGAGTGTTGCTGTGAATGGGAAGTTTCCACAAAAAATCATCCAGAGTAGTAACTCAAGATACCAAGTTCAAATCTCCATCAAGTGACTCTGTAGGTTGTTGGCTGGCTCCTTTCTGGCTCCCAGCACACTCTGTAATAGGGACAGGACGTCCTTCCTTGCCTTGCTACTTACTTGCCCAAATGAGAGATGGAATGAGGGATGCTACTGGCAACAAAGGATTAGAATCTTTTGACAGCTAGGCATGTTTGGGGGACTCCTTTGCATATGGCTTGCATGTTTTACCTCCTCTCATGTGTGCTTTTAGAGCATCTGTCTTCTGTTGAATTGGGAGCATCTGTTATCCCATTACACGTGCGTGTCCCGTATCCCTCACAGAGACCGCTCACTGTGGTGTACCTGTTGGATCATGATTTTGTCTCTTTTTCCTAAGCTTAGATGTCTGAGTGACAAGTATATATAAGTAGGCTTTGTGTCTATTTGTGTCATTTAAATATTTGTCTGTGGTGTTCTTCATTTGTGGCGTTCGTATGTTTGCAGTGTAGATGATACCTTGTTTGTGACTTTGCTCATATTTGTGTTGCTTTTCTCTGCTCTGTGCTCCTGGTGGGGATGGTTTTTGCACTCATTTATAAGTGCTCATGTCTACGGCCTTAAGCAGTGGAGGGTATAAATTGTGCCACCGCTTCTACAGGTTCCCGTCTCTTCATTAAAACAACTCTTCAACGCGTTTCACTGGCTTTCATCCCATCCTCATCACCCCACACGAGCAAGCGTCCATCCCACGATCCTCTTGGACGCTGAGTAGTTAGAAGCGCTGCCATGTGTTCCTCGAGAAGTGTGGGCAGCAAGGAGGTGGCCAATTGCAGTCAACATCTGGGGTCCTTGGGAACTGCAGCGCCTTTCACTGGGGCTCTCTGGGGTGCTGCTCTCGCTAACACACGTCCTGTTGTTCTGTGGCAGCTCTTCGCGTCGCAGGCTCAGAGCCTGTTGCTCATGACGACAGTGGCCATGCCCGTGTTCAGCAAGAAGAATGAGACGGTGAGTGAGTCGGCGTGGGCTGCGCTCTCCTCTGCCGGCAGAGGGGACAGGAGGCAGCGGCACTTTGTGGGCTGTTAAAGGGCCTCTGAACCAACATCCAGCCATTAGGGAAGGCAGCAGACCTCTGGCACGGTGGATGGCTGATAATTTATCTGTCGGAATGATGGTCTGTCATTTCCTCTGGGTGCTATTTCTTCAAAATACCCCTTAAATATGACGCTGCCTCTTGTTTTATCCCTTCCAGTTTCAAACTGAGCCTAGATCTCAGACCCTAAAATTTCAGGCTGGAAGAGATCATTACCTTGTCTAGTCTGCATTTTATTTCAGACCTTTACATCTCACATAGATGAGCCAAATACCCTGGTTTTGGCAAAAGCATCATTGAAGAAAGGCATCCAGCCCCAAGCTCTCTCCATCGTGGTTTCTAACTCTTTGTGAAAAACTGGTGTCTAAATTCCGCTTTTAATTTTTCTGACCTCACCTTCCTGTCATAATGGCTTCCTCTATTAGATTAAAAAGCCTGTACCCTTTAGTATGTTCTCATGGGAAGCATCTTCTGCACGGCCATAAAGTCAAACCTGTCTATCTTGATAAGATTAAAAGGTTGAATTATTTAGGTGACTTGATAAGGGTATTTCCTCTGGGGTTTGAAACCCTTTAGACACACTTTTCTGTACCATTTCTAACTTCTCAGCATCCTTTTAAAATGGAGAATGGTACCTTACCATTGCTGCACGAGGCATAAACTCTTCCTCCAGGTCCAACAAACAACTGTCTGCCTTCTCCACCTGGGGCTGGCCTTAGCCTGCATTAGCACAGCACTGCAGTGGGAGCCTGCGTGTAATTCTTCCATCGTGCTCTCCAGATGCTTATTAAACAACCAGTTCCCCATGTCATGGAGGGGGGATTTCCTTTTTTCTAGGTTAACAGTTTTGTATTTGGCATTTGATTTCGTTGACCCGATTTATCCACCCATTCATGTTGGTTTGCGTTATTTTCTTGACCTTACTGGTATTTACACATACTGAATGCAGGGCTTTGCCCTCAAAATGTGTTTTCAGTGATTTTATGTTACTTCTGAATCACAGTAACCAATACTGACTAGTGTTGTGTAGAAATACTCCTGTCCATAATCACTGGAATAACCTCTTTGGACTATTTGAAGTATGTTAATTGGTTTTAAATAAACACATTCACACAAGCCTAGAGGGGAAGGGTGAGAGACTACTTGGGAGTCTTAGACTACTAGGGAGACAATAATGTGTTTTCAGGTAGAAAGCTACCCAGGTCTTGCTTCTGAAAATGGATTCTCCTTTGTTTTAAAGCGATCCCATGGCATTCTTCTGGGTGTGGTGGGCTCTGATGTACCACTGAGGGAGTTGTTAAAACTTGCTCCACGGTATAAGGTAAGACTGAGAAAATGCAATTTGTTCCTTTGCACAGCGAAGTCGCTACTCGTACTTCCATGGGCGTGACTGAAAAATCATTTCTCTGCTCTGTAGGAAAAACTATATGAGCATAAAGGAAGAGTTGTGGGATGTAGTGATGTGTGGTTTCTATATAGCACGTATGAAATCATTCACTATTACAAGCTTTTAGGCTGCTTCAGGAAAACAAGGACTGAGTGATCCAGCAGGCTGGCAAAAGGTCATAGAACCTTTGCATGCCGAGGGTCACCAACCTAGATCCCTCAGAGATGACAGCCTATCTTAGAGGAATTAAAGTTTTATATCCAGTTCCCAGTGGACAAGAGTTGCCATGCCAGCTGGCAAAAAATGTACTTGGTTCACTGTCAATATTCTTAGCAGAAAAACTGAGGGCTGAATGGACTGTGGAGAGCCAACTCTCCTGTCATGCCTAGAGGTTCCTTTCTCCAGATCAGCATGATGGTTTCTTGGCAGGACAGAGTACAGAAAGTTGGCTCTCACTCGCTTTGTGCTGTACCTGGATAGAGTATTTGCTCTCCAGAATTGTTAGTCAAAAACCTTTCCATTAGCTCTGTGTTCAATGTATCTTAAAAAAAAAAAAAAGTTCATCCGCAGGAAATTCCCCCAGAGATGCACTGGTTGGTTTGGTTTCTGCTGTAAATTCCGTGCAGTGACCCTTTGCTCGGTCAGGTTGCACACCAGGAGTCAACGAGCACATCCAAGGACCACCAGGAAATCTGGCAATTTGAGCCCACATTTCAAGTTTTCCGTTTCTCTTCAATAACTATGAGGCAACTACTACCAGTGAGGCAGTTGTCCAGAATCTGATTGCTGAAGACTCACAGGACTGCAAGTGCTGTCAGAAGCTGTGAACTTCTGTGGTGCTTCCAGACGTGGATGCAGGGCAGACCATTAACAGGCAGCTGTAGGAAATGATCCTTCAGGCAGCCCTGGAACTGTGCGTGTCAGGGTGCCTGCACTCAGCATGCAAAGCTGGCTGCTTTGGGCCAATTTTTATATGATTATTGTCTGTATAAAAATAATGCCCTTTCATATTTCTTTTTCCATGTCACTCAAAGGACAGATATAAAATAATTTTTGTTCTGGGCTAAGGAGGGTCACAGTTCTTTCCTCCAAGCAGTGCCAGGAAAGGAGGGGGAAAAAAATTTGGATTTCCTTATATCAGAGGCAGGACACATCTTCTCAGAAACTCTTCCAACTCCAGACCAGTTTGGAAACCTAGGATCCTCAACTTGAATTCCCTGGCATATGGGTTCCAAAAGGACCAGTTCCAGAGTTCCAGCCCTCTGGAGCTTGTATATTAACGATCATGCTTTTACTGGGCTGGGAAATTTCAGCTTTAATAGGCCAAAAAAGAAATTTGCTGATCCAGTGTCTTGGTTTCATTCTTGCCACACTGAGTTAAGCCAAGCGTGCTTTTCAGAAAACTGCTTCCCATAGAGACGGTCCAAACTTTTGGTCTGGGATGTGTGAAATACAGAATTGATTCCCTGCATGCACAGACAGATTGTAAATGACTTACCTCCTCACTTCCCTACTGTTATCCCTCCAGGATTGTCTCTATAGGAAAATAAAGTTGCAACTTTTTTTTTTTGAAGACAGAAACCTTATCCATTGTTGTTTTCCTTGAGACACCTCTTGTTTTGGCAAGCACAGGCTCTCTGCAGGTTTTTAGCAACTCAGGGTGTAGCTGGAACTTGCATTATATATGGGCTTGAGCTGAGTGAGTAATTGCTCTCTCGGAAATCGCTCACAGATCGGGTCAGCCAGTGTCTGCTCTTGTTAGATTATGCTATTCCTTAAAAAGCATTTTAAGACTACAGCCTTGTACAATTGGCCTGGGTTAGGTCTGGTGCTGCCAACACTGAAACATAACGCAGAGCTCCTCTGAAGGCTGACCGGCTTTCCAGGGAAGCCATCTGTGAGATTCATCCTCACTTGTTCATTCAGTGCTCTGCAGTGCAGTGATGGGCACACAGACCTGTCACCACTGTTCCTGTGCTGTTTGCAGCATTCCCCAGCACTGCCCATTCCCTGTGCGGCTCTGCTGTGCCTGCTCTAGAGAGCTCAGTCTGCCTCGGGGTGGTGAGTGTCCTCGATGACAATCAGACTCTAGGAGGGCATATTTTTCTGAATGTGTACACAGACCTGCTACCTGCACGTCCTTGTGTGCATCCAAGCACAGACAGAGCAGACAGATACGTGCTTTGGGATGGGTTCTGTTTTCTGCTGGTCAATACCTTTAAAAGGAAAATATTTCTCAATATTGGTGGTGCCAGGGTACCAGCAGCACCCATTACACAGCAGTGTTTGTAACTGAAGCACTGATTATTCTATTGCCGCTGTGAAAAACAAGGTTCACTCTCCTGTTAAAATTTTAAAAATTTAATAAAAGGACAATAGAGGACAAAGACAATAAAGCAAAAATACAGCGCCGGGTGCCCGTGGCTCTCAGCCAAGAGCACACCTGCTATTTCGGAAACACCCTTTACATCCTTTTAGCCTAATGCATATTCATAAACGATTATACATATTCAAACTTTTCTCCAAACTAGTTTACATGTTCCAGGAACTGTTTAGCATGGCTCCTCCTTGGGTCCGCCTTTTTAGAGCATGTGCATTTCTTGGCTGTGGTTTTGGTCAGTTGTTGTTATCCCCTCCAGCTTGGGCTCTGCTGGGTGGTTTCTGCCGATGGCGATTGCTGATAGCTGGCATGTCCATAGCAGGGGTCCCCACCATACATTCATTGAATGTTATCCAACCGAGCAGGCAGTTCCGTTACCACAAGCATAACTATATCAGCTATTTTACTGCTGTCTAAGTCTAGTTAAGAGAAATAAAGGCATTAGTTATTGTTACAAAAAAACGACATCTTTATAGCAAAGCTACTTTAACGTTGTACACATATAGCGTCCATTTTAATATTTGCAAAAAGCCAATATCATAATACGTGTTTCTCACACCTCTTTCTCCAGCTGGGTGTCCATGGATACGCCTTCCTGAACACCAACAACGGCTACATCCTTTCACACCCAGACCTCCGTCCTTTGGTACGTAGCGCTGTGCATCTGAGAACCTCTGCTGACCTGCAAACGGTGACTTTCAGTGCTGCTTCTGATTTCTCTGGGTTTTTTGAGCTGTGGAGGCCACCAGCCTGTGACATACAGGCACCCAGGAGCCCGAGGGCCAGCCGGCCTGGTTGCTGAGATGGCCGGGCACGGGATGGTTTTGCATCTCAGACACGTGCTGCTCAGCACAAACCCGCCTGCACACAGCTGTAAGCGTCAGCCTGGTCACCACAAGAGAAAGGGCCACCACGGGGCTTCACAGCAGCTGTCTTCGCAAAGGCAGCTTTGCACGGGGAGACCACAGGCACGGGGAGTTACTTCAGCGTGTGAAGAGAAGGGACACGCCGTGTTTCCCGGGAGGGGCAAGGCAAAGCTTTATCCTTCCACCGCAAACTGGCCTCTCCTAGTCCGATTCACGCCTTCTCCCTCACCCCGGGGATTAGTGGAATAGCCCTCTTGCGTCAATTAGCTGTAGGTGAAAAGTCTCCCGTCAGGGGAGTCAAAGCCTGACTCCCATCAGAAAAGATCTCCTGCTGGTATTATAATGTTAATGGGATTATACTCTCAGCTGCAGGGAAAAAACTGATTTCCTGCAGGCAAGTGCGTTGTACTGATCTGTTTAGAGGAAAGAGGCCATAGCCTTTACCTGCGTGTTTAGCTGTGTTCCTGTCTGCCCCTTGGAGAAGCCTGTCCCACTGGAACTCCCCCAGCCCCTCGCTGCCTGCATGGAGAAATACATGACATGGGACCAACAAGACACTTGCACAAACTCTGCCTTCCTAGCCAGAGAATAAATGAGACGCCCTTATTTTTCAAATTACACACCAATTCTTAAAGGGTTAGTTTAGGAAGTTATCTAGCTGCTTGCTTGAATATTTTTCTTTTTCTTTTCCTTTTTCTTTTTTTTTTTTTTTAATGCCAGTATAAAGAAGGAAAGAAACTGAAGCCTAAGCCGAACTACAACAGCGTGGATCTCTCAGAAGTGGAGTGGGAAGACCAGGATGAAATAGTGAGTATCAGAAAGCAAATTTAGCCTTTTTTGTAGCACCTTCTTTCTACTACTTTGTGCCTCTCTGGGAGGTGTGGGGGAGCAGTGGGCACTCCTGGTGTTTTTCTGTGCCTGACTGGCTCTGGCTAAGAGATGGGTGCTCTACAAGAGGACAAAGCATGTTCTTTTCCTTTTTCTTGCTTGTCTTCCTTCCCAGAATGAGTTTTCCTTCTCATGGAACAAAGAAGGAGAAGGGCTGGGAGGAGGAAGGAAGCGCTTTGGAGGATGCTCCAGGGAGCCAGTCTGTGTGGACAAGGCCCTAATGCTGCCCTAATACAAAGCCAGAGTAGTTCAGGAGTGTGGCAGTGTCCCGTGATGTCACCCATCCATGCAGTATGTGAGATACAGCTGAAGCCACTCAGCTAACGAGATCTGCAACAAGGAATAAAGTGCATTCATCAAGAGATTAAAGCTTGCAGTCACCATTAATAACAGACACAGAGGGTAAAGGACTTAGACACTTGGGGAAAAAAAAAATCCAGAAACCACCTTCTTGCACAGGTGTGGAGGCACTGAAAGCAATAACTGACCAGAGGAAAAAGATACAAAAATACCTTTTCTACTGTCTTTTGAGCAAAATTATTAACAAGTGATAAAGAAGAAACAGCATGCACCTTTTAACAGCTGCACATTGCTCCTTTGCACAGCCAGGACCCCAGATAAAATGAGAATATAGAGAGGTTCCTCTGTGGCTGGTTTTATTTTACTCAGAACTAGGAGGAAATAGCTACTTAAATTACTAAGATAAGAACTGAATTTGGAGTAAGATAGAATTAGCTGTGAGACACATGCTTCTGGATTACAGGGGAGACTGCTGAGATAAATGGATCTGATGCTATAGATATCCACTTAAACAGGTAGGACAAACAGAGCAGCAAGAGGATCAGAGTAGCTACTGCCACTAGTGCAGGCCAAGTACAAAGGCAACATCAAAGGAACTCGGGAGGTGGAAGAGTGGCAAATTAGGAAAGAGAACACAGCAGAACTGGCTGTGTAACGTGGAAAGCAAGACAAAAATAAAGAGGTTTTACATGCCGTGGAACCATCAAGATGCAAGCTGCCTGCAGCTTTGTGTAGGTTCACTGATCTCTTATAGGACTTTGCTCCCACTGTAGTTTTCTCTCTCGCTGGAGCCACTTTTAGAGCTGTTCCTCTTTGCCTAGTTTGCTATTAAAAAAAAAAAATAAAGAAAATCCAGGAAAGGAAAGAAATTTGCTTTGCTCTCATATTTATTTGGCCAGCGGGTTCCTATCTGACCAGCCAACACTGATACCTGAATGCAAATGCGATACCAAGTGTCAGGTTCTACAGGCAACCAGAGTAAAACTATCCAGGAGAAAAAAAAAGGTCATGAAACCAGCATGAAAAACAAAAGCCACTTTGTGTTCCTGTACTGCATCTTCCAGAAGAAAGAAAGGTTGCAGTCACTGAGGGTGCAGAGACATTCAGTGACGTGAGCGATATCTGCAGTGTGACTTCAGCAAGTCTAGAGACTCCCAAGATACACCCACTGCAGCAGAAAGCTGCCAACACTTCAGCACTCAGATTTGTAGCTATGGTATTAGATCAATGACAGACTCAACATCAGTTGCAGTATAATCTCAGCAGCACTGATAAGCAGCACGTTCAGACTGGGAAAATATGCCCAAGTGCTAATGATGTATAATACAGGCAGCTGCTGAAAAGAAATCCAGGGGAGGGAAGACGGCATTGCCTGGAAAATGCCAACTGATGCACAGTGGTGCTACCTGCAGCCAGGCAGCAACAAGGGTTTGGGCTTGCCTGTAGACACAGGGATATTCACAGTGTGAAAAAGGTCCACAGCCTGATGGGGAAGCCATACAAGGAGCGGCTGAGGGCACTTGGTCTGTTCAGCCTGGAGGAGGCTGAGGGAAGACCTCAGTTACAACTTCCCTGAGAGGGGAAGGGGAGGGGCAGGCACTGATCTCCTCTCTGTGCTCACCAGCGACAGGACCCGAGGGAATGGCCCGAAGCTGTGCCAGGGGAGGTTTAGGTTGGGTATCAGGAAAAGGTTTTTCCCCCAGAGGGTGGCTGGGCACTGAACAGGCTCCCCAGGGCAGTGGTCACAGCTCCAGCCTGACAGAGCTCGGGGAGCGCTTGGACAAGGCTCTGGGGCACAGGGTGTGACTCTTGGGGATGGTGCTGTGCAGGGCCAGGAGTGGGACTCGATGATCCTTGTTTCCAATTCAGGATATTCTGTGATTCTAAACCCAGAACCAACAACAAATCCTGCAGGCTGTCAGACCAGAACAGAGAGCATGCCGAGGCTCTGGAAGGCGGTCAAACACTCAGCCCAAAAAGAGTAATAGTACCAGTCAATGTTTTCATTTCCAAGATGTGGGCCTTGGGAAATGTGAGCTTCATATTCTAGGTCTGTAAATAACCCACTTCAAACAGCCATCATAAACAAAACCGTGGCCTTGTAAAGCCAGTGCAGTTGAGACTGGCTAGCACCTGAATGGGGGCCTGTCTCTGGAAGTAAGGAAACAATTTGTGAATGAGTAAGTTTCTTCCCACCTATTTTTTTCTATCCAGCCTGAAGCAATAGACTTGATATGCTCTGGCAGGCTGGACCTGAAGTCAAAGCCTCTGTATTTGTGGAAAAATTTCCTGGATCTTTCTTGCAAGAGGCTGGGAGTCACTGTGAAAATTACATTTTACCTTGGGAACCTGGATTGAATAAAGTGGTCTTCTCACTGCCTACCCTGCTCTCACACAGCCTTGCTTTGCTGTGCTAAACAGCTGCTTTGCTGCCCCTCAGAATTGGTGCTGAATATAGCCTATGATTTATAAATCAGTTTTTAAAATGTCAAAGAGCTTTGGATGCAGTCTGAGGGAGTTAGTGGGTTTCTCAGTTTTCTCCTCTTCCAGGCTCTCAAAGCACTGTGCTAATGAATTTCTGGCTGCCAAACAGTGAAGCCTGTAACTGGGGCTGGCAATTTCATAGATTCCAGATCCTTTCTTTTTGCTAAAAAGACATATTAACAAGCTTTCAGGATAAACTATTACTATTCTGTATCACTTATCAGCTTGGCTGTACAAGGATTCTGATCACTGCAAACAGGTTTTCTGTTTAAAAGAAGCGAGACAGAGCTGGGGAGGAGAGGGAACCAACAGTGATTCATTCTGCCAGCCCCTGTGTGTTAATGACAAGTGGCTCTGTTAATTCCTGCTCTGCCCTGCCTGGAGACACTAACACCAAACTTGTTCACCTCTGCAGCTGAGAACTGCTATGATCAATGGGGAAACAGGCTACCTCTCTATGGATGTGAAGGTCCCCGTGGACAAAGGGGTAAGAAATTATCCTTCTGTTCAGGTCACACAGGGGAGTGGGTGGGAAGTGGACGCTGAAGAACCATAAAGGATGTGGTTTTTAATGTGCAGCCTTCCTGAGTGTGAGGATTTTATTGTTTCACCACAAATATAACACATGTGCTAAGGACGTACAAGAGAGCATCATTAGAGGTGCTCGTTACACTTGCCAATATTCTGCTCTCCAAAAGGTATTGGAAATGTCTCTCAGCTCCCTACTTTGTCCAGGCAAAGCCAAAAATCACGTTGCTCATTGTTTGTAGGGCTGTGAAATGAATCAGAGATCTTCAAGAGTTAGACTAAGGAAGACTATGCTGAACTGACTTAGAAGGAGATTTGGAGACTATTTTGCCACCCTCTTTCCCTACCCAAAACCACTCATGAAAACGTTGTCCCTCACTTCGTCAGAATGTGATTCCCTTTATCCAGGTCCAGGATTCAATTTCTATGCAAATATTTGCAGACGTTTTATGAAAAGTCCCAGTGAAATGGAGACTTTTGAACACTCCCTACCAGCACTAGGGCAGAGTTTTACATCTTCCTTTGGAATCAGTGCAAAATTATCTTGTACATTTATGTTCACTGGTACTTTTTCATTCACGTTTATTTAACTCTCTCAAAGATTTTGGCTTTCATCATTTCCTGTTAGGAAGTATTCCAGAGTCCTGCAAGTTACACTGCCCAGAAGTCTTCAATATTTCAGGAAAATTTTCCATCCTTTATAGAGAGCGTTTTTTTCAGCGGCTGGCTGCAGTGCTCCCACGCTAAGCCACAGTCAGCACCAATTCCAACTAACCAAATGCTCACAGCCACTGCTGAAATGGTGCCATTTCCTAATGAAGACACCCCTCTGTTTCCTCTCAGTGGTTATCCTGCTAGATCTTGTCACTAAATTTTTTCTCTCTATTCTTGGTGTTTGCAACTCTCAGGTAGCTGTCAGCAGCTTTGCCTTTCTTCTCCTGGGCATTGCCAACAACTGCATTTGAAATATGTGCACACTTTTCAGCTATTCTGATTGTTCCTGTTGACTCTTCTGTCATTTCCGGTGCACAAGTACCAGGGCTTCACTGGATTATGTGCCTGTTTCCCCGTTGCACTGCACAGAGCAGCTATTCTCTGCAATAGGTTATTTCTGAACAGGGAGCCCCCAGTCTCCTTTCTGCTGTCCCTTCAATTTTTTCTCCCTCCCACAGCTGTGCTGGAACTGCCGCCCTCACTTCTGTGTTTCTTAGCTATTTTTTCCAGTTGCCATTTTTCCACATGAAACCCACTTCTCCTTTTCATCCAGCCTTTCTAATTTTAAGGGCTGTTGAGACACTTTTTTCAGTATGCAGAGAAATGTTGTTCTATTTTGTCTTACAGATAGATCCCTGTACAGAAGGGCTGCTAAGGCAGAGTCTGTTCCTCCCATTAGAATTTTTCCCTTGATGGCCTGTTGTTTACTGTTTCTTTTTGTTTACAGTGCTGCAGCTGGTTCTCCCTCCATATCTCATTTAAGCCCACTTTAACTGATTCTTTGGAATAAAACTTCATGAGATGCTGTTTCAAGTACTTTATATAAACCCAGATATATTGCATGTCCTTTATTTCCTTCATCCATTACCTTAGTTATTCTGTCAGAAAAGTGATCAAGGTTTTAAAACAAGATCTATTCTTTGTAGGTCTAGATTGCTTATTTTGCTAGCTTAACCTCTTTGTGCACCCTCAATAACACTTCTTCTGAGTCATCCAATGATATCTTTGTAGTTCAATATTTTAAGAGACATCCTTCTGCTCCCCTACCCAGGGGAAAAAGAAGATAACAAAAAGTAGCCTTGGTAAAGAGATATTATTTGTTTCATTCTGCAGCTCTGGAAGCCTTATGAAGCACAATAGGGGACTGAGGCTGAGTATGTGACAGTTTTTACTTTTACATACAGTTTACAGTATCAGAATACACCTGGAGTGGAAACCAGAAATGAAGCTTAGTAATTCCCACTTGTACTCTGCTAGCTGATGAAGCAGAGCAGCATTGAAACAAAGAAAGTGCTGACAGAGCCTTGGAACAAAGAGAATGAGGCGGCCAGACTGTGGAGAGAAGACCTGAGGGAAGGGGATAGAAATTATTCTGTCAGCCACATAAATGTCGATACCCCACATTGATTTCAGAAAGGTATCGAGAACAGAGCGAGAGAGAGAGGAAGAACTAAGGAACAAATACAAGAGGCAGTTGTTAGGGAGATCTAGTGGCAGAACTGCCTTTGCTTGCAGCTTGAGTACAGAAGGGCTGTGACTGTGAAGGCAAAAGAGTGAGGACATGGGTAGAAGTCGTGGCAAATCTCTGGAAATGGCAAGAGCCAGGCCTGGATGCCTAGCACAGCATCCAGTCTGGAAATCCACATGTTCCCAGACTGCAGGGGATGGCAGTCAGCCGTCCTGTCGCTGTGCCAACATGTCCCCGCTCTTCTCCCTTGATCCTCGCTATGCAGCAAAGTCCTGCCTGATCATCCTCAGCCCCACTTGGCTCAAGGGTGCCTCTGCTTCTCTTCCACCCCATGGATAAGTGGTGGCACCTCCGGCTGTCTCAGGGCTGGCTGGGCACACATCAGAAGAGGGAGAGGTCAGGGGTAAAAAGGATGAGCAGAACAAGCCCTGCTAAAGGAAAGGGTCTCAGAGTAGTGGCCAGGTCTTTTCCATGCCTCCCTGCCTCCATCACCAGATCAGACAGGCAAGAAAAGGTAGGGTCAATACCTTTTGTACCAGCCACAGCCACCAAAACACCACCAAGTGATATTCTTTGGGGGTATCACAGCCCTTTGGAAGATCTTGCACGCTGAGAGAAGTAACTTCATGGAAAGGGTTATTTAAAAATTGGAATGGGCTGCCCAGGAGGTGGCGGAGTCACCATCCCTGGAGGTGTTCAAGAAACGACTGGACGTGGCACTCAGTGCTATGGTCTGCTTGATGAAGGTGGTGATAGGTCAAAGGATGGGCTCAGTGATCTCAGAGGTCTTTTCCAACCTCAGTGATTCCGTGTGGTCTTGGCATAGAAGAAGACTTTGTTGTTCAGCAGTACACTTGCCATGCATGGAGAGAGAGAGAGAGAGAGGAGGAAAGGGGTTAAGCCACCTGCCACCTCCTCACCTAACAATATCCCGAATCCCCATCACACCTAACAATGTCCCCCACCCCTATCAGCCCAGTGAGCACAAACTTGGTGCGCGCTGTGGAGCTGGAGCCCCTGTGCCCCGCTCCACTTCCAGGGCCGCACAGCTCGAGCAGGTTAGAGAAGGCACGACTTTCCCTGGGGAACACTGAGTTTTCTGTGTTCACTCCCCTGTCTCCCACACACATCCTCTCACCTCGTTCTCAGACTGGGTCTAGGATTTTAAACATATTAGGGTTCATATACTGGCATAAGGCTTGGACAGAAACTTTCCAGAAACTTTTCTCCTTTGGAAAAGCGTTCCACTGAAATCAACACTTTCCTACAGGAAAAGGCCAGTCTGGCAAACAGATGAAGTTCTGAAGCAGCTTTCAATAATCTGAAATGTCTTCAGTTGAAATGTCAGTCTGAAAAAAATATTTGCATGCGAATCAAAACGGCCTGGATTTGAAACAGCACTTTTTTTCCAAATTGAAAATGTAAAATTTTTTTTTTACTGATTTTTTTTAACAAAATTGGAACACGCTAATGTTTTGTCCCACTTTGGCATGAAAGCAAATGTCAGCAATATCAGCGTTTCCCACAGGAGTGGGGAGACTTGGCCCTGGCTGCCCACCCACACAGAGGGTAGGTTTGCCATTCTGCTTCTCCTTCAACTGCACCCCTCCTTCCTACCTGCCCCGGAGCCCCCTCCTGCTGGAGATGATGATGATGTGCAAAGCTGTCAAGGTTGCTGTGTCCAGCAGAAGAGCAGCAGGGCCCCAGCACTTGTGCTTGGAGGGGGCGAGAGGGAGGGCAGCTTCCCCCCACCCCTTCCTGCAGCAGTGCAGGAGCCCTAGAACAAAGAAAGGTTTATCTGAAGCCCTTATTGGAAAGATAGAGTGGCTGCCTGGATCCTGAAAGTCCCAAGGTGCTGGGCATGCTGAATACTGCACATTCATCCCTGCCTCCAGCCAGCCCTGGCAGGGTGTGAGGTGTTGGTTTTGCTTTGCCTTGGGGACGTGTATCCCAGGTCCCCATCACCCTTATGCCCTTGATCTGTCAGATGGTCTCTCTTATTCATCCTCTTATTTCAGAAACGAGTCCTCTTCCTCACCAATGATTATTTCTTCACGGACATCAGCGGCACACCCTTCAGGTGAGCAAGGACTCATGTGGCACCAATTCAGTGTATCAGAAGTCTGATCAGGGACAGCAGATCAGTCCCTTCTCTTCATAAACCTTGCTACAAGTCATGAGTAGAGCAGTAGGAATAACTGCCTTCTTTGTTCCTGTTGCCATTAAAGTATTATTTGGGGTCAATTCAAAAGGAATATTATGATTTACCTGAAGTTCAGAGTCCAAAAGCTATACCTTAGGTAAAACATGTTGTTTCATTTCAGAGAAATGAGACAGCTGAAATTTTCCTTTCCACTGAATATGGTGAACAAATTTTTAAAAACCCCAACATTGTTATACACTGAATATTATAAAACAACAAATAACAAATGAAGCAAATTGTGTGTAGGTGTGTGTGTGTGTGGGAGGGGAGGGAGGAGGTGTTGGTTTTTTCCCCCAGCTGAAATGGTTTGAAGCTGGCACAGATTTGAGAAATGTTATCGTTGACCTGAGCCTACAATGTTGGCCAAAAAAATTGTCACCAGCAATGCCTCAGAGCTCTACATACAGGTTCCTTAGCCCCCTGTGCTGAAATCGGATCTCACTTAATCCTCTTCCAATGATGTTCTTTTCTTTAATAGCTGTGGAGGGAGTTAATGTCTTTCAGGGTTCTAGCTGCAGGGAATGCAGTGTCATGTTTGGGAATGACACCCCTCCTTGCTGACAAGCCCTGTTTTTCTTCTTGCCTGCAGCCTGGGTGTTGTGCTGTCCAGGGGGCACGGGGAGTACATTCTGCTGGGGAACACTTCAGTGGAAGAAGGTAGGTCAGTCTGAAAGGGAAAAGGGAGCTACTCTGAATGTCACCACTTCACTTCTCCTTCTGAGCCTGTATGTGTCTGTCTGCTT
Source organism: Eulacestoma nigropectus (assembly GCA_013397775.1). Lineage (NCBI taxonomy): Eukaryota > Metazoa > Chordata > Aves > Passeriformes > Eulacestoma > Eulacestoma nigropectus. Next base: position 143,889 of record VZTE01001360.1, on the reverse strand, counting down.
CCTCACTGAATATTCCATGTACTCTCTGGTTTCAGGTTTGCACGACCTGCTCCAGCCAGACTTGTCTTTAGCAAATGAATGGTAAGTGGAGGAAATCCTGTCAGCGACACAGGACTTTGTCATGATATTTGGGCAAAGTTCCCAGCAATCTGGCTCGAGTTCCTCACCCTCTGTGGCCTGGAGAAAAAGCAGTGCTGTTCAGGTGCTGTATCTGCAAAGACCTGATTGTCTCCAGGCAACTGAGTTTCACCTCTTCCTTTGGGACATCCCACCAAGACCTGGCACATTCCTCTCCTAAGAAACAGCCGAGATTTATCCTCAGTCTTCTGTGCTCAGGCTTACTTTGTTCCCCCTCGTGTTGCTCAGAACTGTCTTACAAAACATACAGCATGTCAGACCTGTTAGGGAATTTTGTTGCAAGCTTGGTGAGAGATTGAAATGCTTTTTAAAATCCTAGTTTATTTTTGGTTGGCATCCTTCTGAACTGAGCCCAGACCTAACTTCTGGTGAACATGGAGGTGATTTACGACCCCTGTTTCAATAGTGAACAGAACTTACGGTTTTGCTTGGTTTGGATATGAAAGAGGGTGAAGGACGGCACTTTCCATTTATTGCTGTGAGGTTTGGGGTTTTCATGAACCCAGCATTCAGTCCCACTCAGTCACATGAACCCAGGCTGTATCAAAGCCAAAATAACTATATGCAAGAAGCCCTGCACCCCTTCTCACCTCTCATTACACTGTCAAGTTTCACAAGCAGCACATTTGAGACACAAACAGCGACTTCTCCTTCTTCTACTCCTGACTTCAGGTGTCAGCTTACCACACTTTAAATATTCATTTCTCTTAGACTTTTCTCATAAATCACTCCTTTCAGCCCCTTTATGAGTTTTAATTCTCTCTTATAACCCCTTTCTCTCCCTTGTCCTGACAATGGAGTGGTCAAAATTGGAAGCAGGATTAGAAGACCGGTTTATTTTATAGCACAGAGCGTTTCTAATATATCCTTCCACTTCCCCCCAAGCCGTGTCCTGAGGCTCCTGCAGTTGTGTCCCCGTGGGACAGCTTTTGTTGTCACCATATCACACTGCAAGATCATTCCTCATCTCACATTTTGTTCCTCTGTCTCTCATTTTTTCTGCTCCTGGTCTGGTCTCGCATCGCACGTGACCCTCTGCTTTTCAGGTCTCTCCATCACAGTGTTATTGTCTGTACAGGCACACGTACACATCTTACACAGCGCAACCCGGGAAACCGCGGGCAGGATTTGGAACAGCTCTGTTGCATGGTGAGCTTATGCTGGAGGACACAGCAGCCCCACTAAGCACAGCAGTCAGGTTAATTGGTGTTTGGTTTAGTGGTAGGGTTTCACTTACGGCCACATTGTTAGATTTAGAGTGGGCACAACATGCAGCAATGGTAAAGGCTTTGCAGACCAAGGTTTCTCGCTGACTTTCTTTTGCAGTTATTATCTTCCAGGAGCATTTGTTTTGACTGTGGTTTCTCTTTGCCCTTTTGCCCTTTTGGGGCTTCTTCTCCCCTTCCCACCAGGATTTACTGCATCACCGACATTGATCCTGACCACCGAAAGCTCAGCCAGCTGGAGGCTGTGATCCGTTTCCTCACTGGAGAGGAGCCTGACCTGGAATGTGAGTCCCAGGCACTGAAAGGGCCCTGCTGGGGTCCTCCTGTACCCATCACAAGGGAGAGGGGACTGTGACAAATTGATTGGTGTCAGACTGAACTCCTGTGGCATTTGCTCACACAGGCAGGACTGAACTCAAGCCCAGATTAATTCACAAGTGGAAACGAGCTGAGGATCCACCTCCTTGTCTCCGTCAGAAGATTTTTTTCCATTTCAAAGCTGACACATAACTCAACCTTATTGTAGGTCTCAGCATAGGGACAGAGTAGAGGCCATAAGAAAGTCACTAGTGGTTTTGAAGAAGCTACTTGAGTGGAAGGTGGTGGCTGGTATCCTCTCTACAGGACACCCAGAAGAAAGGTCAAGGCAGGGATTTGAGGCAATGGCTGTGGACAGCCTGTTCAATGAAAGAGTCAAGTGAAGGTCTAATGAATAACTTCATTTGAAAGCCTCTCTCTTGCCCATACTTGCTTGGGCACCACCCTTCCACAGAGTTTGGAGGGGAACTGGTCTGATGATTTTGGATGTTAGGAAGAAATTCTTCACAGAAAGGTGATTTTTTATTGGAATGGCTGCCCAGGGAGGTGCTGGAGTCACCGTCCCTGGAGGTGTTTATGGAAAGACCGGACGTGGCACTCAGTGTGGGCTGGTTGACACAGCAGTGTTGGGTCATAGGTTGGACTTGATGATGTCAGAGGTCTTTCCCAACCTCACTGAATGTGTAATTCTGTGATTTTGGCTGTAACATCAGCTCCTGTGCTTTCCACCACCCAGGGTGTTAGGAGCTCTTCTCTGCCCTATAATGGGAGGCCAACACTGATCCACTGTCCTGGACAGGCAGATGCTCCTTACCAAGGGACTCTCTAAAACATCTAGGGAAAAACATGTATTTCTCTCCTGATTTTTGTTCTTCCTTTCTCTCCTTAGGTGATGAGGAGCTGGTCCAGGAAGTGCTGTTTGATGCAGTGGTCACTGCCCCCATGGAGGCCTACTGGACAACACTAGCCCTCAACATGTCCTTGTAAGTGTAGGAGAAGTAAATATGGATAGAACACCACTGACGATGCATCTCCAGGTGCTGTGGGTTTATGCAGTGCCTGAAAGTCACAAACTTTTACACAGCATACAAGAAACTGCAGAAATAGCTCAAAAAGCTGATAGAAATAGCTCAATAGCTTTAGAAGTAACTTGAAAAGTGTCTCTCAGGAGTTAACTCCAGTAGGCTGGGCCTCCTTGGGAGAGCCTTTAGTTTGGTGAGGGTTTTTCTAGTGGAGAAAAGGGAGTTTGTTCTTGTCTCTATTGGTGGTGCCTTCAGATTGAACCTCAGGAAGGTGGTGCACAGACTGGCTTCAGTAAACAACTTTCTATTTTATTATTTCCAGTGAGGCACCTGTTGCTTGTGGTATCTTGTATCATGTCACACAGATCTTCTTCCAGCAGACAACATGTTACTTACAGGTACACATGGCCACTGGACTCCTGTCCCTGTTCCAGTTCCTTGTATCCCTACCCTGACAGAAGCTGAGCCAGTGACAATCCTGCTAGGACACCCTATCCTATAATTACCAGCACAGCTTTAAGCAGCTACATCAACACACCCTCTTCAGGCATATTCTGCTACCCTGGCCATTCTGTGCATCCCTGATGCAGCCACTCTCTCTCTGCAGTTCCTCTCCTGCACTTCAGCCTCATTAGTAGCTGAAGCAGAGAGAGTAGCCTGGAGCAGAGCTAGCAGGGGCAGAGGAGCTTATGGTCTACTTTAAAAAGAATTAAACAAGCAGACTTCAAAGGTTTAAATCTGAGGACAAGTCTTAAACCTGCCAGTTGTCAGTCAGTAATAACCTGTTGCCATTAGTAGGGAGGAGCCAGTATCACTCCTGGTGTAAATGGGTTATACTGCAAATGAACTTGGGACCAGGTCTCCAGATGTGGCTTCAAGTTTGAAAGGCCCTCACCCTGGGGCAGGGATCATGGCTGTTCTTCCGAGAACTGTTTGCTTCTGCTTGTGTGCTTCTGTTCCACAGGGACACTGAGGCAGGTGTTGAGATGGCGTTTCTGGGCACTCGGGCTGGACTCATGAGGAGTGCCCTGTACGTGGGCTCGGAGAAAATTTCCAACAAGTAAGTCCCTAAACTGTATTAAAGGGTTTCTGTCAGTGTCTCTGAAGGGGCAGCGTGAAATCGCCACCAGCCTTAGAAATGTTTTTGGGGAGACAGAAACAGAACAGAAAGAAGCAACACCTTAATGGCATTGATGCTGATTCACAGAGTCAGGGTAGGGGGCCTTCGTCTTCCTCTGGTCCTTTTGAGTTTTTCTTAAAATACTGTTCCGAAGTGCATTCATTTAAATGAAAACCTTCAACCATTCCCTGACTTCAGTGAGCTAACACAGAAAATGCCCACAGTTACTACATGCCCCCAGGACCATTTTGCAGTGCAAAGGCTCTGCACTCCAGTGCCCCAGCGACATTCCAGCTTGGCTGTGTTTGATCTTTCTGTCTCAATTCCTCTTCCAGATTTATTCTGTTCTGCCTCTTACATTGCCCACATGGCAGCAGCATGCCAGTGCCTTGCAGTGAGGCGTTAAGCGATGTGACTGACATCTGTCACATCCGATTCATTCTCGTGTCCTCTCCCTCAGGGCAGAAGTGTGTGTGCAGTGAAGGGTTTTGATGTGGAAAGGCTAGTTTGCATTCTGCTGCATTTTGAATACGCAGGCTGGTGCGTGCTGCTGTGGGAAAGGACAGGTCACACAGGCACACCAGCAGATGGAACAGAAAGGGACCATGTGGGTGGTGGTCATTAGCTTCTTGGCAGCTGTTTCGCTGTCCCCAAGTTCCCCGAACATGAGTTCTACATTCAAGCTCTGCTGTGCCCGAAAGGTGACATTCTTCATGTGTTTGAAGCAGTCTGAACAATTCAGAGTATCAGTCTCTGGCAACAAGGGAGAAATACTGTGTGCTGCAGGAGGCTAATATGATCCTGATTCCCCACTGCTCGTCAGGAACAGCATTCAATGCTTTAAACAGTTGCAGTCACCACACTGCAGAGACAGACCCCCACACATTCCACAGGAGGAGCTTCTGGAATCCCCTGAAAGGAAGGAATCAGAAATGAGGAACTATCATTATGTCAAAATATACAACAAAACGAGAGCCTGAAAACAAAGGGATTTGCCAGGCAAGCTGTATGAACCTCCAGGGAAGCGAGTGACCTGATTTTCATGAGGTCTCTCCTGAGCACCCGCTGCCTGTCTTGCCATGCTCCCAGGATACATCCCCTTACCTTTGGAAGCACCTCTTTTCTCAAACACTTCGGTCCCTGCATCTCTAGGAATCACAGAACCATAGAATTTATTAAGGGATTGGAATGGACTTTAAAGATCACCTATTCCCAATGCACTCTGCCATGGGGAGGGACACCCCGCACTAGCCTGGGCTGCTCAAGACTTTATCCAATCTTGAACACTGCCAGGGTCAACTCCTTCAGTAACATGTTCCAGCTCCTCACCACCCTCAGAGTAAAACATTTCTTCCCCATATCTTACCTAAATTTCCCCTCTTTCAATCTGTACCCATTCCTCACGACAGTTCCTAACAGAGTCCCTCCCCACCTTCCCGCTGGAAGGTTGCTATCAGGTCTCCGCTCAGAGAGAGCGTCTCCTGCGGGGATCAGGATTTACCCACAGTTGCATAACCTTATGTTCGGGGTGGGTTGTTTGCTTTTGTAGGAGACTGCCTAATCCCCTTTCCTCACCCGCTCCCCAGCCGCGGCAGTAACTAATGGCCACACGCCAGCCGCACCCGTGCTTCCCTCGCCCATCTGCTCGCACCTGCCGCGCCTCATCCGCACCCCGGCGCTGCCCCTGCTCCTCGCGGGGTGTGCTGCCCGGTAACCCTTCCATGCTGCCCGGTAACCCTCCCAGGCTGCCCGGTAACCCTTCCGTGCTGCCCCTTCCCCTCCCGCCCTGCCCGGCCCTCAGAGCCCGCGGGCGGCCCGGCCCCACCGCCCGCCCCGGGGC
>VZTE01001360.1:109479-138207 GCA_013397775.1 Eulacestoma nigropectus | reverse complement strand
CCTGGCGGCGGCCGGGGGAGGCGCGGCGGGAGCGGCCGCCCCTCAGGAGCCAGGGAGGGCTCGCCCCTGCCCCGAGGGGACACCGGGGGCCGCCGTCCGCCCTCGCCCTCGGGAAAGCCCCAGGTGGTGAGGTCCAGGCCATGCACCCGGCCGCAGGTGTGCCACTGCGTTGCCCCGAGGAGGGCTGCCGCTCCTCCACACCGTGAACGACGTGTTTTCTCCCGGCAGGAAATTCCTGACGCAGAAGGACAAGGAAAGTATGTTCACCATGGACCACTTCCCTCTGTGGTACCGCAGGGCGGCCGAGCATCCCCCCGGGAGCTTCATCTACAGCATTGTCTCAGAAGATGATTCAGGTAACGCCAGGCTGAACACAGAGCAGAGGGAAAGAGAAAAAAGCTTTTCACACCTTGCACCCCACAGCACGCCCCTCCCGATGCCTTTATCCTGCTTCCCGCCGAGTGGGAAGTGCCGAGACCTGCCCTGTTGGCGTTACCTTCGCACCAGTGTAGGGACACGGCCGCGGTACTGATCACAGCGGGAAGATGAAGCCACAAGGTGTGGGGAAGGCAGCCAGGAAGGAGAAATGCAGGGCTACAGAGGAGGGGAAGGATGGGAATGGAAGTGCAGGGCTTGGGTAGATGGAAAGGTTTAGGGAAGCGGGAGCTGGGGGAACACAAGGTCCTTGCGAGGCTGGAAAACACACGAAACGTGGGAAGGGAACAGGAAAGGTATCGCTGAAAGAATGGGACGCATAGGTGTGGCCAGGCTTGGGAGGGAACATCTGCTGGATGACAGTAAGAGCTGGCACTGGTGAGGGACCAGCAAACAGTCAGGAAGTCTAAGTCTAAAGGGTGTCATTTTTTCCATCACCACTTTCCATGACAGGAAAGGATGGGTTTGTTATGGAAGATGATGGAGGAAAAGGGTGGAGGGGAAGGCTTTTCCATAGCATTGGTGCCCTGAGTCTTTCCAGTCCTAGTACTAGAATATGGCATCTCTTGCTCAGCAAAGAAGTTCAAACACTAGAGGAAAGCAACGAGTGGCTTTTCAATATCTCTTGCTTAGGGTGTTGGTTCCTGTGAGTGTGCAGGGCCAGCCAGGACCTTCTCAAAGACTGGAAGAGAGCAGAAGAGCCTAAAAAGAAACAAGCAAAACAAAATATTCATGTGAGACTCCTCCACAGAAGGCAGAAATCCCCTCTGTGCTCTTCCCTGGCCCCTAGCTCTCCATCTCTGTCACAGAGCTCGGCACTGTAGCTGTTAAAGCTTTTTGTGGCACAGTGGTGGGAGTCTGGTGGGTGGGAAAGCAAGTAGCAAAGAGAAGAAAACCAGCCTGGGAGGCAAGAGAGGAACCAGGATGGAAAGGAAAAGGAATGGAAAGAGAAAATACTCAAAACCTACAAAAGCCTCTCTCTGCCCAACACACTTACATCTCACTTAAAAGGCAAGTGTGGAGAGAGGGGGAGAGATGACAGGAGGGACCTTTTACTCCCCTGCAAGCCATGGCATCAGCTCTTTGGAATAGAGCATTACTTGGAAAACCAGGCAGTGACACCCTGTGGGACTTCCTAGGGCAGCCATTACCCAGGCCACAGTAGTCACTGCTGCCTAAACATTGGGGTTGTGGCTTGCTGTGGCTTTCTTAGAAGTCATAGCTAGTTTGGGATAAAGCCGGAAGACAAGGAGCTGGCACTGTTCTTTGTTTTACACGGCCATTGCTCAGAAGCCTCAGTCAAGTCCAGAACCCCATTCACCTGGACACCCTGCAGGCACACTGTCAGAAGTAGCACTTGGCCCTGAACACCTTGTGCCCTAAACTGTAAGGGAGATAATTGGTCTCTTTAGGGATGAGCAGCTGGGCTTAGGGAGACTGTGATCCATGGGATCACACAATATGGCTGGAAAGGGTCAGGAAATACTACCCAGAGCTTCTGAGACAGTGGTTCACTGTAAAGCAGAGTCCAGGGCCTTCCTTGACATCTGATGAAGCAAGGCTGCCCCACATTTTAGCCAAAATAGGCCACCCACTTTCTTATTAAATTCTGTCAGAGGCTGAAGTCCCCTTTTCATGTTTTCCGCAAGTCCCCTGCTGTTTCAGGAGGTTTTCATGGCAGATGGACTTCTAATCATCTAAGAAGGAAAACCCCCAAGAGCTCTCTGTTGAGGAGAAAACCAGCAGGAAATGACTGCAGGTCATCAGAATCATTTATGCACAGCACCTCCTTCCAGTGTCCAGGAGTCCTAGAAATAAAAGGACAGCAGGGAAGCCTCTGCATGTCAAGTAGTACTGTTCTTACAGCCCACATTTTTCATGTGTCGGGTAGATTTTTCTTCTACAGACCCTAAGTGTATTTTGCTTCTTTGTCCCATCCTAGAACAAGGCGTTTGGGGTTCACCATAAAGGCAGGATCATGCCCAAGGCATGTGAGCTGAGGATTTGTTTTGCAAAGGTTTCACTACTTTTGACACACTTGAACGGGTTAATCTGGCTTTGATCAAAAAACAAAAACCAAACAGTGGGAGCTTCCAGGCTAAACTGTGGTAGGCACTGAATTGTGCTCTGGACACACCTAGAATGATGAAGGCAGAAATGGAAAGCAGTAACAAATGCTGGAGTTGTGGGGAAGGGAAGAATCCCTGACCCATCTGTCTAAGCAAGAGATTTCCACAGAGCGTGCGAGGACGGAACCAGGTGCAGACTACATCGATCAGACTGCCCTTCAAACTGTCCCCTGGCAGTTCCCAAAGAGGTGCCCCAGCTGAGGCTAATCTAATCACTTTAAAAAAAATACAGAAATGGAATCTGCCACATGGACAATTGCAGGCTGAAACAACTGCACCGACAAAGGGAGGTGGGGTTCAGTTGCTGGAGCCTATCCAGCCATGTGATTTTAAATGCCCCGTGGGAGCTCAGAGATCTGCACAGGGCTGGCAGATGTGTCACAGGACCTACAGGATGCTTAAAGCAGCAGCTCAAGGATAATTGGGAGGCCCTAGGGCATAAGAGAGTTTAGGCAACAAAGTCCCAGGAGACTTTGTGTCTAAAATGGAGTGCACTCTGGAAGCACCTGGGAGTGCTGTGTCTGCAGTTTGTAGTGCTAGCCTGGCTTGGGTAAGAGCTAGACATAAGCCCAGCCTTTGCTGTGCAAGTGTTCTCAGAGTGACCTGTCCTGCTTCTCCTCTGTCTCCGGAGTTCAGATGGTGCACTGAGCAGAACAGCTCCCTGGCCTAAGAGAAGCTCTACATGCCCAAAATCGAGGAGGCCAATCCTTTTCATTTTATCACAGAATCATGGAACGTTTGGGGCTGAAAGGGACCTTAAAGGTCAGTTAGTTTCACACCCTTTGCCATGGGCAGGGGTATCTTCCATGAGACCAGGTTGCTTGAAGCCTCATCCAGCCTTGGACACTTCCTTTATGCTGAGGATGCTACTTTTATCATGAGCCAGAGAGAAGAGAAAAATGAAATCTACTCACAGCCCATTAGGCTGCTTATGTGTCTTGAAAGATGCAGCCCTCCAAATCCTGGGATGTTTCAGAGTTGAGGCATATGTACACACTGTCCTGGATGGGAAAATGTGTGGGCAAGCTTCTCCTGCTCTATTTTCCTCCTTTTTGGGGGTAAGCTAACCAAGGCTGCTGTATTTGTGTCTTGACAGAGGGAGGTGGCCTGCCAAAAGTGGTGACAGTGAGCACGGCTGTGTCAGTGTCTGTGGACGGGAAGATGGGAATTGCTGCAGGTAGGACACTCTGCTTTCTCTTTTTGTCTTGAATGAAATGGCTGCATCTTGCATTGAGTGTGGGAGCTGAGAGCTGTTAGCTTGTCATTCAAGGGAAGTGACAGGAGCCACAATAGCTTGTGGTATTGAAAACTAGGCTAAGCAGAGGATAATGGAGCAGGTACTGAATGGCTGACAGGCTTCTGCAAGGGAAACGGGCTGTTTGAATGGAAGCTTCCCATCTCCAGTGCTGGTGAATTGTGGATTGAGACTCTTTCTCTGGAGCATGAGTAGGTTGGGAAGTCGGTGCAGGTTTAAAACTTAGCAGGAAATGCTTCTGGCTTTGGAACAGCATCATGTTTATGCATCTCCATTGTTACCTCGCATGAAAAATCACTTCTGCTGCTGGAACGGGCATGTTGCTAGATCTCCAACTCAGACCTATAGATTGCCAAACTTATTGTTGTATTTGAGCTTTAAACTCCTTTTGACAGACCTTCACCAGACTGCATCCTCTTTTGGAAAAAGTCATACAGCACATTATTTCCAACAGAAACCCAAAGCTTTTAAGTTTTGCCATTTTCTGTATTAATTGCTTCAGCCCTTATGGAAGTACATTGAACTCAGAAGCAAAACAGAACAGCCATTTAACAAAACAAATCAACATTATCAGTAACCCTGGCACCATGTGCAACTTAACCACTCAGCATGGGAGTATTGGGGTAGGAGAAGATGCAGCTCCATGGAAATTGTTTTAGTCCTGGAAACAGTGACTAAGGGAAGAGGTTGATGAAACAGGTAATGGAGTAATTATCACCAGAAATGTGCTGTGATGCAAAGCTTCTTGTGAAAGAATGATTGGTGTTCATGGAGCCTTGTATGGTGGAAGGAATGACTGATAAAAGAGACACCAAGCAACAACTTTGTTATAGGAGTATCCTGTAGATAAGATAGGGACGAGAGAAGGCCATGCAGCAGATACCTTCAGATCACAGAGTCTGCCATTGCATTTGCCTAGGCTGGGTAGGGAATGTTCTTCAATACTACTAGTCTGTAAAACTTTGCCAGTTTAACTTCATCTGATGAAGCATTCCTTAATTTCCAGGATTTCAGTAAGTTCTAGCTGAGAGTAGATACTCTTTAATTATCACCTGGGCATTGAGAAGGTACTTACAAGCTGAAGGACAGGTGTTACGAAGTAGAACATTTCACTATGTTATACCCAAAGTGAGAAAATTATTATGAAGTCTGTCCAGAGACACCTGTGAACAGAGATGGTTTCAGCAAAGTTCACATTAAGAGGTGTTTGGATGATAGAAACTGCTCCCAAAACTGATACCAGCTGACACTGTTGTACCCAGCAGAAAATGAAAGAGCACTGAAACTGCACCAAGGGTCTCGGTACAGCACTGAAGCATTTTTCTAAGCATTCATTTGAGAGGAGAAAAGAACATTTTTTTAAAAATAAATTTGTTTTTTTGTGATCTTTTTCCTTCCCTTTCCTGACCTGTGGATTAGAGCAGAGGCACACAAGCAGTTCATCTGTGTTGTGGTTTAAGCCCAGCTGGAAATTAAGCACCACACAGCCGCTCACCCAACCTCCCTCTCACCCCTCCACCCCGATGGAATGGGGAGGAGAATCAAAGTAAAACTTGCAGTTTGAGATAAGAACAGTTTATTAATTGAAAGTAAATACAATAATAACGGTAAATGATGATAATAAAAATAAAAAGGGAAAAACAAGCAATGCATGATACAATTGCTCACCAACCACTGATCCATGCCAGACCCCTCTTCCCAAGCCCAGACTGGTCGCCCTTCTGGGTAACTCCCCCCCAGTTTATATAGTGGGCATGTTGTTCTGTGGTGTAGAATGTCCCTTTGGTCAGTTCAGGTCACCTGTCCCAGCTATGCTCCCTCCCAAATTCCTTTGTTCACCTCCTCACTGGCAGAGCACGAGACAAGGAAAAAAGCCCTCGACTTAGGATAAACACAACTTAGCAAACAACCAAAACATCAGTGTGTTCTCAAAACCATCCTCATTATGAATTCAAAACACAGCACTCTAACAGCTACTGAGAAGAAATTAACTCTAGCCTAGCTGAAAGCAGGACAATCTGGCACTCAGCATAAATACAAGGAAGGAAACTCCTCGGTGGAAGCACTGGAGCAAGAACAAGTGGCAGGAGGATCTGCCCCTGACAGAGCCATTTCTCTTCTGTCAGCAGTGCTTTTCACAACCCCTGTGGAGATTTCCACCCACTCAGTTATGCTGAATACTGTCTGTGGACATGCTGTGAAGGGGCAGGATCCTTCGCAGAGGGTGGAGGAAACAGCAGAGGATAGGGAAACAAATCATGTAAAAATAATAACAATAAGGAAAAAACCTGCCATTTGTGGAAATGATGCAGAACCAGTTTTCTCACTGGCAGCCGTGGAAGCTGAGACACAGAAATGAATTTTCAATTGCTTTTGTTCCTTAAAGGTACCATGGTCTCTGTCACTAGCAGGTGCATTAGGTGACCTGACCGCAAGCACCTTCTGCTACTCCCACACGTGGTCGGTGTTCTTCATTCCTGGTTTCTTATGCTTGGATGAAAATAACCCATCTTTGATCCATGGTGCGGGTGGGCTAAATGACAGCATCAGGACAAATACTGTTTCCCAAAGGTCCAAAGTTCTTCATGCCCCGAGCTGTAGCTTCTACAGACTTCAGCAGGAGTGCATGGGTTTGCTGAGATATGTCCCCTGTGCTGGTTTGGATGTCAGTTTACACCACGTTTGGGGAGGTTCAGGGAGCAAAAAGGTACTATATTACCATTTGCTTTGTTTCCAGTAGTGAAAGGTTCATCATCTGAATCATTCACACCAGTAGTCATTTAAAAAAAAAAGGCAATAACTAGTGGTCACACTACCAATTGAAATACTGTTTTTTTCTTGAGGATGTCAGCTTTGAGAGTAAGGATGTAGATCTCACTTCATCTCCCCTCACAGTAATATAATTATCCTGAGTGGCTAGATCCTGATTCTAGGGAACTTCATCCCACAGCAGAGGCTGCAGCAGAAATGATGCTGGGCAGTGCTGCAACACCATCCTGGGTACAGGAGAGAGGTGAAGGAAGGGAAGGGAGTGTGGAGGCACAGAAGAGACAATCAGCAGAATGGGATGCAGATTGTTGTTATTATTATTCGGGTGGCATCAGCTCTCAGTGGGATTGGTACCATGGTAATTTAGAGTTATGATGCTACCAGAAGTTTGGTACCCAGCACTGGTTGCCAGAAAGCCAAATATCTGTGTAAACCTGTAGTTTCTGAATAAATGCAGCCACAGTTCTGTAAAAGGAGACTTTTTAAGTGCCCCTCTAAAAGAATAAGTGGTATGAACTGGCGTGTCATTCTGACACTGATCATTACAAACACGGTCACTTGTTTGACTTGATGGTGCTTGAGGGGATTTGTAAGCACTTTGAAAGGTTCACTATGCATGCAGTGAAAAATGAAGCTCCAGGATTTACAGCCGTGCTCATGGGGAGGGAGCACCCCCAGTGCCCCCGTGGGGAGAATGTCAGTGACAGGGAGCATTGGGCCCCCTTTCTTCTGGCAGATGAATGGCAGTCCCCAGCCAGGGCAGAGTAAGGCAAACTGGTGAAATCAAATGTCCAGGGAGATGACAAAAGCCTGGCTGCTGTCAGGGAGTGAGGGAGCAGTCAGATGGGATTAGAGAGTTACAGTCTGGAGGGCTGAGAGGAGGGACAGAGGGGGAAGCACAAGGGCCTCCTTCATCCCATTTCAGTCCGTCTTAGCTCAGTGGGAAATCCCAGAATGGGTTTGAGGGGGAGTCCAAGCTGCTCCTCTTGCCATTAGAGATGTTCCTCCATGCTCCAGGTGGAGAGGTGGCCAAATTCAGGAGGGGAAAGCAGTGTCCTTTGCCCTGCCCTACCCTCCCCTCTTTTCATCCATCCCTCTCCTTCCCCCCTGGGCCTGGAAGGGGTGCACAAGGGGTTCAGTGTGCACACAGATTTCTTGGAGGACATGGTGGAGCCAAGGCAGGGTCCACTTGTGTGAGCTGAGTTGGTTTGGTCTCTTTGGTGGGAAGCCACACAGGCAACCCTGGTTTGACTATACTTGTTTCTTGGAATGAATATGATCTACCTGCTTTATTGTGCTTTGGCACTTCAAAGCACTATGTAAACATTAAGTAATGCCTGGATGATTAATTATAATTAATTAGAAGGCAGCTGTTCTCCTGGGATGTCAGTCCAGTACTTTCACGCACACTAACTGCATGGGAAATGAGAAATAAGGAATGGTGATGGCATTCTCCCCGAGCCATGTCCTGCCCCAGATAGCACTGTCATCTGCTCCCTCCCGTGAGTCAGTAGCCTGGGGCTTTCTGATCCCCAGGCTGCAAGGCAGAAATCACATGGAGTTGCTGACAGAAGCTTTTAGTGATTTAAAGCCCCAGTGCAACCTCTGGAATCTGTGCAGGAGTTCAGCTGTCACTTTGGGCTGTGGATGATGTCTCTTTCATTGCCTGACCTTCTTGCTGTTCAGCTTCTGTGGCTGTCAGCTGGCTGCCAGTCCCAGCAGGGACAGGTAGGGTGAGGTTCCCTGCCACAGTTACCATGTGTCAGGGATGGGAAACAGACAATGGGGCATGCATATGGTGCCCAATAAAAATAATCCAAATGGGCACTTGGGAGATGCGGGTTTATTTGATACAACACTTCTCTCCTCTGTTTATATTGGAAGTTGCTGTTCTTACCAGCAGTAATTGGACCACAGTGAAATTGTTATCCCATGACACCAGCAATTCATGCAGGTGTATTTGGGGAGAGCCCTAGGCAAGCTCAAACCAGGGGCAGAGAAGAGAAATGTTGTCTCTGTTTTAAAGACAGAGTTTTGGGACACTGAGTTATCAAGACCAGTATTTTCGGAAGAGCTCTGTACTCACAGCAGGAGCAGATTTTAAAAATATTTTTTGATTTTTTTTTTTTTTTTGGCAAAAGAATTTTAAACCAATCAGTCTGAAAAGCAGGTAATGGGAAGCAATTTTGCCATTTTACCTCTGGTTAAAATCCAGCCTCTATCAGTCTGATGGAAGCTCTTCATTTGAAAAGCAATTCCTGGCCAGCTTGATGTCTCTCCTTCTCTTTCTTGGTCTCCAATTTTGGCTACCTGCTGTCTGCTACCAGCAAGCAGGAACAGGAGGTGCAGGTGGCTTTTTCAGCAGGACTGTTTCTGTGGCATCTTTTCAAGCTAATCTACACACAATTCTGTATTCCTACAGTTTTGTTGCTTGGATGGATAAAACATTTCAACCTTGTCTCTGGAAAGTGACAGTAGCATCAGTAGAAGCTGTTAAAATGCACAGAAATAAGCTCTCGTAGCATAAGCACCTTTTCCATGGAAATAGCTGCATATAAACTGGAGAATTAACATTATTTCACTAGGCTGGTTCAGAAAGCAGCATTAAGATACCCATATAAAATAAGAGGGTAGCTGATCTCTTGAGTGTGTGCTGCAGTATTCAGAAGGAATGCTGTCCCTCTTTTCATGCCGAAGGTTGTGCCAAAGTTGTCTCAGTGCAGAGACTTCAGTGAGTTCCTGAGGCATCACCAGGTGCCTTTATGGAAATCATGGTCCCCCCGGCATGCAGTGGTAGGATGGATAAAAAGAAGGAAGACAACTCATTTTCAGCCCATCCCCTGCTGTGTCTGGTCTCTGCCTGATGCCAGCCCCTTCTGGCAATCCCCAAAGCCCGAGCGGTTTCTCGTGCATCCATTTGATCCGACAAAATCAGAGACATCTGAACGGGCCGTGCCCTGGAACTGAGTCACAGAAGGTGTTAGGGGCACTCGTAAGGCAGAAATGCTGCTGATGTTAGTGCTGACAGCAGCTGTGCCATCTCCACCTCTCAGGACATCTGTGGGGGCTGTTAGCAGTGGGTACACGCTTGGCTGGCCTCAGGGTTGAGCCACCACTCCGACATCACAGTATCCCCATGGCATGGGGCTGTTGGTGTGCCAAAACCAGTGTCTGTGGCACCCTTCATCCACCCACTGCATTCTGCTTACACACTGAGCCTCGGGGGACACCTGTAAGCACACAGGCCGCTTTTTGGGGTGTTTCTGGGGCACACACAAGCTGTTCTATGAGCCAGACAAAAGTTGCATTATTTTGCACTGGCTCTGGTCTTACAGACTTTGCCTTTCATCGAGGTTTGGCGTCAGTGCTGGGGCCACATGGTTCCCTTTTCAGAGCTGATTATCCTCCAGCCAGGTCAGTGAACAGGCAGAGAGAGCAACATCTGCCTGCAGAACTCCGTATAGACGTCTCCATGCATAGACAGTAACTGGGGACAAGAGGGACAAATAAGTCTATTTTGACCTCAAAAGAATGCTAAAAATAGTCATGTGAGGCATCTTCCATAGCATTCTGCTCACCCTGGCTGGACCTTAGCAATTTCCTTTTCTTCCGTGGTGTATGTGCTGTCTGCATAGGCTGTAAGATCTTCAGCACGGGGACCATGCCTCCTCCCTGTGTGTGCTGACTTTGTCTCTTGCCTTGGGATGAGTCCTTGTCTGGGGAAAAATTGAAGACAGTAGCCAATTCTGTAGAGTCAATATTTCTTTGTAGGCTCTGCTGAGTGCCTGACTGTGCACTGCACCGCTTACCAGGGAAAAAGCACTAAGGGACTGAGCCCTGCCTTCCTCAGCCCGTGCAGGCAGTGCTTCACCCAGCAGAGATCCTGTGGGTAGGTTCCTGTGCCCAGGCCCTGCCCTCACCAGCCCTGTCAGGGAATTTTCTCAGTGGGACCCCAACAAAAAATTGCGAGCAATGAGTTTTCCTGTTTGGGGTCTGGTGAGGCATCTCTCCAGGACATCCTCAGCCCCGGAGCCTGTTCTGGGCTGGAGCTCCAGCCCAGGACCCCGTTCTTGCCTGTGCGTAGCAGAAATCTTCCCGCCTAAGGTTATCCATCACTGCCACCTCTACAGCTCCTCTGATTGCCATGATTGTCACTCTTGAAGCGAAAAGAGCCCTTAACACTGACTCAGGAGAGACTTGCATATAGCTGGATTTTTTAGATTGGCACCCAGCGCCTTTGCCATGTTCCCTTTGCTTGCAAATTATTTGATATCATTTTAATTCTGAGCCGAATTAGAGCAGTGCATGGGTTGCCATAGCAACCATTTCCTTGTGCCTTTTGGTCTGACTCATTGCAGACAATTACTCTTGCGCTCCAGGATTCACAGATGTGATAGGAGAAGAATCATGTGCTGGGCTTTCAACTTTTTTTGCTTTTAATTTCCTTCCCAGCCTCTCTTCCATTAACTCCTGCCTACCCAGCATGAGCAGGGCCCTGTATCCCTGCGCAGGGGTGCTCGTGGGAGCGCACTGGATGTGTAGGTAAACGATGTGTGAGGTGATTTGTGCATGCATGTGTGTCTCTGCATGCATAAACAGCTCCTCTGCAGCGTGCCGTGACATCCCTGGGATCCCTGTCTGCACATCTCGCTGGGGACGTGCACAGACACTCAGAACCACAGAGCAATTTGCACTTACTCCTGCCTGTGGTGTTTTCCAGATAGGTACAGGATTGATCCCTGTGGCCATGGAGTTTTACCCAGCGTGCAGGGGCTGTCAATAAGCACTGGGTATTTAGGGAGGCTGACAAAGTGCAAGGGTCGTGAATGGTGCAGGACCTTCCACTTGGAGCTGTGTGAAGATCCACAGACAGCCAAGCAAGTGGCACTGACACCCCTGACACCACCCAAATCTCTGTGTGAATGCAAGGCCAGTCCATTACCCTGCTCACACCTATCCCCACAGTGCCCCATGTCTTTTATCCAAAGTGCAGGGAGTGAAGTGCTTTGTCTGTAGCCTTAGCACAGGTATAGCTGATGTCCTGAGCTGCATTAGCACCTACAGTTCAGCAGAGGAGCAAAGCCACTTGAGAAGATGCTGGAAAGGATCACATGAGCAGTCTGTAGATGGGAGGATGAAGGTGGTAAATGTCACAGCAGAGGAGGTTATAGGAAATGTCTTGTAAGGTGGTTTAGCTTAAATTCAGCCAAGGCAGAAGCACGCGAGTTTTGCAGGGTGAGAACCACAGAGACTTAGCAGATCTGAGTACAGCTCCAGTCTCCTCCTAAGATACGTTCTTTTAACCACCAAACTCAGCCCGAATTCTTTTTCTCCTGCCCTACCTGTCACCTAAGGCACAAATCTCCCCGTCATAAGGCTTTGTAATGGGACTCTGACTGCCATCCCTTTCCCTTCACCTTTTACTTCTCTTCCTTTCTCTCACTGGGATACAGAAATCCCACTCACAGTATCACAGATGATTCTGGTTAGATGGCACCTCTACACTCTGCTGCCCAGAGTGTGTGCAGGGTGTTCTACTGCTGGCTCCTGGCACTGCTTTCACAGGCAGCAGTGCAAAGTCTGGAGCGTGAGGAGGGAGCAGTTGAGCTGTTGGGGACAGTGTGAAGCCCTCATTTCTGTGAGGATCCTGATTCTCTTGCCCTCCATCTGTCTGCCACGACAAGCAGCTGCTTAAGCTGGCTCTGCAGAGAGACTGTGTGGAATGGAAAAAAGAGAGACAGCAAAGAAAGATACCTTGCCTAGCCCTGCCCTGCCCTGCCCTGCCCTCCCTTAGAGGTCGGAATGGTAGGGATAAAGTGAGGATTGCTTACATATCAAGCTAAGTTAGGCCTTGCAAAGGAGATTAAAACAAACAGCATAATATTCTTCAGCTATTCGGAAAAAAGAAAAAGAAAGAAAGAAGAAGAAGTAGGGCCACTTCTGGTCAATAAGAGTGAAGCTGGGATCAAGGAGTCTATAGTCTGAGCCAAAACCAAAGAAGACTCTGTGCCCAAGTTATTGATAAGGACAGAAATATCAACCCTGGGGAAAGAAACAAGCTGAGTACTGTGAATAAGCAGCTCAAGCTGATTAGTGCACTCACAGTGCTGGGCCTGGGTGCTCTCTGGCCGTGGGAGAGCTGGCACGTGGAAACACACACAGCAAAGGGCTTTTTTCAGCTCTGCACACAGTGGTGAGTCCATGCCGTCTGGAAAAGTGAAAATTCAGCAGTTAGGATTAAAGAAGGATGAGAAATGAGTTTGTCAGTCTCAGACTTTCAAGTGTGACCTCTGCAATGTTTGTAGCACTTTAGAGGAGATCTTCAAGGAAAGTATAATTACTACCAAGCAGTTAGGGGAAAAGGGAGTCAGGCTATATGAGTTTATCAGGGCTGGATAACACCAGGCCGAGCCAACAGCTTTCTTTCAGATGACTGTTTTCCTGGAAGGCAAAAGAAGTTTCAAAGCTCTCATCTCTGTATTTCAGTAAAGCACTGATACATGCCACGTAAGAAACAATTAGTTAGACTGGAGAAGATCAAGCGAGGCAGAGGAGTTGGAAGGGGCAGGGAGGGAGAAGACAGACTGGGAAGACAGCAGCAGCAAGATCACCTATCAAAGTCTAGCAGAAGGTTACTTGTTACACTCCCCATGGTCGCCCATGGGATTAGATTTTGCTATTATTAGCCCGAGACCCTGACTCAGATAGCTGTGGGGAGTGAGGGAGCATCCTAATGATTCAACACTAGAAGGCATTGCTAGTACAGGGAAGGACCAGGGTATTGTAGAGGAAGCCTTATTTGACCTTGGCAGGAGTACCAGAAACAGAATGAATTTCAGTAGTACGACAGACAAGGTCATATGCTTGACAACTAATAATAGAAATCTTCTGTAAGCTGGGAACTCTGAGAGATCTGGCAGAGAGCACAGCAAGCAGGACTAGAGGCAGTCCTTGTCTTCTGGGAACTGTTGAGCCAATTTTGCCAAGTCTCAGTGAGGATCCTCAGTGTGTATCATCAGTATAAGCTGTGTTGCTCCCTAATGCCCACATAAAATTCAGGGAACCGCTGTCATCTGCCAAGATCTGTCCTGAGAACCTTGCTGAACGGCAGCTGGATAGACTTAGTGGTAAACATATCCTGAGAAAGCTCAGGAAAAGAATGCTGGGATCTTCTGTATTAGGTGATGGTAAGATGATGATGAGTCACAGTGTGATGCAGTTGTGGACAAAGCAAATGTCATTCTAGTACTTAGGGAGGTGTTCCCAGTGGGAAAATACATTGATGCTCCTACCCAAAGCCCTGTGAGACCTCTCCTCTAGTCTGTGTTACAGTTTTGGTCAAAGGAATACAGGCTGAGACAGGAGCAGACAGGATGGAGAGATGATGAGAGGAAAAGGAAGTCTGACTTTGTGAGAGGAACCTAAGAGCACCCAGCTTGTTTAACCACATGCAACCAAGGCCAAAGCAGATAGGATTGCTGCAATAGATGCAGCTTGGAGGACACATTTAAACTAAAGTACATGGTTGTATGGAGATAGTGCACTATAGACAGGCCAGCAAAATACTCAGGGTGCAAAACTAGAAGTGGGTTTCTATCTGTTAGGGTAATGCAGCTTTACCCAGAATGTGAGGTATAAAGACAATGGGTTTAAGCTGGAGCTTGAAAAGTGTGTAAGAAAGTGTTGGTGCCTTGAATAGAAAGAGCTGAGACTCTGCTGGCCTGTAGTCCCTTCCCCAGGGAACAGCTGAAGTCCCTGGTGTCCCCATGTCACAGTACAAAAGCCAACAGCAAGCAAGGTGAACGCTCAGGGAACTTCCCACTCACTGCAGCGTTCCCCTTGGGTACCAGGCTGGGCGTCCTTACCCTGTAGTTCAGACACTCCATGATTTTAGCCACAACTGAATAAAAATGTGTTTGTTAATGCAGCTGAAAGCCCCAGCACAGCACCTGGGAGGCCAGAAGCTGGGGCTGACCTAAACCCCTCTCTCAGCCTTTGACATTGTGGTGGTTTCTCTTGATTGCTTTGGGTTTTGCAAAGTAAAGAACAGTGAGCAGAAAAACCCCTGCTTATGATAACAAGCCCTTAAAAAGCAGATGGGGATGTGGGGGCTGGTGTGTTGTGTGGCAGCTGAGCAGACCAGAGAAGGGAGAATCTGAGAAGCAGCTGGTCAAAGGCACTCACTGAAAAGGGGATGATCAGTCACAAGAAGATAAAAATAAGGGGGAGAGAGAAAGAATAACTGGGGAATCCAAGACATTTATGTCCAGTGAGAGATATGTGAAAAATAACCATATGAGGCTGTGAGTGGATGAAAAAGTGGAAAATGCTGGAAGGGGATCATCCTTTTAAATAAAGGGCTAGATTTTCTCTTGCCAAGAATTGCCTAAATCTGGAGGTTCATGTTTAAAATGCACTGATTTTATACTACTGTAAAGGTGGTTGTGAGTAGGATCAGAACCACTTACCCATAATCTGCCTCCCTCAAAATTACTTGTTAGGGTTTTGTCCTAGCATTTCCATTTGCCTCCATCTTTAAAGTAGGAACAATAGTCACACAGCCTGGTGAGTGTGCTGTGAGACGTTCTTCGGTGGGAAGGAGTAGAGAAAAGTGGCAAAAGTCATGTAGTGTCTACAATACAGAGCACAGACACTGGTGGATGTGGAAAATACTTCTAAAAGGAGGAGAAAAAACTGGAAGCAGTGTGACAATAGGCTACAGTGTTGTTGCAGAGGTGGGGGAATGCTTTCTGTGAAAGACTTAATGAACTTAGTCTGCCTGTTGTACCTAAAAGAAGATAGAGATTATTTGATTTAGAGTATAAAGTGCCTCGACAGAGAGAGCTGCTGGTTACTGAAGGTTTATTTTTTTTAATCTAGGGGAGAGAATAACAAAAACTGTGACAGAAAAACCAAACAGATTCAAATGAGTACTAGCATGAATGCTAACAATGAGCATGAATAGGTATTGTCATAAGATACCAAGGGAAACAATATTTTCCCCTTTCTTGAGTGTTTTTCAAATCAAAGGTAGATGCCTTTCTGGAAGATTCGACTTAGCTGCATGTAAATACTCACTGTTGGTCTTTCTACAGCATAGCTTCTCTAATTTCTGTTTCATAAGCTAAACAGATTGAGCTCTTTAAGCCTTTCACAGGAAGGCATTTTCTGCCACCCTCAAATAATGTTTGCGGTTCTTTTCCACACAATTTCCAAGTAGCGTGCGATACACAGAAGGTCAGGCTGGATGATCTAAAGTCCCTTCTGGCCTTTATATTCTCTGAATCTCTGCCTCTGTGGATTCATTAATGTTTGCAAGCTCCCAGAGAGCTGCCAAAGGCAAGCACTATAGAAATGCAAAGCGTTGTTGTTACTCTGCATATTTCCCTTGAGCTTTACGCGGAGCTGGTTGAATATCGCAGGGTATCGCCTGTGCGTACTCCCTCAAACGAAATACCTGCATTCCTCGCTCCTGCAGTGCCCTTTCCGAGTTGATTTCCTGCAACTGTGCTAACAAACGAGTTTATTCCCAAGTTAGGACTCAGAAAAAGCAAATGTGAAGGGGCAAATCTCTGCTTGGAGCCCCAAGCAAAGAGCGGCACGTTGTTGTCCTGGCCCAGAAGCCCCACGCGAGGCAGAGTTATTATTGGCATCATGCTTTGCTTTCTCCTTGGCTCCAGGTGCCCTGCACATGGCCTCTGCCTGGCTGCAGCACAGCATAACTGTGGGAAAGACAGATCTGGTGCTTTTCCCCCACTCTCTAAAGGGAGCGAAGCTGTGAGGATGCTGCCTTGTCCCTAGATTTCTGGGGCTGCGACAGATGTGCAGAGCACCCCAAAATGATGCAGGAAATCTTTATTTACTCACATTTCATTCAGTAACTGTATTCGTTGGTGAATGCCTGTTGTATTGCCCACTGTTCTTGGAGGGGAGTCTTTTTTTGGTCCTCAGAAATCCCATGCTAGGACTTGCATTTATCCGGTCAGAGGATAGAAGCTGACCCTCTGACCAGTGCTTCCAGTCAGTGCTAGCAAACGCTCTTCAAGCCAGCACAGTGGGCTGCTGATGGACGAGATACTGAGGAGGAATCCTATTTTATTTATTTTACATGTTATATATACAGCATTACATGGTTATATAGGGCGTTATATGTGTGCATGAGTAGGTGTGTCAGCAGGACAAACACCTTTGTCCATACCAAACAGTAATCAAATTATAATAAATTGAGTTGCAGAAAATCGCAGCCTGCTCCCAGACGGTTCATGAACTGAAAAAGCCTAGAGTCATCAGATGAGTGTGTTGGCTTTGCTTTCTTTCTGCTCTGTGTTTCTGGTATTATATGAATTGCTGAGTAGTATCTGTGTGCACTCCTCTACCTACCTGGCAAAATTAGATTCAACTATGTGTCATAGACACCATGCTATGAAACAATAATGGTGATTCTCCTGCAGCACATACCTTTTCAGCAGAACAGATGCCTCAGCTGAGAGTAGCTGGGTTGTGCTCCCGGTTTCTCTCTGAAGATCAGACTGAGCATAGCAGGGTGGCTGAGTACAACAGTGTGAGTAGGGTGGCGCAAGGGTTTGCTTGTGGTGGGGTTTAACATCTTTTGCGGTTCCACATGCGTCAGGATGAGCTTATTCTTACAGCCAGGGAATGTGATGAATTGCGTATGCTTAGCACTGAAAGTGGCAAAGTGGGGAATTTAAACTTCTTAGCTGCATGTGATAGACCTAGCCAGGAACAGCTGGTGGAGAGACTCTTTTAGCTCTAGGGGTAACAGCTTGTGTACTTGGGGGTGCAATAGGATTAGATAGCAATTTCCATCCATTTCGAAATAACCTTGCTCAAGAGGGTCAGGAATCTGGAGATGTAGGAACCCATAGCTCCCTATTTGTTACATTATGTTCTAATTAAAAAAAAAAAAAAAAGCTTTTGGAATCAAATTTGACCTGAATATAACTCCATTGGCTCCTGCGTTCTTACACTAGGGATTAATTTGGCCCTTTCTACTTTTATGTAATGAGCTGATTGCCACAGTATCTTATCCTTGTTACACAATCCCCCTTGTCTGGCTGTGTCCCTGGAGCATTCTGCGTGTGTGTTTCTAGATCTAGGGTCTCACCTTGACTGACTGTGTGTTCCTAGAGTCTCACCCTGACTCACACTGATAGAGTGTGTGTGTGCACGTTCACTCCAGCTTCAGTGTGTACAGACAAGGAGACATCAGTGGGAACTGAGGGGCTTTCTGCTTTGGCTGGCTGTATCCCTGTGGTGTTTGCTTTTGCAGAGGATAGGGAAAGAGTGAAAGTTGCTAGCAGAGATCTCATTTAAACAAGAAGGAGCATAGGAAAATACATTCTTTATTATTATTCTGTAACAACAAGCCAGAAATATAATATACCTTTAAAAATTTTCTGTCTCATGCCAAAGAAACCTCCATTCAATCATTTTAGAAAATCTTGTCGCTCTCCCTCGAACGGTAACAAAAAAGAAAAAGGAATTGCAAGAGCCATCTGTTCCCTGCAAGGAATGTGCCTGCCTGTCCCACAGGTGGATGTGTGGGGAAGGGGCGGGGGGGAGCAGGAGGGGTGTCCCTGGTGGCCCTGCCAGCCCTACATCGCCCTGGCATGTGTTGGACCTGGGGGCCCCAGAAGACCCTTTCCTGAGGGCAGGCACCTGCAGGTGGCATTGGAGCACCTGCCTCAGCAAAGGGTGCGCCCAGGGGGATTTCCCCCATGCCCAGCCGCGCCTGCAGGGACAACAGGAGCCGCTGTCCCCACACACCAGAGGAACCCATTGGCTGGGCACGCAGGGAGCACTGGGTCTCTTTCCGTATCCAGCATCCCGTAGGAGAGCTTCGTTTCTGCCCACTCGGGATGCCGAGTTCCCTCCAGGGCCTGTGGGCAGCGCAGCAGCGCAGTCACACCGGGGCAGCCTGATTTCCAGGGGTGCTAGGGAACGGAGAAAGAGCCTGTTTGCAGACAGTGCCACAAAGAGGGCACTTCCCAGTGAACCCTGTTACTCTGCTCTGCGTGTAAAAGGACAGGTCCTCATCCTGCCAGACAGAGTATCTGCTTTCCAGTGGGACTCCTCATAGCCAGCCTTCGTGTTTCCCAGCAACACTCACTTCTCCCCTTTCCTGTCTTCTTTCCTGGGTGGGTTTCTAAACATAGCAGTCCCTTGGCTAGGGTTGAGATAAATCCAGACTTTCTGCCGTATAAATTAAAACAAAAAAAGGAAAGGATGGGCAAGGTCATCACCAGCCCCACAACACAGGATATAGAAAATATTATTAGCAACAAAGAAAAATTGGTCAGGGCAGGAGGAAGTCACAGGGAAGGTGCAGGGAAAGGAGGATTTCACACCCTCAACCCCTGCATTGTCCCCTACATTCTTCCCGTTCATTTCACCTCTAGTCTATTCCCTTAAAAACAGTCTCTCTCTTGTCACACACACACACACGCACGCACGCACACACGCACACACACATATATAGATCCCATTTGTTTTGTGCAATATGTCACCATTATTTGATGCAAGTAAAATATAGATCTATAAATATACCGCTCTGACTCAAGTCCCATTTCAAGTATGATTGCGGAGTCCAGTATGGTAAAGGGAGAAGTTCCCCTGAGAGGGAGGTTGGGGAGAGGTTTGGATCCAGCAGGCAGAGTCTAGTCCTGGCTTGCTGGGAATGTGGAGCAGCAGTAACACGCATACGGAGTCTGCAGTGCACCAGTTCTGCCCTTCAGAGCGGGCTACACTTGGAGCAGATGGGATGGTTGGAGTGGCTGTACAGTGCATGGGGGAAGAGTCCTTCCTCCTCACATCTCACCAGCCCCCCTCCTTCTCTTCCTCTTCCCCACAAACAGTGTGCTGGAAGCGGGGGGAAGGTGTGTGCGCACACTGGTGGGTGGACTGACTGCTTCTCCCAGCTCTTCCTCCGGGGCGGCCTGGTCTTCTGCTTCCCTGAAGAACATCCTCCCCTGGCCCGTGCATCCCTGTGTTGAAGGGAAGTCATGCTAAAACAGTCCAGAGCATCCTGTCTCCTTGACTCTGGTGACCCTGGGTAGACCAGGAGGGATTTTGCCACTCCAGGCTTTGATTAATGACGTCGTGTGCCCACGGGTCGGTACAACCACCTGTCTGGGAGCAGGAGTGAGGAGCCAGCGTGCATTGCTTCCACAGGGATCCAGTCACAGCGAGCAGGAGGGCTGTGAGATGTCCGACGGCGCTGGGATTCAGATGGAGCAGGTGGAAGAGGTGATGGGCCCTGGCAGGGTCCACCCGCAGAGCACGCAGGGCTCTGAACACAGGTTGCTAGCGAAACACCCTGCAAAGCTGGGCTGGCTGCCAGCTTGTTTCCGGATGGCAGGGATCACACCATCCACAGGCACTGTGGATGCACGACCTCCGGTGTCATCTTCCTCGCCCAGGAATACCCACTGTGACGGGTTAGAGCAGGTTACCATGGCAATGTGCGCTCTCCCCTGGAGACAGCATTTTATCCCACTTCCAGTGATACAAAATGAGTCCTTATGTTGAGTTCCTTTCCGGTTTTTTTCCCTTCTCACTTTTTTTTTCCCCCTGTCAGGTCAGAATGAGCTAAGACTAATAGGAGGCACTGCAGTCTGAGGGCTTTAAAATCTGGTTGGGCGAGGTCACCCTACATGGCAGTGGCAGTGTGCACGGCTCTGTGTGTGGGCACACTCGGGTGCAGCCGTGGGTGGCACTGAACACCCCAGCGGTGGTGAAGGGAATGCGTGTGGGCTCTGCTGCCTTCCGTGCCAGACCCTTCCTGGGCTCTCCCACAAGTGCCACGCTGTGCTCCAGGTTCCAGCCTTCACCTCAAGACCCTCCAGAATTCCGCCCACTCTTTTCGGTCACCCCGGCTGCATCACCCTGTTCGACACACCGTGCTGGCCCCTGTGCCAGCCGTGGCAGCTCCTGGCTGTTGTGTGACTTCTTCCCCTGACACCTTCCCCTAGGCTCACACTACTCAGCACGGCTTACGCTACTGGTAAGCCACCTCCTCCTCTAGTCTTTCCTGATGACCCACTTCTGATCTGGCAATCAAACATTTCTAAATGGAGGCTTCATATCCTTACCCTCTCCATTTATCAGAGAAGACATAAAATAGATAAGAATACACCTTCTTTTTTTTTTTCATGCTGTGTACTTACTTCCACAGACTGGTGCTGTAATCTCAGTAAGTTTGCCTCTCTCCGTCCTCTCCTGCCAGTTTCCACTGGCTCTGCACTATGGCTGAGATGTTTTTGTTACTCCTCAGTGGCGTGTGTGTGTTTTTTGTCTGCAGCAGAAGGTGATGCGCACTGTTATGATCAGGGTAAGGTAAAGTGGCTGAACGTACCCATGGCTGCACGCAGAGGGCAGGTGAGCATGGGCACGTGTGATAGCTCTGCATGGGCAGGTGGGGTGCCTGGATGCCTGGAACCGAGCCTGGCCGTGTGTGTGCGTGTTGGGACCAGAATGAGTCAGTGTGTGTGTGTACAGGAGGACGACTCTGTGCCTGTGCACCTGCAGCAGATGATGTGTGTGTCAGCTCAAAGGTTTGGACTTGGCCAGGAGCAAAGAGAGGGACACTGTGCTCCCTGGCAGTGTGCTAGAGTGATACAGGTACCTTTCCACCTCTAAAAGTGAGAAGGGAAGTCTCCCACTGACTGTTGCCCTACCCTAGAGACCTTGCCTCCCTTCTGTTGTAATTTTGGCAGCACTGATTTGTAGGGTAGGCAGCACCTTACTGTCACACAGCAGCAGTGACCTGACAGTGAGGCGTGGACACTTCTGGTGTCCTGCTCCCCACATAAGGTTTCACACAGCTGCTCTCTGTTTGCAGAGAACTCTTGACAGGATACAGGACGACTCAGGACCGAAGCTGAGAGGATGACACAGGTTCCCAGAAGGTGCCAGCTGCCTTCGCAGCAGGCATGTGAGGGAAGCTCTGTGCAAGGGCATGAGGCACAGCAAGCACTCGAGGTCTGACTCTACTTTATTTGTCTGGGAGGGCCCAAGGGTGAAAGGGCACAAAATGGGCCTGGGGCAGAGGAAAAGAAATTGAGCCAGGTGCCCTGACCCCCCAGAAGCATGTTGTACTACTTGGGTGAGTGGAGCAATAGCACAGTCTGTCTGGGAAGATGTATTTTGGGAGGACCCCATGCTTGACTGCTCTCAAGTACCTTTTTTCATCGCTGTCCCTTCTTTCCTAGAACAGTTTCACGCCACAGAAGAGATTTGTTTTTGTTCTTCATGTTCAGCTTCTGTGTCACCCATGAGTGGCTGCCTCTTCTTCAGCTCCCGGTGGTACTTGGCCATGAGGGAGGCATAGATGCAACCATAGGCAGCTGCCACCACCATCATGATGCAAACGATGCCACAAACCACCCCTGCAATGATCACAGTGCCAATAGCCCGGCGCACGCTCACAGGCCTGTACCGCTGTTTCTGAGGGCATCCCACACTGGGCTCCACTTCTGTTTCTGGGCCTGATTTAGATTTGGAAGGAGCTGGGCTTCCTTTAGTGCAAGGTGGGCCAGTATTGTCCAGCACTGTAGAGCTGTTCTCGTCATCCAGCTGGGAGCAGTAGTTAAACATCTCCATGGGCACCATTCGCATGTCCTTTCCTTTCAGCTCCTTGGGCAAGGTGCAGGCCAGCTGGTCGATTTTCCCACCTGTTCCAATAGAGATAACAGGAGTGAATCACAGCTTCATCCCCATACAGAGACAGCAGGGTGAGTTCCTCAGGCAGGGTGAGTTCATGGGCCTCCGTCCGCACCTGCTAAAGTATTTTCCCTGCAGAAGCTTCAACCATGTCAGCTGGCCAGTGTGCCTCTGCCTAGGCTGGGTTTGACACTAGAGCTCCTGGTGCATGATACCTGCATAGGCATCTTTCAGGCCAAGACATGAAAGCCCTCTGAAACCATTTAAGTCAGTCTCATACTGTTTGGTGAGTTATGTAAGTGTCAGCAGAACCACTTTAGAAAAGGAGAAACTAAAGCAACAAGGTAAGACCAGGCTGTGTCTTCTCAAAAAAACAACAGATACACATCTCATCTTCTGACAACTAATCCATCTCTGTGAAAATAATGACAGATGTTGAAACAAATGCTTGAGTGAGTTTGGGCAATTTCTTTGGAAGGGGAGGTAAAAAAGCAAAGTTATGTCTGTGTGCTTTCCACTGACTTTGTGATATGGCAGTCAAGAAAAAAAACAATTCAAAAAAAAAATTGGAAAGTGGCACTCATGTGCTTGTTTGATTCTGCTCACACAAATGCATATTTCAGACTGCAGTGTAGCCATAGGCAGAGATAATCTCCTTGCAGCATGGCTGTGATCAGCAGGGATGTGACAGCTGACTGTTGCTATCTGCATGATTTGGGACCCTTTCCTACTCATTGGTTCCAGAAACAGAAGGTCAGGCCTTCAATCGTCATCCCTGTAAAACGTACCATCTTTCTTTGAGTTGCAGCTCCTGAAAGCATGTCATCCCATCAGCATTCCTGATAAGTGACATGTACCTTTCTAGTCCTCTGTGTTTCAAGGAAAAGCTGGAAATGCAAACTTGTCAAAAACTGCTCGGTTTGAAATGATGATTTTATAGCCAGTCTGACTTGGGGCCTGGCTTATTAATTTGAGCTGTAGGTTGGGTTCTCCAATATTAATTGCAGTGTTTTTCCTTAGTGTCGCTGTTTCCTAAGGTTCTTTTGTTGGTAGCAAACCTGATGCTTTACAGCCAAATCTGACTTCTAATTCTCTCAGCTTAAGAAACAGAATGGGATGGTTATTTCCAAGTGTGAAAAGCATTTCTTCTCTTTAGGCAGAAAGAGTGAGGTGAATTCATAATCCTAAAATTTTAATGTTACTTGAGGAAAGCTCTTTCTTCTCTTAAGATTAAAGAAAACAGGTAATAGTTCAGATTAGAAACAAAACAAGGAAATAGGAGATCTAGGGCTGCTGAGGACTTCACAGACTGGCAGTGTTGCTACATGAAGGTGCAGTGGCACTAAATTGTAGCAGGGTCCTCATGCTCTTTGGCTGAGACCTGTCACTCAGGTCACCCTGACCTGCCAGTTATATCTGCTCCTGTTTCTCCCCTGCCTGCCTTTGCTTGCCTTTCCGTGGCAGAGCAGCACTCCTCCACCTGCCTCCCGCAGCGCGAGCACCTACCTCGGTAGGAGAACCACTCCATCCAGTGCTTGAAGTCTCGGAGGTTGCAGTCGCATTCCCAGGGGTTATCCCCAACCTGGAGCTGCTGCAGGCTGGTTAGGGGCTCGAAGGTCACCCTGTCCAGGCTCTGCAGGCGGTTGGACCTGAGAGAGAGGGAGCGGAGAGCAGGCAGGTCATCAAAGATGCCCGAAGGAATCTGAGCCAAGCCGTTGATGGAGAGGTCCAGCTGGCGCAGCAGGGCCGTGTGTTGTAGCAGGTCCTTGTCCAAGGCCCGGATGCTGTTGTTCCTCAGCTGGAGCTCTGTGAGGTTCCCCAGGTCACTGAAGATGTTCTGAGGGAGCTGGTCCAAGAAGTTGTTGGATAGATCCAGCCTCTGTAGAGCAGAGAGGTTGGAAAACACTGCTCCTGGCAGGATGCTGAGTTTGTTGTTGAGAAAGAGGAAGGTCCTGGTGTTTGTGGGGATGTCTGAGGGAATGGAGGAGAGGCCCAAGCCACTACAGTCCACTTCCAGGTTGCCACTGTTACACTTGCAGGAGGAAGGACAAGCAAAGAAGGACTCAGCAGCACATAGTGAGAGCCAGCAGCCAAGCACTGGTAGGTGAAAAGCAGGGAAGAAAGAGGGCATGGATTAGATCAGTGCTTTCCCATCCTCACCCACCACCGACTACAACACAACCCTCACAGCAAGGCTCTTCACTGCAATGCCCTGCAGTGTAATGACTTTCCTCACAGCTACATCCCTTTACTGCTGGCCTGCATCCTGACAACAGGACTTTCCTCTTAGCCTTCTTTTTTATGAACAAGCAAGTAAATATCCTTCCAGTTTCACAACAAAGTCAGAACAGTGCATCCCAGAGGACTTTGCCAAGAGAGACTGGAGCACTGGTACCTGTCAGAGGAGAACGGAGCAGAGAGTGGTGGGAGCTGTCACCTCTGATAAAGGACAGCTCTTTCTAGACAGGGTAGAGAGAGGAGGGACCAGCTATGTTTAAGAAGTTCCAATTTTTCAGAAATAGATACGATATTAAAAAACTTTTTAAGAAAAATGAAAATAAAACAACCTACATTTCGGGTGTGCTCCTGCAGTTTGAATCCTAATATTTGTGATAAATAAGACTCAGATCTAAGACTCTAAATCAGGGTATCGTTTGTGTACCATATTCACAGTGTGTCATATGGGCCTTGTGTCCACTTTTTAATGAATTACATTACATTACAAAGGGATGACCAAGAAAACTGCTGAATAGTAACAAGGAGTCCCTAAATCACTGGACACCTGGTTCTTGCCATTGCTCTCAAAACAGTTCCTGAATCCCATAGCAATAGCCCCAAAAGTATCTCCTCTGACCAAAACTGCCCACAACAACAGAAGGAGGAAAAGAAGTGTAGGTTGGTAATTGACAAAAGGAGTGTCAGGAAAAGGGTTAACACACACACACCCCCTTCCTCCTGCACTATCTCAAAGTTAAGGTCGGACAATCCACAAATCAGCATTTTTTTAGAGCTGCTCTGGATTCCAGACATGGGTCCAGATCCTGCCAGGGGCACCAGGGCACTAGTTACCAACCTTCCGTGGGAGCCAGTGGCTTTTCAAACTCTCATTATTGTGACAAAGAAGCATTATCAACAAGAAAGCAAGCTTTGTGCCTCCTGTCATTAGAGGAGTGGGAGTTATGTTTAAGCAGACTGTGTAAAACATTTGCATCCTTCATGTTAATGCCTTTTGTGGATTTGAGATCGCACAATGTATTCCACTATTCTTCAATGTGGGAAGCAAATTCAGCTCCCTCGCAGTTTTTAAGGTGACAAGTTTGAGCATTTGACTAAAACAGAAGCAGGTTTGTCTGTACATCATGCCTGTCCTCTCCCTTTCTCACTTTTCTTCATAGAAGGCAGTCACTTGGATTGGTTCACCTTTTTAGGGGTGAATGGTAGCTAAAGTGGATGCATTTTTGTCTCGCCGTTCCTTCCTGAACTGGAAATCAGGTTCTTCTGTCCTGCTTTTCTTCAAAGAACCAACAAGCAGGTGTTTGGCTTCTTAATCCTAAAAGAATTGAGAAAGGACTGCCACAAGAGGGGGAGCCAAAGGAGACCCATGCTCTGGAGAAGCTCTGCCTGGAGCAGCTTTGCAGTCAGCCGTGCTCTTCCTCTCTTCCCTTGTGCCACTCTCTAGAGTTTAATCTGACCCACAGCCCATTCTTTTATAGCGACCTTGCTTTCATCAGCATTGTGCCTTCATGCTCCAACCCTGTCATCCTGCATAGGGCAGGTTTTGTGTTCCCAGCGATCCTTGTGAGAACTGGCAGGTTTGTGGACTGGTAGTCTAAGGAGAGCTATCCAGTTAGAATCCTGAGCTATAGGACTTCATTAAAGACCAAGGGATGAATGTTCAGAGATAATATATCAGTTCTCTCGTATTTCATCCGTCTTTCGCAATTCTTCAATAATTTTTTACTGTCCTACAGTTGAGATCTCAGGTGTACATCAGCCCAGGCCATGCCAAAAAATGTGCTCTTTTAAGGAGAATTTTGGATCCTCATGGTGAAATGCAAGACAGAGCTTTACCCTGAGCACCTCTGTGCTTTCTTGTCATGCAAAGGCTGGGGCCCACAGCAGAAAGTGCCATGAAAGTAGACTGTAGCCTATGGACTGCTGCAGTACAGGTACTGACTGGCTGGCTGATACTTAATTCTGTTCAGAATACATCACACTCTTGTTGTAGGGAGAGAATTAAAAGAATGGGAGCTGGAGTGGGGAAGGGAAAGAGCCATGAGTCACTCAAGTGACCCCGTCTTTTCCTGGATGCTAACAAAAGCCCAGTATTAATAATAGATTGGCAGCTGTGATGATGAGATAACACTTAGCTGCTTTGTACACCAAGAAAGGCAAGAGCAGCCCGTGTGTAATGCTATACAGGTGGCATTCTGTTCAGGGCTTATCTCTCAGAATGCCTGGCTGCCTCCGGCGCCGACTGGGTGGCTGTGGGGTTCCACCAGTGTGTGTGCTGGCAGTGGCTGGCGGGAACAAAGTCTCAGGCAGCTGGCTGTGGTTATGTTCAGGAAATGGATTTATGCCAAGCTTCTGCAGCCATGTAGAATATGCCAAAAATGTCTTGTTGTTGCCCATATATTGCTGTATGCTTTTGGAAATATTGTACTAAAATCATACAGAGAAGAGAAAGTCTGATTTCGTTTTCATTTCCCTGCAAGGAGTGCATCCACAAGGATGTGAGCTGAGGCCAGGGACTTCATTGCGTTGGTTAGGATGCAGCTCTAGAGGAAGGAGAGGCAGGGAAGCAATAGACAGAACTTGAAGCTGTCTTCCAGCCCTACAGAAGGATGGGTAACAAGTGTTTTTGTGTTCAGGGAAGATGAAGTTACTTTGTGGGGTGTTTGGTGACTCTAGAAGGTGGCAGAAAGCTGATCCAGGTATATCGGATTAAGTCAAGACTCAGTAACATTCATTATAAATTATTTATACAGTCTAGTCTGTGAGGATGGGTTACAAAGATGCCTGTTTTCTGGAGAAGCAAATAATTCCCCCAGCTTCTTACAGCTGCAGCTCCAAATGTGGTCAGGAGGACTGGAACAAGGGAAACCACAGACCTACTTGGTGCCTGGGCATGCAGTAGTGAGGGACAAGCTCCAAGTGTCCCCTTTGCTCTGCTGTGGTCCCCAGATGCTTCTCTGAGATGCAGATACATTCCCAGAAGCCTCACATCACCCTAACAGTGCCTGCTCTGCACTCAGGGGTACTGCAGCAGCTGCCCCAGTCCTCTGGGAATATGCACAGGCTGAACATTTACAATTTAATTTGAAAGAGAGCTTCTTTATTTACTCCTTGATTTTCACTACATGTGGCAGTGCCCAGTAGGAGAATTCTGCCTTCACATCCTGCATTTCCTTCTAAAATCCGTTATGACTTTTGCTGTGAAGAGCTGGGAGCCTTGCTCAGCAGCCTGTGTATAAACCCCAACCACAGAGAGGAGTCTGCAGCTCATAGGATACTGATTTGAGAACTGTTCGGGGTGGATCTTTGTGCGATGGTGTCTGTCGTGCTGTTTCTCACCTGCCAGGCCCACTGGAATTCAGAAGCAATCATCACTCGCTGTCCCACTTTAAGCCCATCTTCAGCTTTAGAATATCACTCTCCCTCCCAGCTAGCCTGGCCTCTAAAGGAATCAGGAATTAGTTCAAACATCTCCATTCTTAGCTGTCCCTCTCCCCTGTTCTTAACCCTGATGTGACCTATTTTCTTCCCACTCCCTTGACAAACAGGAATACTGTACTTGGTACCTGAGCAGGCATTACTTACGGCAAGCCTCCTGCCACCTCATGAGGAACCTGCTCCTCCACCGGTGGCCAGCACTTGCAGGCAGCATGGTTGTCTTCTCCAGCGTGCCTTCACATCCAAAAGCCAGCCTGGCACACAGCCCCAAAGGGAGAAGGAATGACCTTGTAGCCTGCCTGCCAGGTCCTGGAGTGGGAAAGCAGAGCAGAGCGGATGAGGTTCACATCCCTGGGTGCAGCACACGGGGCTGAGCTCAGTGTTGTCCTTTCCCCTCCCCAATTAGTGTTTTGCCTTTGAGGCATCAGTTCTGTTTTGGAGGAGAAACGGAGGATACTTCAGGAGGCGCAGCGTGTTGAAGGCGCAACATTAATTCACTTTGGACCTCACGGTGCAGAAGTAAAACCTGATTCACCTAAGTGCCAGAGAGAAGTTTGTGCTTGAATAGCCTGCCATGGTAGCTACATTAGCCTCATGCTCAAGGTTAACCTGAAGAATCGCTAAGGTGACCCTGCCAGGGCAGCAGACTCCGGCTCATTCCTGTCGCCTCCACGCAGGCTGGTGCCACCTGTGCATCCTCTGCCTGACGCACGGCTCAGGCTCGCTGAGAGCTGGGCACCAGCGGCTGCCAAGCCGCTTCTCTCCCCCCTCCTTCTCCCCCCCCCG
>VZTE01001360.1:88279-109339 GCA_013397775.1 Eulacestoma nigropectus | reverse complement strand
GTTTAAGGTAAAATGGATGTGGTGGCTAGAGCAGCACAGCTTCAGCTTGGGGATTTCCCACTGCAGCAACTGCAGGAGCTGAAGAGCGAGCGAGCCTCGGAGGAGAAGGAGAAGGAAGGACCTGAGGCGGGGGAGACTGAGTGGGAGTGTTGAAAAGAGAGGAATTGCATCTTAATTAGTAGAAGGAAAAATCCTCAGTTTAATTAGAAACCCAAAGACCATAAACTCTCCCCTGACAATAAGTGACTGACAACAGGTTTCAACTTCCCTCCCGCTTCCCTTTTGGGTACAAGGAGGCAGGAAAAATGAAAACACCACGACCCCCTCTGTCCCCCTGCGTACTCTCCGACGTGCCACCCACAGTTGCAGCACAGTTAGATGGGCACATTTCAGCCAGAGTGCAGAAATAAGCCATTCTCCATCCCCTCTGAGGGGCTCTGACAACATCCACAGCAGCTATTTTAGCTGGGTGCTGCACTGCCACCAGGACACTCTCCCCACACACGTGCCAGGTGCCTACCCTCCCCCAGGCTCCCAGGACTGATTTATTTTATATGGGAATGTAAACCACCAGGAAATATTAAAATTAGCATCTCGATGAAAATTATGAGCAGGTTCAGTGCCTGGACTAGCACATTTGCAAGGCTATTTAGATTATTTACCTAAATGCCAATGCACCAAATACTTCTCAGGGTACAGAAAGCAATTCAACCTTCATCCACTGCAGCCCCCCACTCCCCAAGCTGAGCTGGAGCCCTTTCCCTGCAGTCCCCACAGAAGGAGAAGCTGCAACAAATAGCTGTCCCCATTTGGTGCTTGTGCTCGACCTGACTGAGGAGACCTTCAGCCTCCCCCATAGAAATGTCTCCATCCTAAATGCCACCCCTGAAGTCTCCTGTCCCCGCCCGTCCATATCGAAAAGGAGGATGAAAAGCCACAAGCACTTACCTGGAGGGGTTCTGCCTGCAGCCACTTCCACCCGACTGCCCGGACACTGCCCAATTACAGCCTCGTCCTTCCCTCTCCCTCCTTGACTTCCAGTCCCCAGCAGCAGGCTTTCCGTGTGCTCTATTTAACTCCCTACAGCACTGGAATAAACGGCAGAGTTAAGCTGACAGCCACAGAGCCTTATCTGCCTGCTGGATAGCGCCAGTCGATCAGCTCCAAATCCTGTTGCCAAATGATCACGTCCTTGCTCTCAGCATCAGGGGCAGCCGCCTGCCATGCTCTGCCTTTCCCTCTTCCCCACCTTCACTCCATCTAACTTTGTCAGGGTTATAGATAGCTCTGTTCCTTGTGCTCCTGCCTTTTGGCTCTGTTTTGTAACACCCCATCTGTATCAGCTGGCTTGGTTCCAATTAGGGGGGCTAAGCAATTTAGAAAAAAAAACCCAAACCCAAACCAAAACCAGCTTCCTTGGGTGCTTTGTGACACGGTTTCCCTCTGCGGTGTCCCCTCAGCCCAGGCCCCCGCTCGGGCCGTGCACTGGTGTCTCTCCCACCATGCTCCCTGCAATTCATCCACGCCATCCCCAGGCGACAGTGGGGGGCCGAGGGCAGGGCTCCAGGCACACCCAGGCACGAGGATGGGGACAGGGTCAGGGTTTCCACCCCCAGCTCCTTCTGCTCTGGCAGGGCAGGTCCAGCTCTTGCACTCATTTCTGGTACCTCACGGGCGCCTCTTTCCCTCAGGCAGCACCAAGGCTCAAGCAGAGAGTGCAGGGTGGGAGGAGCAGCCATGTATAAATAAGCCTTTTCCCTATGTTTAGAATTTATTACAGTGCATAGTGATTAACACCTGTTCAGGCTTTAATGCTGTCTCCTGCGCTGCAACATGCACAAAGATGGAGGGGCCTTGATAAACCCGAGATTATTTTAAAGCATGTCACATCTATGCCACACTCCCCACTCCATAGATAGCAGCCACCCTGTGTGCACTCATACACGTGTTTCCAAGACTTAAAAGCAGCCACCTTCATGTACAAATGCACAGAGTCACCGATCTAGCTTACATTTACAAATGTGTGCACGGAGCTGGGCTTGCACATGTGCCGGGGACTCTTCTGTAACCCATATTTATAACCTCCACGTCTTCCACAAAGCTGCCTGCTTCTCCAAGCACACCATATGCCCAGGTGGCAGAGCAGTAGATTTGGAATACGTAGAGGTTCTTGGCTGCTGAAGGGTGCGGGTCAATGGGCTTCTGCATTTATACCTTGAAGAAGTATGTTCATGGAGACATTTTAATTCCAAGGATCCAGGAAAAAAAACAGTTTCTCCTACGCATCTACTGCCCATAAGAACATTATACCCTTAGTGATTAATATTCCACAGTCAGGAGAGAGCAAGGAGGCAGAGAGGATTTTTAAGAGTTTCTTTTTTAAAGGTTTCCTCTGACTTGTGTTGAGTTCTGACTTAATTAGCAGTTTTTCTTGTGGCCCAAGAGATGCCTTCTGCTCTGCAGAGCACCAGGCCAACTGCACTCACTGCCAGTGCAGCACTGGGAACGTGTAATCTTGGGGCAAATAGCACCTGCCCACACCTCACGCCTCTGCAGAGCAGCACCAGGTCTGTCTGGCTGCTTTCAGCCTGACAGCCAGGGATTTTTCCAGCAGCGAGCACTCTGCCAGACCTAGGAG
Organism: Eulacestoma nigropectus; assembly: GCA_013397775.1. Lineage (NCBI taxonomy): Eukaryota > Metazoa > Chordata > Aves > Passeriformes > Eulacestoma > Eulacestoma nigropectus. The sequence continues at coordinate 106,701 of VZTE01001360.1, read as the reverse complement.
TGCTCCCTGTATGCCCCCAACTCAACAAGAGAGGCACCGTGCCATCTGTTTTGAACTTGCCTGGCATTGCTTGGGTTTGGGGGCTCAAGGCTGGTCAGCGTTGCTGGAGCTCTGAATGCTCTGAAGTCACCCAAGGGCTCCACAAACCAGGCATCAGCCTTTCTCATGGGCTTTCTGGATGGTTCCGTCTCCCTAGAGCAGCATGTCAGCTGAATGCCCTGTGATCATGGGGCACAGTGTCCAGAGCTTTCTTCCATGTGCTTGGAGCTGAATGTCTTTCCAGGTTCTGGAGAAAACAGGGTAGCCTGTGGGGCTGGTGATGGCCTTTTCTTGTTACTGTTTCAAATAGGACAGTAAAAGACAACTTTTTTGGTTTCAGCTCAAAGCAACAAAGTGAAATCATCCGTTTCTGGCCCATGGGCTCCAGTGGCCAAAAATACACCGAGCTGAAGTGCCACTTGGACATTTGGCCTGCTGTCAGACTCTAGAGGACTCTCTAATGAGGATTCCCCTAATTAGATTGAACAGCAAACCTTACTGCTGGGGGCAGGGGGAGGGAAAAAAGGGGGGGAATGCAGAGGGGATTGTAATGACTCTGCAGCACTTGCCAGGGCCTAAAAGCTACAGCAGGCGCTATTCCTGCCTTGTGCTTGCTTCTCTGTGCCCAGACACCGGTAATGTTTGCAGTGTCACTCCAAAGCCGTAGCTTTTGTGGGGAGGGTCCCAGGGACCATGCTAGGAGAGCTGGGAGGGTTTCAGTGTACTGTATCCACATACTGGCTTAGAAACTCTTCCCAGTGCTGTGTCACCTTCTATCCAAAGCTTGCCACATGCTCTGTGAATGGTTCTTACCATAGCTGTAGGTGGTGTTATTTTGTGTTTAATGACCCCCAGCAGTAAGGCCGAGGTAAGAGCCAGTAGTGCCTCTGCTCTAGGTAGGTGGATAAATCTATCCCATTCTCCAGACAACTGCACTGAGGCTGGAGACACAGGTGACTGTGTCACTAGGATGAGGCACTGTCACAAACAGAGCCCAGCAACCTCTGTCTCTGATTATCTCTCCAAGTCCCTTGCACTAACCCTTGGATCATGGCTGAGGGATCAGACTCCGTTAACAGCCTGGCTTATGAGCATTGGCAGGGCATGTGGGTGACCTATATTACAGAAGGGTAGGTAGCAGAGGCTGCAACAGATGCCAGCAATAAATTATCAGAAAGTATGCACAGACTTTCATCCCTCCCCCACACTCTCCTTGATGGCAAAGTCCCTTTCCCCTTTCCAGTGCTGAATTGCTTTAGCCTTTATCAGAAAAGCAGCAGCATGAAGGAGGGCATGGAGGACGCTTTAAGGCGATTATCTTCTTTCTTTCCCCATTCCTTGTTGCTTTTAGGAGTCACATTTTATTGCTATCACCCCATAACGGAGAGGGACAGTGGTACCCCAGCATTTAGTGACTAAAGCATGTTGTTCTGTGCATGTTCCTTCATCTGCCCTTGGCGGGGCAAGTGACAGCAGAGACTCAAAATCTGTGTGGCCTGACTACTACACCACGAGTGGCTTCAGATGGCACGGAGACCTCACCCGTTCTTGGTCTCCCAACAGACCTGTTAGTTGTGCAAATTATCGATCACAAGAGGTCACCTTGTCTCAGTGGCAGCCCCTCATTTGTCGTCTCTTTGGAATGCAAAAGCACTCAGAGGTGGTAGAGAAGCTCAGCAGTACTGTAGAAACATCCAGTGCGTGTCACTGCCCAAGTGAGCTTCCAAGCTAAAGAGCTGGGGGCTTCATTTGCAGCACTTGCTGATTTATTAACACATGTGTTCAAGATTCATTAGTGTTGTGCTCTCACAATCAATGGAAAGCACATTTTAAATTCATACGAGAAACCCAGCTGCAGAAGAAATAGTGCCCTCTGACTTGCAGTGATCAATCACAGCTAAGCAAAACACCTCATACAGGAAGCTGTAAAATAAGGAGAAAAAGTGTAAAACCCACTTGGTCTTGTAAGGGACTCTGCCACATTCCTGGCCTGGTGTGAATAAAAACCTCATCCTTTTCTCTGTGATGTGAAAAGGTCAGAAAGCTTCTGATTTTTGGATTGGCAGTGTAGGCACCTCTGAAATGCGAATGTGTTGATGTTAAAAAATGTTTCCTCCCCAGGACCCTCCAGGAAAGATCAACTTTATCCCCATTTTATGGAGGGGTAAGCTATGATGCAGGTAAAACTGGCTGCTGATTTTGGCTGGCTGAAATTTCAGCTGCTTTGCTTTTGATACTTCATCATTAGTCCACATCAGTTCCCCACTCACTCAGGATTTTCAAAGCTGTCAAGTGCAGCGTTTGCACTTGGGGCTTGTAAGTGCTCTCCTGTCCTGCAGAGAGTATTTGTAGGCCTTATCAAAGTTATACAGAATAAAGGATTTTTGGCCAGGTTTTCCTGTGGCAAAAACAGGAGAGAAGCCAGTTTTTTTGGTTCCTCATTCTGTACCTTAAGCAGAAAACACTATTTGCTTCCCAAGCCTCCCTGACCAATGCACAATAATGAGACTGGGAAATTCTGGAGGAGCTGGAAACAGCAAGGGCATAAAGCCTCAGCAAATCCTCTGAGAAATACAGAGCATTGGAAGGGGAGACAGGGAGGGTAGCACTGCTGGGAAAGACCCAGATTGCTGTGGAGATGTGGAATTCCTTGGGAAGCTGTGGAAGCAGGTGGAGAGACCGGGATATCCAACCAGGAGTGACAGGAAAGTCCCAGCACAGTGCGAGTGCGGCATATGGAGGAGGCCCAGAGCAGCAGCAGGAGGAGAGCTGAGGGGGCAGCTGACAGGAAGAAATCCAGCCATGTGTGTGCCAGCATCTTCTCCAAGTATTACTGAACGCGACAGACCACGTGCATGTCTCCTCCCTGCAAAACGGAGGCAGCTGAGAAGGGAAGCGGGTGAGGGAGTGGGAGAGGGGCTCAGAGGAGGGACACGTGAGCTGGCTACCCAGTTTCCTCCTCTTTTTCTTGCCACAGGGTGATGTTTCTGTTCTTCTCGCACTGTTGGCAAAAATTGGTAACCAAGTGAGATGTGGAGGGGGGTTCTACATGAAGGTTGAGATAACATTTTCTGATCCAGCCGGGAACAGTTGGCTGTGGGTGGTGGCTTGTCACCAGCCCTGCCAGTTCTAATCCAGATCCCAGTTTTTCTCTTTCTCTCAGCTGTGGAATGAAGAGCCTTCTCTACAACTTTAATTTCCTGCAGGGGTTAATCCCATGGTCAGTGGTAGCTCAGGCCCTTAATCCTTTCGCTCAGTCCCTTGACGGAAGGACTGCAGCCACTCCTGGCCTGGCAGGTCTGAGGGAGGCACCCTTCTTCTCCCAGTTCCTCCTCTACCCTCCACGAGCATCCTCCAGCTCACTGGCATTTAAAATGCTGCTCCCCCCTTCCTGGCAAGCCTACCCTGGGGGTGTGGGTGGGTGGTACAGCCAGGAAAAGGTTGCAGGCAGAGAAGACAGCTTGGTGGGACAATCCTGGTTCTCTGGTCCTCATTCCCATCACTGCTGCGCACACAGGTATTTCCTGCACTTCTTGGTTGGACGGTGCTCTGAATCCCAAAGGATTCTCTTTCTTGTTTTTATTCGGGTGGTGTTCAAGAAGGAAGGTATGTGTGGGCCCACATTTGTGAAGGATTCTCACATTTGTGAAGGATTCTCTGAGGGCTCAGGAATTTTGACATGGCCCAGTACCTTCCCTGGGTCTCTTATTTAGAGCCAAAGGATGCAGCAGATCTTTAAGAGAGAAGGTGCCAGCCTGTCTGAGATAAGAGATACATTTACATGCACAGAATAGTAGATGGAAGTGCATCACTTAAGGAGCAAGATAGGAAAATGTAAGTTTTTAATCAATATGAGCTCTGTCCCTGGAGCACTAGACCAGATGTCTGTTGAACAGCATGACCAGACTGCCAAATCAAGGGGCTTCCAGATCAATACCAAGAGACCCCTGTTCCATCTTAAAGGAGTCAAGGCGCTTCAGCCATAAACCTTTCTCCTTGTGGTTTCTCATTCCAAAAATGAGGCAAGCTTTTGCAAGCCTGAGTGATCCCTTGCACACAAAGTACCCCACACCTGCTTGTTTCCCATCATTCATTTCTGCAGTAGCCCAAAAACTGGCTTTGCTTTTTTCATAGCCTGCATTTTGAAATACACTGGGCCCTTGAGCTCGCAGGCCTTCCTTGTGCTTGACTCTTGTTACTCTTTCTTTCTTCTGCTGAAGAAGACAGCATGGTGGTGAACTGCTGCCACCCAGGCTGCTGAGCCAGAGAATCCCTCCCCCTTTGCCTCACTCCCCGTTCTGGCTGGGCTTCCCGGGGTGCCAGGCTCCCAAAATGAGACCACTGGCTGCAAGGGTAGTGGCTTGTCACTCTGGCAGCTGGAGCAGGAGGAGAGAGAAGATGTAGAAAACACTAGAACAAGGGAAGAACTTCACTAAGGTCTCACGAGGCTGTTCCCTGGGCACATCCAGAGGGGCAGGGACCAGCCATGCCTGCACAGCGGTGGGGCAGAGCACAAGATGCTGGCAGTAAAAATCCTCTCAGCTCTTACCGTAAGGGGATCGGCGACCCAGCAGGCACACAGCTCCTGGCAAACCTCCCGAGGAAAGGCTGACTCTCATCATTCCCACACCATGCCATTGTACTGGACTCTGGAGGAGCCCTTTTTCTGCCTTAGTGAATTGCAGGGACCTGTCTCACTTGGTTGCCACTGTGGTACAAGAGTGTTGGTGCTGCCTGTAAGAGCCTGGAGCTGTTCTGCTGCCCCATCACCCCCCATCACCTTCCCGGAGCATCCGAGAGGGGCAACCCTGCGAAGTCCACACAAACTGCATGGGGTCTGGGCTGCTGCCTTCAGCTCCAGGGGTGCCTGCAGATCTCTGGGACACAATTACACTTTTTACAAGCTGGGAACATTGCCCATAGCCCAACAAGATGTGGTGACAGCTCTCACAACCCAGAGCTCCAGCCAGGATCTTGGGATGCATCTGGGTTAGCACACGGCTCACAGCCTCACGCTGCAGAGCTTGCCGAGGCTGAGGAAGGTCCGCAAATTTGATGTGACTTTAGTTCTCTACAGGGTCTGCAGGCACAGAAGAGACGCCTTTGTGGCAAAGTTCACATGCCAAGGAATTCGCTAGATGGGAGGGGTGTGGAGAGCAGGGCCCACCTTCCCCCTCTGCCCCCGCACAGGTACCCCACAGCACAGTCACAGCAGCACCACACCCTGCTTTGGGCAGCGCTGGCACTGGAGAGTCTCGCCAGGAGTGGAAAGGGAGCCTAAGAGATGGGTGCCAAGCCAAGTTGCCTCTAACAGCTCATCTCCAGACTCAGGGTGAGGTCTTCCTTTTCTATGCCTTGTGTGAGAGCATGGTTCATGGGGAAGAAATCTTCCCAGCCTCCCTGAAGTGAGGAGGAGCGTGGTAGCAGGGCACGTCTTCCAGGTAACAGCCTTTGCTTGCAGTCAGTCGAGAAGTTGACTTGTGTGGCTTTGCTGTAAATTTTAGTCTCAGTCCTTCCTATGATGGGCGTGGGGCATTGCAGAGCATAAATAGACAGTCTCTTGTTTCCCATTCATAAAAAATAACCAAGAAATTGTCATTTTCATTAAAAGAAGAAAAACATTGCCATATGATAAAAGAGGCTTGCAAAGCCAAGGACTTAAATGTGAGCTTATACTTGCCCAGCCTTCATTCAGCCACTTGCATGGATGCAGCACAGCACTGCCTTTGCTCACCCAACCAAGTACTGTTTCTTTTTTTCACAGGACCCTGTCCCATACTCAGTGCAAAGGACACACGATACCCAAGCTAACAATGAGGATGCTGTAATAAATAAGGCTATTTTAATATGGTCAGAATTAAATATTAAACCACAGTTTTGGCAGGAGGCCACAGTCTGTACATTCCTAATTTTGCGGGTGCCCAACACGAGACCCTGGGGGCCATTTTGCAGAACTGCTGAACACTCACAGCTGTTTTCCAAAATGCTGGCAGCTTAGCCAGCAAACTGGTACAGTCTCGAGGACTCCACAGCACTGAGAGCCAAGAGGTCCCAGGCTCTGGCCCTGCACCTGCTGCTCCTTCCCTGTGCGCCAAGAGGGAAGTCTCTTTTCCCTTCAAAAGCCAGGAAAACAACCACTTTCTCTTGCCTCATCGGGAGCATAAATCCTCTGTCACCAGCTACAAGGCAACTGTAGCAGCTAACATCTTCAGAACACCACAAGACAATGAATAGTGATGTATTGCCTGCAGGGCTTGTAACTGCAGGGCAGTAAACAAATAAAACAGGCACGCATTTTGCAGTGCCCAAAAAAAAAAAAAAGAACAGCCCCCTGCTTTACTCCTTGAGCACCATGTAGCCAGTACCCTGAATGAAGCAGCTCACGAAAATACAGCATGTGATCCCACCAGTCAGGACTGCAACCCGGTGCAAGTGACACACTGCCTCCAGTAGCAACATTTCCTAACTTTCAACTGCTTGTTTTTGCAATGTGAATAATATATGTCACGTAATCCAACCCCTCACAGGTGAAGCAACTTTTCCTTCCATCTCTTGAGTCTGGAATTGAACTGGTTTATAGAAAATATGTACATCTTCTTGCTGTTACCATACCCTCAATCACAGAAAGCTTTTTTGTGAGCCAGCATTTTGGTAAAGCCACAGCAGGAATAAGGTATGTGTGACAAGGTATTTCCCCGCAGCAGGAGGAACATCCCAGAACTCCCACTCCCGCTTCTTTCCACTGAGAACTGAGCGTCTGTCATGGTGTAGCACGCTGAAGCATTACCCAGCTGGCAGGAGCATCCCAGTATGGTCATCTGAGTTATGGTTTGAGCCACCCAGGACTGGGACAGTTGACAAGCAGTGTAAGCAGCTGCTTGTAACCAAACATGGCAAGTGAAGGAAACTGCCTGCTCTGTCTTTTGAATCAGCAACAGGCGAGTGCTGAAGAGTCACCGAAGAACTACCCAGAAATGCCCTGCCACAGGCTTGAGCCTCTCCCCATCCTGTTCCAGCCTCTGTTGCTCCCTGAATGCTCCTGGCCGGGTATCCCTATGGCCCCATGCTGCTGCTGACCCTCCCAGCCCTACTGAGACAGAGGTCTGCCTTCATCAGGCTTCTGTGGTGCAGAAGAGCCTAGAAAATCCTTTCTGCATCAGGCTTAAAAAAAAAGCCAGAGGAAGGGCAGGAAGCTGGAGTAACTCTTAAAGATATCTGAGCTGAGAGTGTACCTTGCTAGCATGTGGCATTCAGTTTGCTGGAGGAAAGGGTAAAGCTATGATCTGGCAGAAAGATTACATAAGAAGGCTTCCCCCCTTTCTCTTTGCAAGCAGCCCCTTTGCTCAGGATTTACCATGATTCCTCCAAGTGGACAGGATGCACTAAGAGAGGCAGCACTGATGTCTGACAGGGAGACAACTCCCGCAAGCCTTTCGCTCATGTGGAATAATTCCCTTGCAAATGTTGTTTGCCCACAGCAGTTAGAGGAAGATCCACCCCCCTCACCCCTCAACAGACCTGAGCAACAAAGCTCGGAAAAAAAATTGTCTGTGATTCTGGAAAGGCTCCCTTCTCCTCACTGCTAGAAATGTCCCCTGCTTTGGGACAAGTTGCTGAGTGCCTTTAAGGGTTCCCCTGTCTTTTAAGGGTTTCCTTCTATAAACCCTGCAATAGGAGCTGCTCCAGTCCTTCCCCAAATGAGATCTTAATTTCTCTCTCCATCCTTGAGTGGCAGGTCAGACACCAGCAGCAGAGCTGTGCTGTATCCTGCTCGCTGCCATTCCCATCAGGGCTGTGCTGGATGTGGCACATTCAGGTTACCTGGCAGTCCACGTGGTGGGCCTGGGGCCCAGCTTGGTCATGACCTGGTTGGAGCAACAGCTTCAAATATCCTCTCTCCCCAAATCGGGAGAGCTCCAGTTTAACGAGTCTCTCTTAATTAGCAGGAGATGCAGGGACAGTAATAAACTGGTCAGGCAGAGGGAGGAGGAGGGGGCAGAATGCCCTGTGTGGGGTGTATGTGTGCACGTGTCTGTGCATGTGTATGTATGCATATACACACACACACAGGCTAACGCTTACAGATACACCCCTATCCATAGTGCACTTCACCTCGGCTCATTTGGGACCTCATTCTCACCCCTTCCTCCCAGTCAGGGCTGGAAAAGGCTGTGAAGCTTCTCTGTGCTGTGTTTCACCCACCTCCCTCAGTGCTGTGCCTTCCACCCAAAAGTTCAGAAATCACAGGCTCAGCCTGCAGAGATGCTGAAAGCAACTTGGGACTTATTTTTGGCTCTACTTGTGATTTGGCATCCTTCACTTCGTGTCCTATGGTCATGTCCGTGAGCACACACACCCACACACACACATACACCCCCCCCTCCCCGATCCTAAAGCTGTGTACTGAGTGCCGAACCTGTTCAGTTTTGGTCCGTACTTCTCCATTTTAGGTAGTTCTTACTAAAACAGCCGAGTCCGAAATGATAGCCAGCAAAGCCATCACAAGTCAGGCGAGTGGCACCTCTCATGCTGACCCCTGTCAGAGCCCCGAGGAGGGGACAAAAGGCAGGGCTCAGCAGGAGCTGCCCGGTACGGGGTGACCCCAGCACCGAGTTCTCGGCCTCAGAGCCGCACCTGAGCTGCCCGTGGCGCAAGGAAAGGTGCCGGTGCCGTCCTCAGCTGGGAGAAGTTGCTCCCGGCTGCCTGCGCTGAAGCTGGGCTGGAACCGGTGCCAACAACCTCTGCAGCAGGTTCGCCGTTCTGCTTGATGGGGGGACTCGCTGCCCTCCAGTCTCGCACAAGGCAGCCTTCTGCACTGAGCCGTGTGGCAGGCAGCGCTGCCCCTGCCTGACACCCTCCTCCCCGGGGAAGCCGCTTCCTGGGGGCAGCTCCACTCACCTCGCTTAGCTGGGGATGGGGGAAAACGCCGAAGGGAGACGTCTTTACTTACCTCTCTCAGGCTGGAAGGGACCCTCCTGTGAGAATGGCAGCTCTTCCAGCTCTCTTAACCCGGTACAATCCCAAAGCAAATCCGGCAGAAAGTGCCTCTGTTCGCAGCTGGACTCTCGGTGGACCCTAGCTGGCAGGAGCCCTCCCTAGCCAGCCGCTTGCCTCGCGTGGAGGGCAGAGGAGCCGCACAGCCAGATGACAGCGTGGGAAAGGGACTGTAATCCTCCGTAAATAATAAATAGGGGGAGAGAGAAAGAGAGAGAGAGGCGGGAGAGGGAGCGACTGTGCGCGGTGAAGTGACAGCTGGGGGTACATCTGCGATGGCAGCAGCACACGCACAGGAACGCGCACAGACAGTGCAGAGGAGTCACCCCGCCAGGCAGGCAGGATCTGCTCCCAAACACGCAGAGGAAGGAGCTCGGGAGGTTCTCATTCCTCTCAGCGCATCCTGGAGAAAGGGCAGTTGCTGTCAGTCCCTCTCTCTCCCTCATCCCGCCCTTGCTGCCATCCCTCTCCGGGTGCCAGGAGCCGAGGGGCTCGAGGAGGGGTGAGGAGATGCCGGGCGGGAGGAGCTCCCCACAGCCCCTCAGGAGGTAGATTGGTCAGGCACAGGTTACAAGAGAAGGCACCGAGCTGAACGGTTCCTCCCCTCCCTCCATCTCTCCCCTGCTACGGCTGATGACAATAAACTCGGAGAGAAAGGCGTCTGAAAGGAAGAGAAGGGACGAGCCCTGGCTTTTGTATAGGAGCGAGGCGAGCGGCTGCAGCGCTGGGGAGACAGCGGGGGGAACCCGGGGGGCTTGGGAGAAAGGCACCCCCTTCCCACCGGTGCTCCAGGGACGGCGGTGGGGAGGCAGTGCGTCCAGCAGGGAGACTTGACTGAGAGGTGCCCGCGGCGGGCAGCGCAACCCTGTGTCTGTTTCCTTAGGGATTCAGGGAGAACTTGAGGGGTGCTGTTAGGCAGTAGTTGGGACGAGGGGAATGGGTGAAAGATCCACAGTTCGTTCCCCTGAACTTTGTGTGCAGCAGAGCGTGTGCTCAGCCATAGTTCTGGTGCGCGTGTCAGGTGTGGTGACATCCACTAGTGACAGGCATTCCCTGCCCTCCCTGGCATAGCCTGCTGGTACAGGGGTGCAGAAGGCAGCCAAATCCAGCCCACTACCTCTGTTAGAATTCCCTATGTGCTCTCCCGTGGGCTCTTGTAGCCTTCTCCCCCAAAATCAGACCCCTATCTTGCCTTCCTCCGTCTTGATGAGGACCTCGGTAGCTTGCATTTACGAATCTGAATTTGCAATAATTACTCTTTTGATGATCTATTTAAACTGCCCCTTCTGTCAGGTCCAGTATCATAAACAGGCTGATCTGGGATTTTTGTTCATTTTGATTTGTCTGGAAGTTATCTTTTAAAGTAAAATTTTTAGAGGGCTCAAAGTAAAATTTCAAGTTACTGACTCAAGATGGAAAATAAGAATATTTCAGAAATAGGGAACGAAGAATGCAAATGTGTGGTTACGGGCATGGCTGCTCTGCTGTTCTGGTACCTTCCATTTGAATCACAGGTTTTATTTAACCATTGGACCGGCTGCCATGAAAGCAGGTTGTGAATGGCAAGGTAAATCTTGATAAGCACTCTGCAGGATGCAATCTTGAGACTCTTTTCCTTGCCTTTTTGTTGTGCAGCCGGCCCAAGAATTAAATCTTGGGGAAAGCTCCTTATGAGAACAACATATGGATAATCAAAGAGAGAAGCCAGAGACTGCAGGCAGAAGGAGAGGCAAGCAGAGGATGAGCTAATGAAGCAGGCATGCTCAACAGAGGGACGAACAGGTGGAGGGGAAGGCTCTGATCTCCACGGTGAACAGCAGTGCACAGCTCCAGAGAAGGCCCACCGCAGCCATGGCTTTGCAGGCAGGGTGGGGAGCCGCTCTTCTGGCCGGTGGGAAGTCGTGCACAGCTTTGGGTACCGTGTCAACACGGTGATGCCTCCCTGTGCAAGGTGTTCAGCAGCGCTTGTCCTCCTGTTTTATTGCACTGCTGGGGTGCTGCAGTGGCACGGGTCGCTTGCGTATGAGTAGGAATAGAACTGTCAGCCATGGTCTCTCTGGGGACTCTGCAGCGGCCACTCACCATTTCATGGAGCTCAGATCTTCTGCTGATGCCGCATACCCTTTGCCACCAGAGCAAAAAGGCTCTTTACCAATCAGTTATTCTTTGGAACAAGCACAGAGGAGTTTATTCCAGTTTTTCCCCCTCTCACTTGAGCTGTAGCATCATCCTTTTCTCAGACTGAATCACTGCTTTCTTCCTTTCTCCTTGACCTCACCAACAGTGTGAAGATGCCCAGCTGACTGTTACTAGCACTGGGGGGGTTGAGTTGATTGTGGCCTGCTTCTCCTCACCTCCCATGTCTTCCTCAGGTCACCTGAATGTCTGAAAGTTTCTTACAGTTCTTGCCAGTAGCTGCCACTTTCTGTCCCTGTCACCAGTGCAACCCCCCAGGTTTTCTTCTTCATCATGTTGCAGGCAGCTCCGTGTTACAGGCTGGGTATGTGCTCCTTATGCCTCCTGGGCAGAAGCAGGGATTTACAACCAGGGGCTAAGATCTCTCTGAAGAACAGTTTGAGGCCAAGTGTTCCCACTGACAAAAACATGAGCCACTGAGTAAGTCTGCATTGCAAGGTTAGTTATGTAGGTATTGACTCCTCTTCAAGTTTCATGAAAGCTGTACGTCCTGGGTAATGCTCAGTCCCGTTGATGTGATCTGCTGTGATAAAGGGAATGACTCTTTCTTGAGATGGTTTGGAAGGATGAATTTATTTAAAGCTACGCACCAAATCGGGTGCGTGGGCCTCGTGGGACTCAGCAGCAACAGCACCGCTTGCCTTCTGTCATGGAGTGCCGGTTTGTCAGCAGGGGCACCAAGCCAAACCGTGCCTGCCATAGCCCCGCTGAAGCTGAGGAATCTTCGCCCAGGCCAGAGTCAGCCCTGTCCTTCCTCCTTTGTTTGCATTCTTTGTCTTGTCTGGTTTGTGCTCTGCGAGGCTTAGGGCAGTGCCGCTCCACAGAATCATTCTTTTTCCCCGCAGACAGGCAGGCAGATTCAGTTTACAGCAGGGAGAGCTGGATGAGAAATGTGCCTCCGATACATGGGATTTGTAAGATGTACCAGCAGTAGGAATGTGACAGGGACACTGGTAGAAAAGGCAGAGCTGATGCCAGGTGCCAGGGTCTCTGTACACGCGGCAAGAAAATATACCATTGCATACTCCAGTTTTAATTCATACCCATCTGAATTAGAGCATCAGATCGTACCGTTAGCTTAAAAGCACCCACACGGCATGATTCAGATTTAAAGGATCTGTTCCCCCCTTGGAAGCTCCTTCTAATTCAGAGGAAATCTGTAGAAATGGCAACACTTCATCCTCCTGATATTGGTGGTTGTGAAAAAAGGCTACAGATCTCCCTCCCTGCATTTCTTTTTCTCCCTCACTTGCACTTTATATTCTATTTCAAGGTCCTGCTTGAGGGTGTAATTCCTCCAGAGCTCTTGGATTCAACTAGTTGACACACAGCCCAGTTGTTCCCCATCACCATGCCAGGCTATGCACACTGCACTGGTTACTGTGTGTGCTCGTAGGCAGCCTACCCAGGGACAGCCAAGTTGTCCTGTCAGGGAGACCCTGCACCGTTCCTTCTCCTCTGGACCTGTGCCTTAATTCAGGAGCATGATGCTGGGAATAGAAGAGAAATTAAGCCAGGAAATTAGGGCACACTTCATTAAGATACACACGTACACAGAGTTCTGCTTAGCCCACCATGCACTAGGCTGGGACCAGGTAACAAATCACTATTCATAATCTACACTTTCCGTCAAGTGGCATTCATAATTCTGTGCTTTTGTAGTGGCTTAGGAAAAATCTAAATCTCTGTGGTTCCCCCTTGAGACAGGTGGGTTTTCAAATTAATCCCTTCCTCACTGGCCTACTTTATTTCTGATTGATGCTGTGTGGTATAGGAGTTGAGGCTGGGGCGATCACAAACATCCATTCTGGCCAGGCAAAATTTGAAAGAGACAAAGGCAAAAGCTCATGCCACCCTAGGGGGGCTTCTGCAGGATCTTTTTTTGTTGTTGTTTTGTTTGGTTGGGGGGGTTTTTTAGGTTGGTGGGTTGTTTTTTTTTTTTTGTTAATTTGTTTGTAGCTTCTTAGTGTTTAGTGTGAGGGAAATCTCAGTACCTCAGTACAGTCAGTGTCCCCTTTTCCTCTCCCTTGTTAACCCTCTGACTCTCACCTCGCAGTCTGACTCAGCGCTTATCATTCACACTTGGAAGCAGCTGTGATTGCAGTTGTGATTTCCATCCCATCACCTTGGGCAAATATTTACTCCTCTTTTCCTAACTTGTATTTGTCTTTCATGCTCCTCTTTTGATCCTCCCCTCTTTCTGTTTCCCGCAGCGGTGGGTGTGCAAATTAAGCTGGATTTGCTCCAACGCAAGTTTTGGATGGCCATGCAACAGGTAGGAGCATCAGCAGTCATGCAGAGACAACTTAATGCTCTTGGTCAGCAAGGTCGATACTATGTTACATCACGTACGATGGCATCTTAAAGAGGGCTCTTGTGAAATTCATATTAAAAGATTTATGAAGTAGATTAGTTTGAAGTCACACATTTCTGTAATCCTTTGACGGCACTAATGCCGTGTGAGCCACGAGTCTGTTCTGCAAATGCCGTGGTGACGGTGTCAGCATCCTGGGCTGGCATTAGCTCTGCTGCATGTGACACATTTAATTGTGGAAATATGCTTGTGCTCATTCAGCCTTTCAGAAACCTCGCGGAAATCTGCAATTTTGGGCACACAGAAAAAAAATCTCCTGCCTTCTCTTATCATCTTGGTAATGATAACAAAACCCTACCAGCTTGCCAAAATAAAAAATATTTGCTCCAGGGATAAGCTTTTGGTGTTGTCCTAATATTAGATACTCTTCTGGACTGAGGGAAGTATAAGAATTAAAACAACTCCCCTGCTCTGAGGAGCAAGAAAGATGAAACACCTTTCCCTTACCACCCAGGGGCTTTCTCCCCAGACTTTGCTTTCAGGGAGGTCTACTGGAGGGGTGAGAGTGACAGGTCTGTAGCAGCACACAGCAGAAGTGGCTCTCTGCTGTCAGGAGAGGGAACTTTCATCAGACGGGGCTGACAGAGAAGACAGGAGGGCAGGAAGCTGCTCTGTGGTGGCAGGAGCATCCTCACAGGTGGGAGATGACATAAACCTAACGTGAGCTAAAAGGATTTCTGCAAAGCACGTGAGCACATCCTGAAACAGCAACAGAGAGCTTCATTTTAAAAAACCTGCTGAGGGCCATGCCTAGAGAGCTCTCACACAAACAAGCCCTCATGGGTGGTAAGTGAAGCTGGGAAGCCTTATTAAAGCAGGTGAAGGAGGCCTGTGTGCCAAGTGGCTGCGAGCCGTGGCCCTGGTAGGTGCTGGTGTGAAGAAAGGCTCCGTGTGGTGTCCCAGGATGTGACTGCCATTCAACAGAGGAATGACTTAACAGGTTTTGTTTCGTCTCTCTCCTGCTTCACTGATGCTGTGCTGCTCTGGATGTCCACGCTGTGCCTCCCAGCCCAATGACAGTGATGTAAGTAGACAAAAGCTGGGGACAGGGAGGCATCCTGGCATGCCTCGCCGCAGCTTGGCTTCGTAATTGTGTCATTTGTGTGCCAGCGTATTATAGGCACTGTCCCTTGTCTGTAGTCACTGGAGAGGGTCCAGACCTGTCACAGGCCGTGTTTGTCTTCACAGTAATTAAGTGTCTTTGGCAAAGCTCAAAGTGCTCTGGGTCATAGAGACCTGACCAACAGCAGGAGGATGCTGTGAGGTAGGCTGGTCTCTGAGGAGGGAGCTGTGCCCAGGAAGCAGCAGATGTAGTTTCAGAGCAACCAGGGAGCACAGGCTGAGTTCTGCCCCCATCTCAGGGGCTCCCTGCAAGCTGCCAGGGCTCTCAAACCAGGGTCCTCGCTGTGGTGCTGCTGGCCAGCCCAGCACCAGGCACCACTGGAACTTCTCCAGGTCTGGAAGTGCAGTGGCAGTGAGACTCAGCCCTCACACTGCTGAGGAAGATGTGTGGGACATGGGCCCTTCTTGTGGAGAACCACTGTGGTTCACCTGGGTTTCTGTTCTGATATCTGAACCCTGGGCTCTGTGTTTGTTATCCCCCAAGGCCATAACTCTGGTTTGTTGTGACCGTGTTCCTCTGCTGATCAAAGGAAGGAACCCGCCAGGGTGAAGTGCAGGGCCACCTCTAGGAATGCATCCAGGGAAACAAAACAACCACGTGCTATTTTGTGGTGAGGCAGGGGTGAGATGGGGCTTGCAACTGTGGGTAAAGGAATTTTTTTAAACCATCATACCTAGAGTCTCAAAAAGCAGGCTGGATTCAGAGTGTGAACATGTGAAATTGCAAAGCCGTGGGACTTTAAACAAACTCAGGCATCTCCAAACCTCCTGTGAAGTTAAACAGAGGGACAGAAAACTGGTTTTGTTCTGCAAAACTCAAGAGGAGAAACAAATTCTAACCGAAAGTTACAGTCTTGTTGTGGTCTGGAATGGCCAATTTGCCTCTTGTTACTGAGAATCCCCAAGAAAGGGGGTTGGATTTTATGTCTAAGGGTTTGGAGAAAACAGTGGGTAGCTGGCTGAGAGCACACAGGCTGTGTGCTGTGCCAGTGTCCTTCCCTGACCCCGGAAAACCTCTGGCAGGAAGGGGACTCCATGCACAGAAATGGCAACACCGTGTCAGCTTTCTTCCCTCTGCTACTGAAGAAAATAGAATTAAAAAATAACACAAAGAGACAGACACATGCAGCCACGGCAAACTGTGAACAATTATGAAATCAATAAGCACCTGAAGGGCTTTGTGACTCACCACTTAACCCCTCGTGTCCCCTCCCCTTTCAGTGTTGTGAAACACATGTCACATCCAGAACGCAGAAATTCTAAATGAAAGAAGTGGATGGTGCCTTGGGCTACATGTGCACCATTCACATCGTATTTTATCATTAGCTGTCTGGAGAATAAAGAAACCAACAGCAACAACAACAACAAAATCCCTGCCTGAGAAGAACCCTGGTCTAAAATACCATGCTATGTTCGGAGTCCGGATACTGACAGATGCTGAAATGCACGCTGGTTTCTCCCTGGTGCACAGTAACCTTTGCTTTCGCCCTCCCTTTACAAGCACCACCTCTGCTTGGAGTGCAGGGGTCCTGCTGGGAGCATGTCGGGGAGGCAGGTGCAGGATCTGAGCCCTCAGGAAAGGGGATGTCGCTCCTAGAGGCAGGAGTTCGAGTGGCTGACTTGGGGGTGGTACCCGTGCGTGCTGTGGAGCTGTCCTGGTGGAAATGCCAGCTGAATTGCAGAGCTGCCTGGGATGCTGTGATGGAAACCTCGAGCCTGGCGGTCCCAAGGGGGAGACAGTAAGATGAGCTCAAGCCGTGTGTTGAGGGATACACTCAGTGCAGGTAGCTCCGGGTGCAGCTGCAGGCTGAGCTCTGGGAGCCCCAGGCAAGAGGCCGTGAACTGGCACTGACCCTTTGCACAACAAAGGGCACCACGGGGACATGTGGGACAGCCGGGTGTCCGGCCACCTGGAGACACAGCAGGAGCAGATGTCTCGTCAGAGCGACCCCAGACGATCACACGGACAGACTGTGAGGGTATAAAAGCCCAGTTTCCTTTGTTCGGGGCTCCTCCTCAGAGGCACCAGCTTGAGCTCTTTCTGTGTTGCTGCTGCATGAATAAATTGTTTTAAGCTTCTGGATGTCTGAGACTCTGCTGGGGGAAACCTGGAGCTGAACCAGTAAGGAAAACTTGTCTGGGTGTGAGTGTGGGGTGTATGGGGAATCAAGAGGGGAGTCAAGTGGGGTCCCTGGAGCTGCTGCTGCTTCAGTCCCAGCAGCGAAAGCCTCTGGTGGTGGGCCTGTGGCCGCCAGAGCGGCTCCTGTATGGTCAGACTGGGAAGTTTCCTCAACACCGTGGTTAATTCTCTGCTTTTCCTTCCCAGTGCAGTGCCTTGGACGGTGCCTGTCCACTCAGCTGTCAGGACGACGTAAGTTGCCTCGGTTTCTTGTCTGTGCCTGTGATGGGTGTGATTGACCACCTGCTCTGTGGAGATCTCAGTCTCCCCAAAAAGGTATTGCCTGTTGTCTCCTCACAGGAGATTGCACAGCTGGGGCAGGACCTCATACTAACGAGACAAATCTGCAGTTTAGGTCTTCCCCCGAGCTGGGCCAGGGCAGAGACACTGGGATTCCAGCCAGTGACTGAGGAAAGTCCATCTCCTTTAAGTCTGTCTCCCTGGCATCCCAGATCTTCCCAAAAAAAAGTGGCTATCAGCATGACATGCATGCTGGACACCTCTCTTTGTGTTTATCCCACTGCTTCAGCATTGGTCTTGGGGATATTTGGGACAGGAGCTTCTCTGTCCTGAAAAGTGAGATCACCAGAGATTCTTTGTTGTATGTTCATGTAGGATTTTCTCTGCTTCCTAGTTCTTCCCTGCAAGACCTAAAGGTTTTTATCTAAACTCTGTGCCTCCATTTCCTGCTTTGAAAAATAAAATTAAGTTCAGCACTGATACTCAGTGATGAGGAGAGGGTTATTTCATGAGTGGTTATAAAACTCTGAAATCTGGAGATGGAAAGCATTAAATACCATATTATTAAAGACAAGAGCACTCCAAATATCCTGTCTCTTCCTGAAGGATGCCTTGCCTGAAGTGTGGCTCACAGCCTGCTAGGCCTGCACAGAGCCCTGGCAGGAGACAATCTCTGTCACTGCTCATGAACTCAATACCTCAAAGTGGAGGGAGAGAGGGAAAAGAATTGTGTAAAACTCGTGGTAGCCGAGCTGTGGGGCTTGGCATGGAAGTGCCGAGGCTGTTGCCATCATCACAAACCCACACTGCTCCATCGTGAACACAAACAGGGAAAAAACCATCTTCAGTATCGCTTCTCTTTCATCTCTGCAGATTCTGAACTGCTTCCTCATTGACAACAACGGCTTTATCCTCGTTTCCAAAATACCTGAAGAGGTAAGAGAGCGTAGGAGAAGGAGGAGAGTGGGGTTTGCTTGTTTCTAAATAACCCCCCAGAGCTGGTTAAAACAAATGAAGTTCAATTGTGTAATAAGGGTGGCTGTGGTGTAATTAAATTCAACTGCGCAGTGAGGGGGAAGGCTCCCAGCAGAGTGACAGCACATCCTAGGTGAGGAAGGAGTTTGCAGTGATAAGGAAGGAACTAGTCAAAATATCTTTTGATCAGAAGAAAGGAAATTAGACTCCTTTCCCTTGGCACAGATGCTGTTGAAAGATGATCTGCGACAGTCCCAGAGGGGAGGGGAGGGAAGGGAAGGGAAGAGCACTTTTGAGTGCTTC
>VZTE01001360.1:18990-88247 GCA_013397775.1 Eulacestoma nigropectus | reverse complement strand
CAGAGTGACAGCACATCCTAGGGGAGGAAGGAGTTTGCAGTGATAAGGAAGGAACTAGTCAAAATATCTTTTGATCAGAAGAAAGGAAATTAGACTCCTTTCCCTTGGCACAGATGCTGTTGAAAGATGATCTGCGACAGTCCCAGAGGGAAGGGAAGGGAAGGGAAGGGAGCAGCACTTTTGAGTGCTTCTGAAGTCAAAGCAGGTGTTCTTCAGGAAAGGAAACTGAGGAGATGGTAAGAGCAAAATGCTAAAGGCAAAAAACAAAGACAAAAGAATTTAAGCAAGTTGGAAACAGGACCACACCTAAAGAACTGGAGGATTTACTGGACTTGCAGAGGTGAAAGGAGCAAGGGAAAAGGCTCAGAATAGAAATAAAAATAAGATGTGTGGTTCCACAGCCATTTCTAGGGAGCTGAAGGGGTGCAAGGTTGATGTGACATCCTGTGCAGCTGGGTAAAGTCAACACTACCAGCCACTGCATTGAGCTACACCTTTCTGTTCTCTGATAAATTCACCACAGAGCTACTTCTTTCAAAATAATTAAACCCCATAGTTCTGGACATCAGAAGGTGATGTGTGGGAACAATCTCATAAACTACAAAGCAATAAGTCAATAGTAAGAGTGGGCTTAGAGAAGAAATGGGAACCGAAGGGGTTTTGTTACTGACAGAATTGTGGAGTTTCATTAAAGTTGCCATTGTACTGGAGTTAACAAATGCCGTTTGGGTATTTCCAAAAGGCAGTAGGTCCAGTCCCAGAAATTACTTTCTTCAAGATGTGGCAAACAGGTTGAAATGGAAATTAAGGTAACAGAACTCCTGGTGGATGTGACTGGCACAAGCAGCCCAGCTTCCAGAAGGAAGAACACTTATCAGCTATAGTTCTTCAAAAGTGCGACAAAATCAGGAGATAAGGGAGACTAGATAACCTACTGAATTTCAGTTCTCCTCAGCCTTGAACAGAGTCCCTTACAAGAAGCTGGTGAAACAGTGAAGCGTGAAGTAGTGGTGTTGATCTCAAAGTAGCTGGGACAGAAAAGAAAGAAGAATTTTTAGATGGTTGTTTAGATGGAAAACATCAGCTGTATGAGTCCCATGGTTTCCCACCTGGACTTGGGTTGGTTAGCATATTCAGAATGGGCTGGCAGAAGAAAAAGGTGAGACTGAGCATTCTGCAGGCACTGCACAGTGAGTTCAGAGAGGCCGAGACGAGGACACTTGAGAGTCACAGAGCAAAACCAATCGGCAGCACAGAGGGGGGATACAGACAGATACCAAGAGGGGCTTATTGCAAGGAATAACCAACCTCTTTTCTGTAGGAAAGTGAAAAGTGCCCTACACAGCACACTGAATAGTCTGGTAGAAGTGTCCCTTCAGTGACATGGCGTGCCAAAAAACAAAAAAGCAAATACAACTTGAAGAATAAAGGAGGGAAATGCTGTAAAATTTATATTGGCTCCATACTCTGGGAGGCCAGGTCCTGCTGCATGTTTGGGGTGGGCTGGTGGTCTTGGGAATTGCTGTTTTCTCCTCTGACCCCCATGGCATTTTCAGAGATACTTTACTGAGTCCTATGATGTGTGTCCATCAGTGGAGACAACTACACCCTTTAGCTACTCTGTCTCCTGTGTGTCCTCAGCACTGCCCTCCTGGCTTCTGCCTCTGTATTTTTTCCTGCATCTTATGGAAAGTAGGTTTTTCCAAAGCTCATGTCTGAAAGATCTGACTAACAGAAACGTGGCCAATAGTGGATTGGGGTAAATGATAAACTTTATCCACATGCCTCCAAGATCAGGCATGTTGGCAAGCACCAGAGTTGTCCTCCTCCAGCTTTTACCTTCCCTGACCTCAGAGAGTTCACCACTGCTTTTTTTTCTGATTCCTTTATCCTGTTCCAGTTACTGCTTTTATTTCCTGGTGGCACCATGAGTGTCCACACCATTAAACCCTACAGGTAATTCAAGACAGCAGCACTAAATCCATATCCTGAGTTTCATAGCTTTGCCACCTGGGTGTTGCTGCATGGGATCCTTTGCTGCTATGTGGCCTTCCCTGGCCCATCCTGTAGTCTTCTCTCAATGCATCCTTTAACATAATGCCAAAAAAAATCCCGTACTTGGATT
This sequence comes from Eulacestoma nigropectus, assembly GCA_013397775.1. NCBI lineage: Eukaryota > Metazoa > Chordata > Aves > Passeriformes > Eulacestoma > Eulacestoma nigropectus. The sequence continues at coordinate 86,122 of VZTE01001360.1, read as the reverse complement.
TTTGTGGGTACTTTGGCTTTTTGCCTGCCAGAGCTGCCTGCTGCCTGCACCTCCTTCCCTGGGTGACCACACTGGAAATCAGAGCAGCTTCCCGCAGGAACAGGGTGAGGACAGTGTGGCTCAGGCTCTGCTCTCCTCTGCCCTTGGGATGGGGCATCAGGATGGGGGATTGGCTCTAATAACCTCTGGATGAAGGCAGCAGGAAGCTTACTGGCAGTCAGAAACCACCATGGAAAAGGGACTCAGGATTTTAATGAGTGACAAGTTGGAAGCTCCCTGCAGGATTACTTGGGGAAGAACGGGTAATCTCTTAATTCGAGCTAATCTCCCCATCCAGTCTCATCCCAGAGGGAGCAAAGAGTTAAAACACAGAGCCAGGAGAAGGGAGTGAGTGAGGACCAGGTGCTCTTGGGCTGGGGAGGAAGGGAAACTAAGAGGCAGGGCTGTGCTGCTGGGAGGGCTGCTCTGCGTTTTCTGCCATGTTTGCTGTGGCCCCACAAGCACCCCTGAGTTTTCAGCTGCCTCTCACTGCCAGTCATAGGCACAGCTGTGGATCACAGGTCTTGAGCTCCCTCCGCCTGCTGCATCCAGATGTTCCCTCGCTCACTAAACCTCTTTTTTAGGATTGCTGCCTTCTGTCTGAGGCATTTTGCAGAGTATGTTTGCAAGCTCTGCCCAGGTGGGGCTCCAGGGGCAGAGTGCAGGGAGGCAGCTAAAAGGCCAAGATGCCACCAGAGCTCAGAGCTTGTGGAGAAGCAAGGGCTGGCTCTGTTTGAGCCACACCACAAGGAGGCTGCCTGCCTGCCCAAAGCCCAGGCAATTTGGCGGATCCTGTTTGTCCACAGCTTCTGAGGGTACAAAAAATGTGAATTGCTCAATAAGCCAGCAAAGCATGGGTGCATGTGAGCAGCGATGCAGCTTTTGAGTCCTATGTGTGCCCTGGGTTGCATCTCTTTCCTGTGCACAGCCTGTGCATGTGGTTGTACGCTCAGCTGCAGGGGGTGTGACACCGCGCGTGTCACGGGCACGTCAGAGCAATGCTTCGTGCTGTGAACCTCTGAAACGGCAAGGGCCTGTGGAAGCCTGCCCAGAGATGGGAGTCAGGAGAAACACAGCAGAGGGCTGCCTAGGAGAGCAGCAGTCACTGGAGGAAGCGGGATGTAATGAGAGCTGCTTTTCAAAACGTTGCTCCAGTACAGGACCGCGTTGGTTTCTGCCGAGTGATGCTTTTCTGTGTTACTGCCTGCACAGGGTACCTGAAACAGCAGCAAGCTTTGAGTGTCCGGTTTGGTGTTAGAGGCCAGTTTGCTGATGCCTTTCTGAACACACTCCCTAGGCCATACACTCACTTGCACTAATAGCTCCTCATTCTTATACCTGTACAAATGATGTCCTACATGGAGAAATCTGGTCAGACATCAGCATCTCTTGACAGGATGGGCCTCATTGACAAGCCCCCTCCCCTTGCCCTACTGTCTGCAGCTTGCACTGTGTTAAATCCCACTGCTCTGGCTCCTGCTGGGTTTGCAGGCTGGTATTAAATGGAAGCAGCTGGCCTCTTCACCACCCTAATCAGATTGAAAGAGCGAGGGAGGTGAAAAAACTTAGTGCTTGCTCAGGCACATTGGACTGTCTGAAATGATTACAGCCTAAATGCTCAAAGGGGAGTTGATGTTATATATCAATTTATACAGTGAAATGACTGCTAAAGCCTTTTGGGAAGATGCTCATAACCATGTAATACTACTGTTAGATGATTACCATGTGATCTTAGGTAAATCTGCCTAAGGTTTGGGCTTTTTTTGTGGAAATGTCCCACTCAAATAAATGAAGTTATCTGTCATGTGCTAATACATGCTAAATGACTGCTAGCCTATCAGTGGAAAACCAAAACATCCCAGGCTGTGTGAATGCTTCCACAACACATGGGAGCTATTTACTCTGTCAGGACCCATGAGCCAGAAACAGACAAGAGGACAGCTCATATCTGCACTTTTATTATTTACAAACATTTCATTTACTTGCCTGTGAACAAAGCGTTGGACTTGACAGGTTGGAAACATTTTTGCAATGGATTTGTCATGGTTTAGTAATCGGGAAGGCCGGAATTGTTTGTTTGAGGAAATCTTTAGAGCAGCAGTTAGCAGATTTGAGACTGGGTCTGTATTTGAGGTTATTGACTACGAGGTGTTCATGGGACCAGAGGGCCAAAAGCTCCATCTTTAGTTGAGGCACGCAAGCGGGACTGGGGTTTGTTGCCCCCCCAAATGCAACTTAGTTCTAGCTATGCCAGTGCACAGTATGAAAGCTACAGGGATGGATGGGGTCGTGTTGTGCTGTTTGGGTTACTGCCTGCTCAGAACTCACACAGCAGTGAGTTGTAAAATTGTATTTGCTACCTAAATCAATCTGTATGTCACAGTCATGCATGGTGGGCCAGCCCACCTAGGGCAGCAGGAGAGCAGAGGTTTCCAAAACCACTGTGGCCATGAGTAGCAGAGAAGCTCAAATGGAAGACTCAGGCATTCAGATCCAGAGAAGATGGATTCCCAACAACCCACAGGAGAGTCCAGGCTTCCAGTGATTCAACATGCCTGGGTCTCTGCAGCTTGAGAGTCTGCCTTTTTCTGTCACAAGCTGCAGGGACTTACGTGGGCTAAATAATTTCCAAGCGTGGTAGGAATGGTGCAGGATGCCCAGCTGGTGATGGGGGAAGTCCTCCCTCAAGCTTTCCAGCCAGCCAAAGGACAAAGCTTGGCGTTGCCTCCTTACAAAAACCCTCGTTGTGTACAGCAGGCCTCCAGATTGGCTGGAGCCATCGAGCATTTGGAAAATTTACAGTTTGTTCTGTTTTTCCCTTTTTGTGCTTGCAGACTGGAAAATTTTTTGGTGCAGTGGATGGCTCAGTGATGACCCAGCTGCTAAACATGGGCATGTTCAGGCGGTAAGTGGGGGCTCTCCACACTGTACTTCTTGTTCTCCGCTGGTGTGTGGGTCAGAGCATATTGGTCCCTCTAAGAAGCACTCGAGCAGGGGAAATGCACATGCTGATGATGCATGTGACTCTCTTATTTAGACACAAGAGCTCCTTTAGCTACCTGCCCCCTCTGCTGACTCGCTCAGCCATCGTCACCACACACGCTGTTTCCCCTCATCTCTTGCTCTTCTACCTGCTGCAAAACAGAGAGAGACAGAGCCAATCTCTGTGTAGCCAGAAAGCAGCTGCTTTCCAGGGCAAGATGCTATGGGAAACATTTCTTGGCGTTTTGGGTACAGAAGTGCTTGAGTTCCTCCTGGTACTTGGAAAGCCTTTCTGTGGAGTGGTTGTCTGAGAGCCCCACAGATGCAGCATTGCAGCTGGCTGACCACATTTCTCTCTCTCTTAAAAATACCTCTGTTCATCTCACTCCACTCCCCCAGCCGATGTCAAAAGAGAGTTCAGAGTTTCAGTGGCTTGAAAACAGGAACTAGGGGGACCTGAGGTAGTTATAATTATAATTCCTCTGCTTCACAGCCTGCTTTACTCACTGCCTGAAATTAGGGACATATTTCCTCCTGTACTGACCCAGTTACATTAATCCAGAGCCTGTATTTCTTGTTCTGCAAGATCCAGCACTGGCCAAACAGCAAAGACATGTGTAAGCAGGTCACTGCTTTAGTGACTACAGGAAGCAGTTCATACATGACATTTTTGAGAAAGGCTGATGTGTCTGCCCCGTGGGCGGCTGCACTGCTTGCCTTTGACTGCTCCCTTGTTTTGTTTTGCTTGCAGAGTGACCATGTATGATTACCAGGCAATGTGCAAGGTGCCCTACCACCACCACAGCGGCGCCCGGCCCCTGCTCAGCGTACGTATCTGCCGCCGTGCAGCCCTCCCTGGGCTGGCCATCTCCAGCATTCCCCAGAAGACTTCAGGAGATGCTTGCTTTCAAGTGATGGGAATGTCCAAACTCACCTCAGGCAGATCCCTGAAGCAGTGGTGGCCACTGACAGTGGTTTTCAGTGTGGCTCTCTATTGCCATATAGGATCCCACTGAAAATTGGAAGGACGGGGGAAAGGACAGGAACTAGATGATGGCAGGTTCTCCTAAAAGCCAAGGAATCAGCCAGCAGCTGAAATGAACAGGAATGCTTTTGCAGGGCATGGTTTTACTCAGCAGCTCAAGAAGGAGAGTTGCACTGTCAGGGAGCAGAGCATCTGGGGAAAAGTGGCAGTCACTGGGGAAGGATGAGTGAGCCTGGAGCAAGAGAGACAGTGAGACTGCTGGTAGCCCAGGGAACAAGCTAACAGAGGGAAGGGCTTTACCAGTACCCAAATGCAGCTTCTCTTTAGGCTGATACAAACTCATAATCTAATCCCACTCCACCTTCCTAACCTTCCCTCAAACAGGCAGAACAAAGGAACTAGTCACCACTTAGGCCACTTCAAACTACTTGACACAACCCTAAATGGAGATGTGTCATTATTGTTATGATCCTTTGATACTGGAAGGAGTGCTGGAAGTACTCCTTACAGCGTGACATTGTAATTTTTTCCAGTAAAAGAATTTTCAACAAAATATTACCTTTTAACAACATTCTTAATAATACCACTTTTAACAGTGTCTGTTTTGCAATGCCTATACTTAAGCTGGCTAGATGATATATATGGTGATTGCAGTGAAAATATTGCTTGATCATATCCTTTAATTCTGATCACTGAAAGAAATGTCACAAACTACGAGCTGCCAAGAATGAGGTGAATTGGGAAGAGAATAAAAAGGTGAGCATTCAGCCTCCATCTCTCATCTTCCTCTCTTAGCAAAACCCTTGGAAAGGAAGAAATCAAGAAAAGTCAGTTTTTCATATACAGACATAAAAATCAGTCAAATGCCCAACCATCTCTACATTTTACTATTTGCTGACTTATTGTGGCTGAAGATAAGTCAGCAGTAATGGAACATTATCCCATGTCCCGTGACTACTGCATCTGTTTTGGGTTTGAGGACATGGGCATGATTATGAGAGGGGGAGATGAAAATTAGACGTGGTTACCATGAAGAAAAGAAGCAGCAGTATCCTCTACAGATGAATTGTCCCTGGGATAATGCTGGATTTCCAATTAGTAGCTGAAAAGCAAGAAGATGACAGAAGTCATGCCATCTTGAGGAAAAGCTGGATGAAAGCACAGTTAAGCATTATCAATCAATGGCAGATAATACTAAATCCTGGGCAATGCTGTCACTTGTCCCAGAAACACCACTTGCTCTCAGAACACAAAAGCATCCTGAACTGGTGGTGTCCCATTTAGCTGTGTTTCTCTCCTGCTCTGAGCTCTGAAGGTCATCCACACTGGAGAGAAATCATCGAGCAATTACATCTTCAAAGTCCTTCATACATTCCTGATAAACTCCCTGACCCTGCTGGGGAGGGGGTGAGGATATATTATTGGTAGCAAGGCAGCTCTGCTGGCTTTTGATGTATTTTGAACATTTTCCAGTGATGGCCAGACCTTGAATTTCCAGCCTGTCTTCAAGAGCTCTGATCAGTGGAGGGACTTGGTCTAAAATGTGGGGTCCTGCATAACAATTATAAATTCTCTGACCAGGTCCTTACGGTATTTCTCATTTCTTCTTTTCTTCTCCAGCCAATTTATGCCTTTCTAGCTGCAGTGAAGTGGCTGATAAGTGATTTCCTCATGTGAGTACCAAAAGATGGGGGTGTTTGGGAGGCTCAGAGCAAGAGGGGCAAGAGCTGGGAAAGCTGCGAGCGGAGGCCCCCGCGTCGGGCACTGCTGTCAGCCTTCTCCTGACATTCAGCTCTGCACCATGCTCCTGGGAGACAGAAAGCTATTACTATTGCCATTTTGAGAGGCAGAGGCCCAGAGCGGGTGTGGGGTTTACCTGAAGTCACTCAGTACAAAGTGCCTGAGTCAGAAATAGGACTTGGGTCTCCTGGGGCTCTGTGCAGATCCTTGATGCCGAGTCCTCTTGCCTGTCTCCTTTGCCCGTGATGAGCGAATGTACATCTTCCTCTCTCGGGGGGAGAAGGCTGAAGGAAGCAAGCCAAGCAGTTCAGGTCTGAGTGCCAGGCAAGGGGGGAGAGAGGGGAGGCTCTCCTCTGCATTTGGGTTCACCTCAGACCTCTGGGGTGAATCAGAGTTCAAGCTCAAATTAGGATGAAAGTGCCACTGCTCAGCTTGCTGGGTGTGCAGAAGGGGAGATGTCGTAAAGGTCCAGCTCTGAGGGCTTTAGCCTACTGGTACAGAATAATTCAGTGTAGTTACCTCCAGGCAGCCAGACTGTGGGCTTCTGATGGCCATCCTGCCTGCTCCTCAGCTGGGTCCTACCGTGGCTGAATCCCCTCCCAGCCTCAGGGGCTGCCATACTCATTTCTTCCTTCACTGGCGAGCCCCTTGCACAGGAAATACTTCAGGAAAAAGCCCATTCAGATCTTCCACAGTACAGATCCCATGATACAGAGCTACATTCTAGCATGTGGAGAGGGGGAAAAAAAAATTTTTAAATTTTAAAAGATCAGACTTGCACTGCCAGAAATTTGTAGTAAACATTTTAGAACTGATACTCTCTGGGTGACAGGGCCATCTCCCTGACACCTGCATCCTTCCAGGCTGCTGAAAAAGCATCCTCTGTTCTTGCTCTTTTGACAGCTTCCTTTTGGAGTTTAACATGAGTAGCTTCTGGCACTCAGACAACTTGGCAGATGGTGAGTACACGAGAGTCCAGCCGCCCCATAGCACATGAGTGGTGCAGCCACTGGTGACAGAAGAATCTGTACGGGGAAGCCTGGCCTTGTGCGAGGAGCCTGCCATCTGCCCCACACCCCTTCTTCCACGGACCCTGGAATCCAGCTGCCAGATCCCACCATCTCCCCCTATTCCCACCCCCATTTCAGGCTGCCACAGCACCAGGGTGGTCAGGGGGAGGTGTGTGCTGCTCGGAGCACACCGCTTGCTTCCCTCAGGGCAATTTGCTGAGGAGAGGGGAGACACTTCTCCCTGAGGACCCCTACCCTGTGTGCAGTGGGATGAGAGAGGCCATCAGCTGCAAAGAACTGTTGGAAAGCATCCCTTCCAGTCTGCCTCAGGACAGGACAGAGCAGGGGTGGAACAGCAGGCTCTCCAGAGCCTAGCAGAGGTCCCAGGAAGCTAGACAGAAACCTTTGAGTTCAGTAACACACAGAGGGTCTTCACTTACCCAGCAGACCTGCTCTGGAAGAGAGAAGGTCATGGCAAATGGTATTGCACAGCAGCTGCCTTCAGCTGAGGGGTGTGTCTGGTTTGAAATCCAGTGCCCTGTCCTGCAGCTGAACTGCTGCCTCCTGAAAGCACCCCAGGAATCTCTGCAGTCCCATCCCAGCCCCTGCAAGCAGGGGGGATGTTAGTGGCCCTGAGGAGGCTCAGAGGGGAAGGGGAGGTGCGATCTGTGCAGCCACGTAGGGGCTGTGATTAGTCTTGCTAATTACTGATCACTAGTGGTGCCTTTAGTGAAGACAAGGGTGCCTTCCATGCCAGCTGTGGGGCTGGGTGTTCTGCACTGAACTTTCCTGGCACAATGGGGAAATGGTCATTTTTTGAAAGCGAAATTCCCCTCTGGAGAAGGAGGTCTATGGGTGCTGTTTAGGTCCCACTCTCCTCCTCCAAAGAGATGGCAGTAGCAGCTGCAGCTGTCCCCTGAGCAGCCCTGGCTGCTGTGTAACACACATCAGGATAACAGGAGTGTCCCCATGCAGAAACTGGTGAGGAAGAGCCAGATGAGCAGGTGCAGTACTCATGGCAGGGCAGGAGAGACTGCTCATTCTGGAGAACAGGCCGACGTGGCGTTCCTGCTGTGGATGTTCTGTGGCTGCAGTATGATTTAGTCTTTGCTTGAGGAGATGTGAGCAAAAAGGGAGGGGGGTTGTCACTGCTGTCCTGCTCATCACCATTTCCTTTTGTGCTTCCTTCATCTCTTTCCCACATCACCTCCACGACTGCTGTGTGCAAATTCCTGTCCTCATGTCACTGCCATCTTGTGAAACTGTCACGTGTCTCCATCATCCCTGTGTGTCTGTGTCATGGGACTTCTCCAGCCAAGGCTGTCTTCCATCACTGTAAGTAGAACCACTTAATAGTGAAAAAAAAAAAAGAGAGAATTAACTAGAAATTCCTAGGCTAGGAAAGACTTTTTTCCACCTTTTGTACAGTGGGGGACTTGCAGAAAGGCATGACAGGGCCAAGGCAGTGCCTGGCTCTATTTCCCTGCTCTGCAGAGAAGAGATGCTGTTGCTCATTTAGCTGGCTGAGCTGGTGATTGAAGGTCTGTCACTGAGAAGCTGATAAAAGAAGGAACACACAAGCCTCCTGAGGAACTGCAGTCACAGACAGCATCATCACTCATTCCTGTGGCCTGGCTGGGCCTGTGGCCTGTGTTCCATGGCGTGTCCTTCACCATGGTTCCCAGCTGGCCCATTGTTTTAGGCTGTTATTCCCAAACCAAAGACCAACCCGTGCCTTCTTGCAGGAAAAACTACACGGGTCTCGTAGACTTCAGTTATTAAGAAGTAACTTAAGTCTTCTTTTCCACACCCCATGGCTTAGCTCCTTCTGATAAATCCCAGCCCAGCTCTGGGATAATGCAGACGGACTTTCAGGCGGTTCAACTGATAAGTATATGCTGTAGCTCATAAATCCTCTGCTACAGGCGAGTTAGAAATTCCTCCAAGACAGAGTCCAGACTGTGGCTGTGTTTGTATCTCCCTGCTTCCATATCTAGCTTGTATTTGCCAATTTGCTCTCTGCCCAGCAAGACGTATGTGTGAGACAGAGATGGAGAAATAGAGACAGTTGGAATGTGTCTTACTGGATGGAGAAGAGGAAGAGCAAGAGAGGGTGTCTGCAGATGAAAAAAATGAGTGTCCATGTGTGTGGGGGAGTAGCAGGGTGGAAGAATACTACTGGGGCTGGAAGAAATGGATTGCACATGCTGTTAAGAAGGGGCTGTAGATTTTTGCCAGAGACGTTAACATTTTCTTGACTGCACGCCAAGGCTGGTGTATGCGAAAAATATGAAGCGAAGGAGACATTCTGTGAGAGAGAAATTGAGCACACACATTTTTTCCGGGTTATGTGCAGAGGAATTAACGATCAGGGATCTAATGCTCTCCCTTGCCTGACTGTGTACCTCTGGCTCTGCAGCACTGAGCCTATTTCTGCTTCTCAAGTTCTCTTGTTTTCTGGGAAGGTGAGACTTGCTGTTGGAATATGGGCATGATGTATTCAGACTGCACTCATCGTACAGATCTGCTTTTCTGAGGTGGTGAGAAGACGTATTTGCTGCCACAGATTTTTCTCTGCTCTCAGCATCTCAATTTCTCTGTGTTTTTAAGGGCTTCTGCTTTTATGGACATCACCACAGGTTTGAAAGCTTTTAATTAAGCCAAAAATACTTCCAGCCAAGGCATGCAGCCTAGAAAGAACTATTTCTAGAATTCTGTAGATCATAAAAGTTTCTTTTTTTACTGCATGGCAATGTACACAGAAGGTATTTTACAAGATAATTTGTTTAATTCTGTGTTGTATATTGGTAACTAAGTGGCAGATTTTGTCACGTGTCCCAGAGTAAATCCACTGACTTGGGTGCATGATTTGTGCTGGTGGGAAAGAGTTCACAATCTGGGCTCTCTAGTTCATAACGAGGCACAGCAACTGCCTTTGCTGCTCAGAAGGATTGGTTGCCAAATGTCTGACAAAGTCTTTCTGGCAGTGCAGATGGTGGCAACGACAGCCTGGAATTAACTCACTCTTTGCTATAAAATTTGCAATTTGTTATCAGCTCCTCTGGCTGTTTACTAATCCCTGACCAGCAGTGTCCCAGGGCGCTGATAACACTCTGATGTCCAGCATGTGCATGCAGAGGCTCAGCCCGAGCCTTTTGCTGATGATGTACGTGGTGGTGGGCTTCTCTGAACTTCTCAATACTGCTGCAGCTGCATTGCTTCCCAGCAAATTCAGTGGCAAGAGGCTTAAGCATAATCTCTGTCATAGGTCTTGTCTCTATGCAGGAGTTGGGAGATTTTAAAGCGGCTTCTTTTCATTCAGCTTGTGCCAAAAAGAAAAAGAGCTAAGGTCTGTGCAGGGCCTTAAAAATACACCTTGGTGCTGGCCACGTTTATCCTGGGTGTGGTTCATGCAGTCTCTTTAATTGACTTTCCCTTTCAGGGGCCTGGTTCTCCAAGCCCACCATGGCAGCCCTCATTCAGCACTGGCTGAGGCTGAGAGGCCTCAGGTCAACTTCCATTCCGCATTTTCCAAGCTGATGGTCTCATTCTCCCCTCCCTGCACCCCGTCCTTCACACCACTGTATTTTATATATGTATTTTATTTAACTCCATCTGCTTTGATGATGTTGTAACAGGAGCTAGTAAAGGATGTCATTCTTTAGCAGGGACAGGGGAAAAACGAGGTCCTGGTGTGTCAGGGCTCTTTGCCACTCATGACATGAGCCATATGTTAAATTCTTGCAAGCAGTTTGCCCCAGCTTTATGAGGTCACCTTTGTGGTCATCACAGCGATTCTTCGGAGCAAGAGCTGCACAGTCCATTGCCAGCAGCTGTGCTGCAGTGGCAGTGCTGTAAATCCAGGGGTAGCTCAACAGGACTCTGATGGTTTGTGGCTGAAGGACCAGTGTGTGGTCTTGCCACAAGCTTGTCCCTGAGAAGGGCTGTCCCTGGTCCAGACTGTGATAGCCTGGCCACCTGTTTCAGGGTTTGGAGCTGCTTTCCCAGCCCCAGGTACAGCAAATTAAGGCTGAAAGAAAGGGCTCCTGCTGTTTCTCACACTCCTTTAGTCTTAGTTTGGGGACTTTCTTGGCCAGAGTACAGCTAGCAGCTGGTCAGAGCTAGAAAGTGTTTGCAGCTTCTCTCCGTACAGCTTAAATGGGGATATTCTGCATGCCCCATCAGAAATGTCTAGGCCTTTGAAATTCACCTCAGAAACAGGGTCTTCTTCTGCTCCTCCCAGATCTCCTCAGGACTGTCAGTCCCTGTGGCAGGTCCTAGTCAGAGGCATTCTCCCATCAGCCCAAATGGGAGAGGCTTTTCCCTGCCTTGGCAGTGTGGGGTTTGCACAGAGGGACAGCGAATGGTGGCAGAGCACAGCCAGACAGCTCCTGGCTGGTGGCAGAGGTGCTGCCGGCCCCCGGAATGACAAGTTCAGTTGATTAATTCAGCGTGAACCCAGGGTGAATACAGAACAAGGCATTGTGCTGCAGTCAGGCTCTGTGTGCTTCTGAATCTGTGCAAAATGAACCTAACCATGACACCGAAAGGTGGGTCCCACAGTCTGGGAGGATTTAAGCAGGGGGCTGCCTCCTGAGCGCTGGCTTTTGAGACTTCTGAAGAAAAGCACAAAGCACAATTACCAGAGACTGCACTGCAGGGAGGGGTTTGAGTGCCCAGCATATTCACCTGGGCAAGGCATTAGAGGGAAGATTGGGCTGCAGTTCCTGGCTCTTAATGGATGTCTTGTGTTGCTGGATTGCCATGGTGGAGAGGAAAATCAGAGAAAATCATGCAGTTTTTCTCTCTCTCCTGTAATCCACATTGTTTGGACGGCGAGCTCTGCGGGGAGGTGCCTGCTGCTCTCTGCCTGCTCTGGCAGTGCCGGGGGAGAGGAGACCACTGCTCTCAGCAGTGAGGGTTTTACAGTGATGCAAATCACCCATCCAATCATGGATGCCCTCTTGATGCCTTCTCGCCATACATTTGCTGATTAAAACCCAGGTTGCTGCATTTTTCTATAAATCTTCAGCACTTCTGCTGCAAGGGATAAACTGGGCGTCCTCCAGGTCAGGAGGACCCTCTTCCCTGCTGGTCCTCCTGGCAGGGCTGCCTGTGGCTGCCGTGTGGGTGGGGGGCTGCAGAGTGAGGCTTTTGTGCTCAGGCCCAAAGCTGATGTAGAAACCATTTCTCGTACTTGCTGCTGGCTGAGCCGCAACCACCTCTGCCCTAGCAACAAAGCTTCACATTTCCATCAGCAACAGTCCCCTGTGTCCTACAGAGGCAGGAGCTGGCTTTGCTACCTCCAACTGCAGAAAGTAATTGCCAGAAGGGCCCAAGGCAGTAGTTTCAGGCAAGACAGATTTTGCTGAACTCCTAGAAAGAATGCTCTTGCTTCTTCAAGGGAGGCTTAGTAAGGCAGTTCAGCTCCCCCTCATCCCCAAATTAGTTTGGGAGTCCCACAGAGTGTGACTGATGAGTGATGGAGCAGCTGCTCCCTCCAGGAGCCGGTGCTGTTCATTAGCTGGGTCTCTGCTGGTCCTCGAGAGCTGTCATCTGTTTCCCTGTGGTCTCAGGTCAGATCTGTTTGCTGGTGGTGGTTTCCTGTTACCGTGACACGTATTGAACCCCTCAGACGTCCTGCTGTGCGCTGGCTCTGAAATGTCAGCGGGCTCAGGAGGGACCAGCAGTTGATGGAGAGCCGCAGCACAGACACGCGGGGTTCCCGCAGGGGCAGAGCCGTGGTTTCAGTGTTTAAAAAAGTGCATGAACCGGGGCTGGCTTAGGCAGGAGGGGTTTCATTAACACTGCTGGTTCAGTAGGACCCCCCCGCTCCTTTGAACACAGGGGTACCTGTGCCCAGATGTCCCTGCCTGCCTGCCTAGGGGGGTCCCCGGGCTGCTGTGGCCAGCGCGGCCCCTCGGCTGCAGCTTCGGCACGGCAGGGGCCGGGCTTGCTGGGGGAAGGCGAGTGGCAGTATTGGAGGCATTGCTCACATAGGCTGGTTTTCCCACACCACCTAGTGGGAGCAGGGATCACTGCCTGGCTGCTTTCTGCAGCAGCTCCTTCCCCTTCTTCTCAGGTGGGCGCCCGCTCCCGGCCGCTGCTGGGGGGTAGCGGGCACGCCGGGCTGCTCCTGCAAAGCCCATCGCCGGCCTGGGACGTTCCCCTCTCAGTGCAGGCAGCTCCCGTGTGCTCCTGCGCCCCTCACTCGTGCCCTTGTCTCGCCCCCGGCAGCTCACAAGCACAAGAAGCACGACACGCTGCAGCCCTGCGACACCGAGTACCCCGTGTTCGTGTACGAGCCGGCCATCAAGGAGACCAACGGGCTCATCGAGTGTGGAGACTGCCAAAAGTAAGGGCTGCGGCTTCCCTTTCAGCCGGGGGCCTTGTCCAAGGGCTGCCGGTGGTGACAGCAACCTGAGCAGAGTCACCTGCCACTGTGCCCGTGGCACGGCCACCACGACATCCTAAACATCCCAAACAGACATCCACGACAGAGCTAAACGGCCATGCAGGGCAGAGAGAGGTGAAGAGACCAGGGTACTGATCCTTGACAGAGAAAAAAAATTAAAACCATCTGTTAATAAGCAGAGGTGGCTGGAGAACAAAGAAAACAGCGTTAAAATACATATATATATATATATCTTTCCATTCCACAGATATTTTAGAAAGGAACTTTTTCTGGTTTTTTCATGTTTCTGGCAAAAGTTTTCTTCTTAGCAAGTTTTCCTCTTTGCAATGCTTTTGGCTTTCCTTTTTTTTTCATTTTTCTTTATTTCTACAGGAACAAAAAAAAAAAAGGAAGGGGAAAAAAACCCCAAGAAATGTTAGACTGAAAGAACTGAAAACAAGGGTCCACTTTTATATTTCCCATTTTCCTTGTAAAAGAATGGACAGTCAAAAGTAACAGGACAGTCATTGTGAAAAGAGGCTGATTTCAGTGGTTGCACAGTGCCATCAGCAATCACATGTGGAAAGGTGACAAAAAGATGAATTTCCACTGATCCAGCTTTTCCTAACATGAGGAGGCCAAACAGATCTGACTGATTTCTCTTTAAAAAAACCCCAAAACAATCCTGCCTAGTCTGCAGTGTTGGATCAACCGCAGGAAAAGACTTAAAGGTTAGAAAAACAGCCTCCACTAGTCAGCATGGCTTTAGGAAAACCAGGCCTTGCCATTGTTCCAGAAGAGACTGCAGGTTTGATGACAACAAGGTATTGTAGTAAGCTCTGGGCAGACCCAGAGGAACTGGGTGACCTATTTGGGTCACGGATCTCTGCCACAAACAAGGCCTGGGACTGAGCCCTCCCTGCTGGAGGCAGCACCTCACAAGTGCTGGGGCAGCAGGAGCTGTGTCCTGCTCGGCTCCTTTGTACTTACAGCCTCTGGCTCCCAGGTGCATCTCTTGTGCATCTTTTATCCAGATACTTGGGAGAGACGCACCCCCTGCCACAAGCTCTGTGGAGCGTTAGCCAGGGGCCTGGCATGCAGGCATTCCTGATCACATTCCACAAGGCCCTGCTGGAGCAGGGGTAGGCTGGGTGCTCCATCCTGGGCAAAAACGTTGGCTTGTGGATTGATTGATTGATTGATTGATTGATGCATGGGGCACCTCTGTCCTGGTGACTGGATTTGTGGATGGCTTGAAGGCTGCTTGTCAAAGCTCCCACGGCAGTCGTTAGTCAGGGAACACTAATGAAGTGGTCAGCTCTGTGTGTGGCATTCAACACCTTTAAAAGGCAGCCCGGAAATCCCCGGAGGCTGGGAGGCAGCAAGGCCAGGTGGTGAATAGCCAGGGAGCCTGGGCACTCCTCCAGCACAGGCAGCTTGGCCAGTGCAGTGGGCGCTTCCCCACAAGCCTGTATTGCTATTCCAGAAGCCCTCTCCCTTGGCTGAGCCGTGGGTAGCAGGACTGGGAGCCACTGAGCCATGCACTGGCTGCAGCCTCGCAGCCCTGCCAGCAGTGCAGGCACGCTGAGCCTGATGTCCCCGGCCTTCCCTGTGCCCACTGGCTCCAGGACAGCTTGCTGGCTCCCTGCCAAACACCAGCTGGTCAGTCCCATCACACCAGTGTGGCACACAACGTTACTGGGATCCTCTGTTTCTCTCTCGAGTAATGAAATTTAGCACAACTCTGCTCTTTACAGGACCACAGAGTCCAGACACCCTTGCATTGTACAAGCACTCACATAAATATACCTTAAATAGGCACTGACACACCTCTGGGTGAAACCAGGCTTTCTCAGGTGTCATCTGCTGTGACATGCTGCCCCCTCTGGGGAGGGCTTGTGTTGGGTTTGGTTGGTTGGGTTTTCAGGTTGATTTTGACTTTTGTGCCTAAAAGGGTGGAGTTGTAGATTTGAGCCAGTTCAGAGCTTTCTGAGGCCAAAAAAGAGTGCCAGTGGCACTTCTCGCTGTGTACGCTCACTGGTCTCTCCTGCTTTCTGCTGACACCGTTTGCAATGATCACTGTTTCCTGTCGGTTCCTTTGCTGTGGTTCAGGCAGTGCCAGGGCTGCTGCTCTGGCACTGGAGCTGGAGAGTTGTGCTTTGTGTCACCTGCTCTTCCCTTGCAGGATGTTTGTGGCACAGCAGATCATCAGCAGTAACCTGCTGCTCCTCGTCACGGATGCTGTCTGCGATTGCAGTGTCTTCCCACCCGTCCCAATGGATGCAAAAGAGGTCAAATATATCCTTCCATGCACAGCAGGCATGCAGGGCTCCACAGGCCCTGTCATCTCCGTGTTTGCCAGGGTGGAAAATGCGCTTCTGCTGCCACTGCCGTGGGGGTGGAGAGCACGACCCAGCTCGTGAGACGGCTCGGAGAGGTCTCCAGCCCGAGCAGGGGGACCCCGCTGTCTCTCCCGGGCCGTGCAGTCGCACCCAGACGAACTCGCCTGGGGCCCCGTGGGTCTGTGTGGCACTCACCCCCTCTCCCTGCCCTGCCCTTAAGGTGTCCTTAACAGCCCCGCACATAACGCCTCGGTGAAGTGCGAGCGGATGCGGTCCCAGAAGCTGCGGCGGCGGCCGGACACGTGCCACGCGTTCCACCCGGAGGTACCGGGGGCAGGGAGGGGGAGCGCACGGCGGGGGGGCACCCAAAATGCACACACGTCTCCTCTTGCACCCTCGCGGGGGCCGTCTGACGTGCCCATCCTGCTGGCTGGAGCCAGACACGGCCTGTGCGTGCCGAGGGGGTTCCTAGCAGGACGACTGTCACATTAATGCCACCCGGGAGGGGCTTGAGCTCGGGTATCACGGGGTCAGGAGCAAGCACACACACCCACACACCCCCTGCGAGGAGCCCAGGAGGCAGGTGGCTTCCTGGCTCACGGGGGGCTGCTATGGCCAACAGGAATCAAACCACGCCCTTCCTTTTCCCCTGGTGATCTTTGCTCCTGGTGATCCAGGCCACAGGCATTGCTCCCTCTTCCGGAGGTGACAGGCGGGCTTGGCAGCAGGCAGGCTGACACCTCGTCTCCCATCTCCCAGGAAAACGCCCAGGACTGCGGCGGCACTGCCGGGATCTCCGTGTGTCCGGCGCTGCTGCTGCCGCCGCTGGTGCTGCTCCTGCGGTGACGCTGCCTGCGACGCGGCCGAGGCGGCGGGGCCCCGGCAGGACGTGGGGACACCGGCCCTTCTGGGACACGCTCTGCGCCTGCCCGGGGTGCCTCGCCGCGGTGCCGCCGGCGGGAGCTGCCGCCTCCTCGGAAGCCTGGGGCAGAAGGAGATGCGGGAAGCGGCAGGGGCAGCTCCCGGCACAGCGCCTGCCGAGCGGCTCCTCGCAGACACGGGCGGCAGCCGGGAATGCTGCGGTCGTGGCGCGGCCGGCGTTCCCCCGTCCGCCTGCCTCCCACGGAGCCGCTCGGGCTGCGGGCGGCACGGGGCTCGGAGGGGCAGAGCTGGCTTTAGGAGAGCAGGACGGGCAGGGGACACCGTCTGCCCGTCCCTCAGGGGGAGCCGCCGGGATTTTGAGCACCCGGCTCTGGAAGCAGCATCTCCTGGTCTGGGGGGTGGTCCTCAGCCGGGACCCCAGGGGTGGGACACGGCACCAAAGCTGAGCTGCACCAGCCTCACCTGCAGCTGGACGGTGGGAAGCAGCACAGCCTGACTGGAGAGCTGCAGCCACGCCAGCTCTGCCGAGGAGACCTCTCCTAACACTGACAGAGCGGCACTCAGGTTCTTGTCTACGTGTGGACTTGCCTCTGGAAGGGGGTTTTGCATGACCCACCAAAAGAGACTTACCTGCTCTCTTCATTGCAGAAGCAGCTAAGAAACAGGCACTTTTCCTCTCAGAGCAGCACTGCCCTGCTCACTGCAGCTGCCCGTGGTTGTTCCCTGCCGTGAGCCTGGCATTCCCAGCTGGTGGGCATGGGCCATTTTTCACAGAGCTTTACGGACAACGGGTGGGGAGCACCCATTTTTCTTTTTTTGGTTTTTTTTTTTGTATGAACTGTTCCATACCATCTCATTAAAAACAAATATATGGCATATTCTACATAGACACCACAGCTTCAGCATGTTTGGTGGTCATCACAGCCCTACACAAATCCCAGAAACCCGTGGGGACAGGGTGTGGGTGGAGGGACTGCAGACACAGCTGGGGCCAGCAGGGTAGTACAGCAGCAAGGCAGAACCTTTCCCTGTCACCTGGGGAGCCTCCTGCACCCCTCCAGGCCCCAGTGTGGCTCGTCACACCAAGATGTCACCTCCTTCAGGACGAGGGCCCTCCTCGCTCGCTGCCTGACAAGCAGCAGTGCCCACACATGCCCTGCCACGGGGAGCTGTGGGCTCCTCTCCAGGGCCACCGTGCCACCCACTCCCACGGCCGCCACTGCGGGGCTGGACTCCTGGGCAACTGCTGCAAAGAGCAGCTGGATGGGAAAGGGCTTTATCCTCACACCAGGTCTGTCCCTGCCCTGCACAGCAGGCGCCCACAAATGCACTCCAGGCATGCTAGGGATGCTGTCCTTGCCACCCATGCCACCTGACACTAAGGGGACAGCATCAGTCCCAGCCAGGTCCTGGGGGGGCCTTTCAGGACCTTAGAGCTCCTGCTGTAGGGGTTTTGCCTTGCTGGAGGTGGTGTTAGAACGAAGAGGAGAGGAACCACTGCAGTCCTGGAAGTAAAACTGGAGATGGAGAAGGTTCCAGGCCTCAGAGGCAGTGACCTTATCAGAGCCAGCAGCAGCCAAGGAAGATGAAGGCAGGACGGAGGGAAAAGGGGCTGCTGTCAAGGCCGAGGAGCCGGGAGCCGCTCGCAGATGGAGGAGCCGCTGGCTCAGGGCACCCCCCGGGCTGGCACAGCTCCCCCAGCTCCACGTGCCTGCCCGTGGTGCCTGCCCTCCCGGGGCACCACTCTCAAGGATGACCTCCCTGTCAGGAAGGATTAGCAGCCCCATGTCCACTCAGCTGAAACAGGACATACAAATACACATGGCTCTGTGCGGATGGGCCGTGCTTGGTTTCAGGTGCATTCATCCACAATAAACACGGTCCTGGAGAGATACCTGCACTGAGAGTGAGGACATGAGTTATACCTGGCTTAGTTGGCTCACTGAGTTTGTGCACTGGAGGGAATGGGACAGGGGTGAGAACTGGATTATTTCTTAAACTGAGAAATACGAGCAAAGATTTGCCTGACTCGAAACACACACCAGGAACAGGTTCCCTTTTTTGTTTTGCAGCAAAGCAGACCATATTTCTGGCAAACATACCCATTTCTGGGCTCCAACATGGGGTTAAGCAAATTCCATTTCATGCTCTGACAGAGATAGTGACTCATGGCCCTTCAGCAAGAGAAAAATCCCCAGGAAGAGCAGCTGCCTTAGCTTCCAACTTCTTCAGCCATGTGCTGGGCACAGCAGATGAAAATAGGTCAGCAAAAGCAAACAGCAAGCTGAGGCCAGAGGATCCAACCAGCAGCCGAGCAGCTGTGAGAGGAGCCGTCTCTCACTTCAAGCTGAGCAGCATCCTACTGCCATCCTGATACGGCTCCCTAGGTCCCAGCTGTCCCTCCTGCCCCACCCCGCCCGCCCCTGTGAGCACAAACTGGAGGCATCGGGGTTTGTTCTGTTAGGGGAAGATGCAATGGGAGAAAATTCCCGAGTGGTGCTCTGCAGACAGGGGTGTCCATCAGACCCACATCCCAGCGCTGCACAAATCAGGGGCTTCACAAGCCCCAAATCTGCAGCCAATTTCCTCGCAGGCAGGGGGACAGGGGGCTGGGAAGGGGCCTGAATTCTCTCTGTGACACTCCTTACAGGCTTCAGAAACACCCCGCTGCAGGCTGAGGTAACCCTGGATCTCCCCCAAACGCTGTGGTGGGCAGGGACACACACCTTGCACAGCGTCACACACACGTGCCCTCCCCTGACTCACGGCGTGGCACAGAGCAGGCTGGTGGCTACGCCTTCGAGTGAGGCCAGACTGGGATGACTTCATCCTACAAAAGAGTAGGAAAATCAGCCCTGGATTTACAGCAGCTGTTCGCAATTGGGATCAGGCACAAAAAGAGGCCGGCCTGAGTTGGCTTAGACTTGGCAAGAGGCTGGCACATCCCAGGCTGGGCATAGCAGTGGCCACAGCCAGGAGCCACACGCTCCAAGTGTGTTAAGAGGTGTGTGGGGTGTGTGGCCCCTCTCTGCCACAGCGAAGGACCAGTACCTCAGTTCTGCTTGCTTTCATGCACACCTCAAACTAGGGCTCCTCAGAGTATTTTCCAGGATGCTTTTTCTGCTGAGGAAGCCCGGTGGCACTGTCAGCACAGAAACCCTGGGCTCTCACAGGCCTCTGCTTGCAGGGGAGGGGCTGAGGGCAGCCTAATGCAGCACGTTCTTTTGTGCTAAGCTAAGTCTCAAGAGCAAGCAGAGAAGGAGCATCGAACGCCTGTGCCAAACACTCCATCACCAGCTGGGCCCTCGCTGAGGGGGGATTGCTGCTCCTGTTCCCCCCGGGCACTGGGGAGCTCCCCGACCCCTCGGCACCGGCTGTTCCCCCACGCCGCCCCTGCCTGCCCTTGGCAGGAGCCTTTACCCCTCCTGTCAGCCGGCCAGCAGACAGCTCAGTCACTGCCCCTGACATCAGCCGCGGCCACGCAGCTCCTCAGCAGCGCGGGGTGCGCTCTGGCGCGGCCCCACGGACGCCACCAAGCACGTTTCTGCTGTAAATACCCGCAGGGAATTTCATCAGCCCTCCCTGCTTTGCTTGCTGCTGCTGCTGCCGCCTCAGATTTTGGGAGCCCTGGCACCCCGCCTTTCCCCAGGCAGGCCCGTGCTGGCAGCAGAGGAGGGCTGGGCACTGAGCCCTGTCCTTAGACCTGTTTGGCTCCTCCGGGGCCAGGCAGCTGCCGCTGTCCTGCCCAGCAGCGTCACGGAGCCTGTGTTGCACAGGGAGGTGCCCGGCTGCTGGCTCAGCTCCCCTCGAGGAAAGGCTGTGGGGACAGCGGCCGGAGCCGCCAGCCCCACTGGAGGCCACCCTGCACCAAGGGCTGCCCTCTCACGGGCAGCAGGGACAGAGGCCAAAGGCCCGGCTGCTCCCGCTTGTCTGTCTGGGCCAGCAGTGCCTTTCTGCAGCCCCTGGCAGCACGGGCTGGAGCCTGCCGTCACCTCCTCCTGCCCGCCCTGAGGGACAGGATATCGCTTTCCAAGCTGGCAGGAGGCTCCCTGGCAAAGGCAGCACTCCCAGCCTGGCTGCCCCTGCAGGCAGCGGGATGGGGGAGCTGGGCCAGGGCCAGGGCCGAGCCCCGGGCTGGCCGCCGAGGCCAGGAGGCGGCAGGGAGGTGGTGGCAGCGGCTGCTCCCTCCCAGGAGGGCTGGCTGCCCGTGCCAGCAGCAGATGCCACCCCACAGCCCCGGCTGCCAGCGCCAGCCCCGCAGCCCGGCCACAGCCACAGACAAAACTTGGGTTTGGGGGAGCTCAGCTGCAGCCGGCGCCAAGACAATCCCAAAACCACAGGCACAGGCTGGGCACGGTTAGAGGGGAAAGCAAAGCCAGCCACTGGAACTGGCTGGGGTGACATTTGCCTCTCTAAGGGAAACACCCTTGCTCTGGGAACCCAGCCAGGCCAACGATTTTCCCATCTCATTTACAACTAGACCAGTTCAGTTTTTGTGCTGTCAAGAGCCTCTGTGCCCAGCGGTGCCACTACAGAGATGAAGCTGCTGCTAAACGAGATCATGGTCAATCTCCAGTGCAAGCATCTCCCAGCTCAGGAACACCAATACCTCTGTAGTTTAAACATGAATTTTACTGGAGAAAGGCAAAGGTGAAGCTTCCAGAAATGCCAGAAAATTTCATCACCATGTGGGTGGTGAGGCCCTGGCATAGGTTGCCCAGAGAAGCTGTGCCTGCCCCATCCATGGAAGTGTTTCAAGGGCAGGTTGGACGTGGCTCTGAGCACCCTGGTCTGGTTGGAAAGGTGTCCCTGTCCATGGCAGGGGGGTTGGAACTATGTGATCTTTAAGGTCCCTCCCAACCCAAACCATTCTATGACTCTATGATAAGATCAAGCTGGCAAGCCAGCTCCGTGCACTCACCCAGGAGTGCTGGGCTCTCACCCCGCCATCCCTGCCCAAGGAGCCAACCTTCCAGTGGTGAACACTGCAAGGCTCTCACAGCAGCTGCCCAGGTGATGTTGGGCAGTTTCCCCCTGCACGTTTCCTTTGCTGCTCATGGTTAAAACAGCTGGAGATGACCACGTGTGACACCCTCCATGTCGTCGTGCACTCAAGGCCAGATTCCTCCTTCAAGAGCAGTATGTACCTAGGAATTACCGCACATCCTCTCCAAGGAATCAGTCTTCTTAAGCAACTTCATTCAAACCACATTAGTGCTCTGCACTCCTGGAAATCAGCCTGGAGAATTTCAGCGTGGGCACTCCAGGCAGATACAGCAGCGCTGTGCAGCAGGAGGGTTTGGTTCAAACAAGTTGCTTTGATGCCACACAGGAGGCAGGGGTAAAAAAAAGAGAAAGGGAAAAAGAAGTCAGTTTTGCAGGGAAGCCTTTAATAGCTTCAACTAAACCAGTCAGCTCTTCTGTCCTAATCTTATGCTTCATTTATTTCCAGCTCCTTAGACAGTTAGGCAGTGGCCTTGGACACTCACCTCGATTGCAGCACTTCAATCCATACTCGGGACACTTGGCAATGAATGAAGCAAGTGATTCTTGGGAGAGGGCAGAGCACAGACACAACTACACTCAGAGGAGGTAGGATATACAGTTTTATCCTGCCCAGACAACTTTTAAGTATCACTCTGCTTTCTGGAAACAGAATAAAGCCAATTCATATTCAAATCTGGCAGCTACTTTTAGTGCAGTTTGTGTGAAATCTGATACCAACGTTCCCCACATCCCTTGGTTTGCTTTTCATTAAAAACCCAATAGTAGTCATAGTAAATAATAATAATAATAATAATAGTAGTAGTAATAATCCATCCCAAGAGATCCATCAAGCTGCCGAGGCCATGAACAGGAGCTGTCTCTCTCACAAGTCACTGCAGAAGACTCATGCTGAGTGAAGGAACTGGTGAAGAGCACAGCTCAGCTGTGGATACGCAGACCTGCTGTGAGCCAGCACAAGAGCAGGATTAGGGGCATCCTTCTCAGGCTTTCCCAGATGTTTGCTGACCGCCAAGGAACAGCAGAAGGCCCCACTGGGCACAGGTTGTTCTGGCCACCACCAGCCCCTCTCCAGCCCCAGCCAAACCCCACTCGTGCCAGCCCCTAAGCCTGCACACCAGGAGATGATCAGTCCTCTACATGGATACACGACGGGAGGCATTTCCTCTACACCAGGAATTTAAGTCCAGGACTCCTGAACTTCTTTTATCTCAACTCACCTAAAATTTTGCCCACAACCACCAAAGTCTCCAGCAATGACCCTCTTTCCCCCCCAGCTCTTGTTCTTTGCACCCGTGTCCCCTCTTGCCCACACAGGGCAGAAAGACCCAACCTAGACAAGAATCCATTTGGTTCTTTTATTAGCAGAAGTTAAGAATACAGCAAGTAATAAGATCCCATCTTACATGGAACCATCACCAGAGTCCCCAGCCATCAAAACCCCAGAATGTGCTTCATTGCTTCCAACAGTAAGCAATTGTTAAAAAGAAATATACTGAACAAGGCCACTATTTAATGGGGAAGGAAAGAAGCTGTAGGTCCTAACTATTCTATGGCAATAACCTGCACACAGAGCAAGCAAGCCTCTGACTGCTGAGAGTAAGGCATTCAGGTGCCAACCTGGGAAGAGTTCTCAGCAAAAGCTACAGAAAAGTGCACAGCTAGGTTGTTTTTATTGGAACACACAAACTTCTTGAACGGAGAGACTGACTGGGTTAAGAATAGCAGGTGGAGTACTGTGTTTTTGTAATAGTTCTGTGCTGTGTAGGACCAGGTTACAATCACCCTTCGAGGAGTGAACGTGGGATGATCCAGGATGGAGACTGCTGCTTCTGCTGGTACTGTTCAGAGGTATCCCAAAGCACCTTCCAGCCAGCTCTGACTGTGATATGTGCCACGCTTTGCTCAGACACCAGCACGCTTCCTCCGGGCAACTGCACAGCCTTGTCTGGGATGCTGTCGGCCCTTAGACCCAAGGTAATACTGCTCCTTCCTTCATTTAAATACCACAGACCTGGGATCAATGACCTCCAGCCCTGCAGGCGTCCAGTGATGGGACCCTACTGAGAACACATCCCTCTAAACTTGCAGACTGCTGCAGCACCTCCCTCTGAGCTGACCTTGCTCTCAGAGGCTTTACTCCACTTGAGGGGTGAAGCCTTAATACCCACTCAGCTTTAGGAGGGCATTCTGCTTCTACCTGACTCCATCAGACAATGTAACTCCCCAAAACACACTGTGACATCCAGGGGATGGGAAGATCTTTGCAATCCATCTCTTTATCTTGAAGGAAGAAAACTGAAACTTGAGGGAATCTAAAAAAAAAAACCCAAAACCCAACAACAAAAAAAACCACCTCGCACAACAACCAACCACCCTTTCCCTTCCTTCCCTGTGAAATACTGCATGGTGTGAGCTGTTTAACTCATCTGTGAGAGAGGTAATTGCTCTGAATTTCCAGCTAAAGCCTCCAAGCCATACCTGTGCCATAACAAACAAAATGTTCAAGTTTCACCTTACGACTCCAAAGATTCTCCTTCAGTCTGGCTTCTGACTGGGCTCCAAAGCTCAAGCTACATCAATTACACAGGAGAAGGGTATTTGCCTCCCCTTATATAGGAGGTGTGTCTGCTCCACAGCAATCCAGCTGAACTCTCAGGTTTAGGCTTAAGAAATACCAGCAGTCCCACTGCTAAAGCACAGATGGAAAGCAGACCTAAGGACAAAAAAAAAAAAAAAAAAAGGAAAAAAAGAGAAGTGCACTGGGCTGGTTAGGGATCTATTCCTCCAAAAAAAGCCCTGCCAACTGCCTTGGCATATGGAGCCTGACACACAGGACGGCAGTGCCAGTGCCTGTTAACTGGAGCACACAGCTTCCTCTTTCCAGTCCATCTTAACCCCACCTCTGTTTCCCCTCACATGCTCAACTATCTTCTGACAAGTCTATTACCATCATCCCTCAGACCAAACAAAGCAGGCTTGCAAATGGCAACCATCCTCTCCCTGGGGGCCTTTGGGTGTAGGCAGGCACTGATGGAGTGGGACTGTTTGCCATTTCACGTGCAGTTATCCCACCATGCTCCAGTTCCCAGGCTGAGACCCAAACCAACCAACTGTAGGATCCACGATCCCAAACTGCCCACTCCACTCGGGCTGGGAAGGCAGCTGTCCCACACACTCGGGCAGGGAGCAGATGCACCTTTCCAGTTACTGGAGCAAATCCATTTGCTCACACTGTGACCCGGATGACACCATGATCGATCCAGCCTTCACAACCCTCGTGTCCGTGTCCTGAACCTACTCCAGGTGCTGGCCAGGACCCCACATTGCCCAGGGCATGCTGGCCACCAGGAAAATCTACAGGGCCAACGTGCTTCACTCCTGGGAATTTTACCTGGTCCTCCTGCAGTTGTTTATTTTGTGCAAAATTGAAACAGTGTGTGGTACTTGCATGTTGCATTCTTTACAAAAACCCTCTTCCCCCCACCCATT
Organism: Eulacestoma nigropectus; assembly: GCA_013397775.1. Lineage (NCBI taxonomy): Eukaryota > Metazoa > Chordata > Aves > Passeriformes > Eulacestoma > Eulacestoma nigropectus. Next base: position 61,252 of record VZTE01001360.1, on the reverse strand, counting down.
GTTTAAAACATTTATATAAATTTTATTTAAACAGAAAGTTAGAAATCTTATTTACAATTTGTTTTTCTCCCAAAAGAGCATCTAAAATCAACGCCCAAACCCTCCAAGAGGATATAAATTTAACCTTGACTTTTTTTTTCTTTTTTTTTTTAAAAAAAAGGAAACTGCTAAGCTATCCCTCCCCAATTCTACAAATAAATATGGCATTGAACAGAAGCCGATTTGGAAAGGGTCCTCTGTAGCTCAATCTGTAGATCCCAAGAATAAATTAGGTTTTCAGAATTTCCTGGTCTTCAAATTGATTTATTCCATTGCTTGAGGTATAGAATTTATCTTGGTTAGTCAGAATCCCCATGAAGCTCCATGCCTCATCAGCTGAAACTTGGATTCTTCTTAGGTATTCCTTTTGCTAAGCCTGGATGCTTCACCCGCGCCGGCGGCTCTCTTTTGGTTATGATCTTGGGCTGAAGGCTGCTCCTACTGCATCCCATCCTCCTCTGTGCAGCCCCCTCCGACCGTGAAGCGGAACTCCTGCAGGTTGGAGACTCCGTGGAAGTGCACGAAAGCGCCAGCCACGACGAAGACGTGGAACAGCTGATGGGAGTGGAACTGCGGGAAGGAAACGCCTCTGTTCAGCCGGGGCGCGCGGCCCCGGGGCCACCCCGCCCCCCAAAAGCCCCACATTCAGCTGAAGTACACAGTAACACAGAGCAGAGCCTCACACCATGAGCTGCAGAGCTCTCCAGGCTGGGTGTTCAAGCCCACCCCTTTACTATCTTTAGCAAAATAATCGAATTCTCCGCACACACACATCCCCCCCTTCCCTTCAGTCCTCTGAACCAGCTGGTCAACCCAAAATTGTGCTACAGAACTGCTGTAACTCATCTTTGCAAAGGGACAAGGATCACTTCAGAACCTTAGGCAAAAGGCTTAAGCAGGACACTTTTAAAATCAGCTCCTCCACAAGACACTGGTGGTTTATGGATAAAAAGGGTCCTCTCATACGGATAACAGGTACAAACTCTGCTCTGGTCACAGGCATGAGTTTTACCAAGTGGATTCTGCATGCTGGTATTTTATTTCTCTACCACCGAGAAACAAAACAGAAAAACGTGGTGTTTTATTAAAACCTAGAAACAACTGGAGGTTCTGAATGAATGCCCAGGATGCCACTGATTGGAGCAGAGCAGAATGAAAACCGTGAGGGAGCTACACAACAAAGCACACCCCTGTCTGAGGGAAGCCACACCAATATGGATGATGCTCCTGCAATATTCCTACAAATGTGTATTTGCAGGCTTCATGGGAAGCTTGGGAAAGGTTTGGTGGTACACCAGTGCTTTTGGAGCTTAGCTCAGTACAGTAACAATGCTTTGTTTGGCCACTTAAACAAACCAAGCAAACTGGTGCTGTGCAAAAGCCAAACAACCAAGCCTCATTCTCACTTCTAGTCTTCTTTAGGGGACTTAAACTATCCTAAGTGCAAGTACAGTGGCCTTCCAAAGGTCCACTTCCCCTCATCTCTACTCTTGCTCCACCCAACTCCTTTCCTTACATCTTCCTCAGGTATTTCTCCTCCAGCCTTCATGATTCTTTCCCTCATACCAAGTTTCCCCCACCCAACCACTTGCTCACCCCACTTTCCCTTCTTCTGGGCCTGGGATCCCCTGAGATCCTACCATCTCTGTCCAGCATTTTCACTGGCTATAAAGATGAGGAGCCAGATATGGGGAAGATCCCGGAGAACACACTGAACACCACTGAAATAACCATGTACTGCTCTGCACAGCAGCAAGGTAAAGATGTGTCTTCGTAGGATCCTCAACACGCACACACAAAAACGTTTGCAGAGTTCCTTGCCCATCTGTTAAAGCTATCCAGAATTGTGCTGAGGTGAATCTGCACACCAGCAGCTACCTCAGACCAGCCAGGTTGTGACAACTTGGGAAGAGAGGCACCAGCTAAGCCAGGCTCAGAGAGCCCAGTCCTTTGGCCCCTGAAGACCTATTGCTTCTGGTGCAGCAGTTTGATACTTGCAATAAGAAAACATTGACACAACATCCTTCAGGCTCAAGGGGAACCAGCTTTCAAAGTGGTCTCCTCGTCCAGTCACTCAGTAGACTCACCCAGATGTCACACTTGCCAGGGAAGAATCTCTCCGGGATGCGGGCAGCATAGAGTGCAGCACCAGTGATGTACAGGCATGCCATGAGTGCCAGCCAGCCTATCTGCCCCATTGTGGCTGCTTTCAGGAGCCCCTCAGAGATGACAAAGTGCAGAGTGGGAATTACCCCACTAAGACCCAGACCTAGAAATACTCCTGGGAGGTAAAGAAAATGCGGGAGAGTCAGGTTTGAACACGGTGGCGGCAAAGGGAGACAATGAAAACACAAAAGCTACGGAAGGAAAACTCGGTATTTGCCAAAGCAGCAGAGAGGTGACAGCTCTTGAAGCTGGAGGTCCCCAGAGGAGATTTATTGGAAAGGAAGCTAAAGAATGCACAAACTTCCTTCATACAGCAGAAGCTACTCAGTTCTATGTTCCAGCAGATAGCTGGAGTATTTCATTTACTGCTTGTGCCTGCCAGCTCGTGTACGTGAGGCCAGTTCCTGCTCTTAGCCTGTAGAGGGAACTGAGACCACACAGACCGTGCCTCGCTTCGCCACCACCGCTCAAGAGCAAGACAAGGAGACACAACAAAGAGATTGTTTATCATCTTCTGCACAAGCAGTCCTAGGAAACAGAAAAGCAGCATCTGTGCTCATCTGATCTGCCATAGAAGAGAACACTGTTTGTTTGTTTAGATTTTACCAGCAAGGACAGGAAACTTGTAAAAACAGTGGGCATGGGGGGAATATTCATGTCCCATACAGAGATTTTAAGTTTGGAAAGCTGAATGCTCTGAAGGCATCCATAACTTGTCCAGGAAATCTAGATTTACTGTAGACAGCACGAGCAGGTTAAGAAACAAGAAATATTACTATTCAACCCAGCTGTGTGCACATTCCATAACTGCCCCCTAAAGCTCTCTTTCTTCCTACCTCAAAATGTGAAACCAAATCTGGTTTTGTTCTTTTGATAATGTGAAGAGAAAAACAGTCTTTATCTTAGCTCTGTGTTTTATCCAGGCAAATCATTCAGATTAATTCAATCATTCAATGATTTGCTAGTGTCTGAGTCTAGTGGTACAAAAAAAGCACAAGCACTGCAAGTACACACACACCCCAAGCAGGCAGTCGTTTTTCGAGAGAGCAGAGTTGCTAGATGCAGCTAGAAATTCTCTGCACCACCTTTCCTACTGCATGTGTTACTGTCCATTTCAGGAATGCACTTCCAGGACTTGCACCAGCCCTCATCTGTGCATCCAGTTGGGTACAATAAACACTGAAAGAAAACCCATCAAGCTCCCAATCCAAGAATATCAGGTCTTTATAACATTAAGCTCTCTTAAGTCTTCCCAAGGTGGTTTTTCCAAGTGACAAGTAGGAAGCAGGAAAGGCAGTCAAGAAGCAAAGCAGTTAACTTCAGGTCTTACCTGCCCTTACACCCCGGTATTCAGGGGTGGCAAACATGTCCCATTGTGAGACAATTATGGCTGCAATGCCCAGGACACAAATCACAATCAAGTAGATGAAGCAAGGCTGAGGGTTGCAGTAGAAGGAGTAGTACAGCCATGGTACAAAGCTGCCCATTATGAGGAGTGCAATGCCAGAATAATCCAGCCTAGAAGAAAACAAAAATCAGTGTCATAAGAAATGCAAACCTTTGGAAGCCCTCACACCCACACACTCTTCTTTAGTGGACCAGCTGACCTCTTCTCACTGCAACTAAATTACTCTCACTATTGCAGCTTAGGTCCTGATGGCAACTCTTCCACCTACAGTAATGGACTACCTTGACACACAGCCAGTAAGGCTATTTTTGAGACAGTCATCAGCAAATACCTTCAGCAGCCTTTAGACCAAAGCTTTCTGAGGAAAACTCACATTTGAGTTTCAGATGAGGAAAAAAGCGGCGCAAGAGCCCTCTAAAGGGAGGGTATGTTCCAAGAACACAGCCAAGGCAAACACTTCAGTATCTGACAAGTGTGAGTTACTTGGGCATCAGCTTCAGTGACCACAGTGGAATAATGCTGCAATTTTTCAACCACGCTGTTTCTTGTACACAAGTGTAAAAAAGGAAATCCACAGCCACTGCTTTTTACCACACCCTGACAAAATCCTCCTGCAAAAGTTGATGGAGGTAATTTTTCAGTAGGGGATTTTAATTGCTGGGCTACTTTAGAGGTGGTCTTGCAGATTACAGAACCCTAGGTTACGTAGTCTTAGGAAATATGAGATATTCAGCAGCCGGCCAAAAAAAGAACGTGCAGTAAAACCAAGAGACCAAGACATCTTGATACACACTGTGGAACTGTCTTACATAAGTTTAAGGTTCAAAGTTAGTCAGAACAGCTGAAATGACAAGAAGTAACGGCTGCACTGAAAATTCAAAGTCCTGCAACTAAGCTCAAGGCGTATTACCTACAGCAGCAAGATGCAAGCACATGTCTGCCAAACAGCAGAAAATGATGGGAGTTTTAAGACTAAAATGACAGCACAAAAACTCACGCTGAAACAAACTATAATTAGAAGAAGCTGCATTAAATCTCTGCTCAACTCTGTTCCAAAGTACATGCAGTCATGAAATGAACAACTCCCACACTGGGGCTCCAGGCACAAATCCCAGCCCTGTTTTCCCACCTGTTTCCTATTTGGCCTACCCTGTTCTCTAGGCACTTACTTGGAGAAGAGCCGGGAAACACCTTCTGAGTGGCAATAAACTGTGTGGAAGAGCCATGAGAAGGAGAGGCAGAGTATGGCTCCCAAGAAGAACAATCCAACGACCACCTTCTCCTGCACCGGTGCTACGAAGGACATGTTTGGCCGGAACATGTAGAAGATTCCCAGACAAAGGAAGAACACACATCCTGAAAAACAACAAGGCAGAGAGGTGTGAGGTTCATGCATACTGAAAGCTTTTCTTTCTAAAAGCATCAGCACTTCCCTTCAAGGCTCCTCACAGTTGAAACCCCTCAGAGAAACTGCAACTTAAGCGTGTTCCTGTGGCAAGAAATGCAATCCCAATTAACACCTACACACTTGGGAAAAGAAGGATCTAACAGTAATTTATTAACGATTAGGAAATGTTTGATGCAGTTGTTTGTATTGTATGCCATAATTAAGGAAGTCCCATCCAACTCTGGTGGGATAAAATTAGGAGAGGGATACCAAGCTGCTAATTTAACAGGTTACTAGGGGAATGATAATGCTGACAACCCCACAGCTCTTTCTGTCTTGCTCTCTCTTCTTTGAGAGCAACGAAACCACCGGATTAGATTCAGCATTAGATTAAAGCAAGCTGAGAATACCTAGGAGATGTGTCCAGATGTTGCCAGTCTCTGTGTGTATTCTGAAGATGCTCTTGAAGCAAGCCCGGAAGGAAGGCATGGGTGGTCTGTGTCCATGCAGCAGGTAGTCATTGTCCTTCAGCCAGTCAGGCAGAACATCGTGGGGAATGACTCTCCATCGGCCCTCCCACACCTAGGGGTTAAAAGACTTTAGTGAAATGCAGGGAATGGAGTTCCATCAGTGCACGGAAGTAGTCAGAAAACCCATATTAGTGAAAGTGCTGGAGTTAACCTATGAGTACAGTAAACATAGGAGTTGAAGGGACATCTCTGGGGAAAAGGCTTTACACTTGAAATATCATGCTAAAGTCACTGGTCCCTGTTCAAGACTGTATCATTACAAACTGCACCACCAGAGAAAGAAATACTGCACCATTTCATTGGACAGGAAGGCTACTGAGCTTTTTTACTGCTAATGAAGGGAAAACATTTAATTCACATCCATGTTCTGTTATTTTACAGGTATTCTTTTCCATTTAATTGAAGAAGCCTACACCTAGTTCTCTCCAATGAATAAATAAGCCTGTTCCTCCACCACAAGCCAGCCTGTCTATCTGCTAGCATCTGGGGCAGGCTAGCAAAAGAAGCTACCCATCAGCACTAATAGGGGCCAGAAAAATGTGGAAAGGCAAGAGCCCAGCAAGAAGAGTCCAACCCCTTATTCAGGTTGGCTAAAAAATGCTCCCAGGCTCACAAAACAAATGGTGACAGAGCAGTTAAGGCAAGAGACTCGTGAATCTCAATTCCACGGGATTTCTTCTTGAAAGGGGTTTGTGCACAGAGCTATTCTTGCAGCTGGCTCCACAGGAAATCAGTGTGCACAGATGTTCCCAGCACTGCTTCAGTAACCCAAGACACATGGAGGCTTCAGTCTGGCAGCACTGCCAAGGACAGGGGTGGCAGGGAACTGCTTTATGTACCGGGGGTGTTTCTGCGGGGTTCCTTGGATCTGCCGGCTGGCTAGAGTTACAGGAGCAAGGCTGAAGGTTCCTGAAACACTAAGTTTAAAAAGCTACATTCTTATTTCAGTTTCAACAAGAGCCCAGAGTTTTTAAATCAATTCTCCACACTCGTGCATGGAAGCAAAACAAAGCCATTCAGAATACACGGCCCAGTTAAAGACTGGGTTCTTAAATACATTAAACAAGAAAATAACTGGCTTAGTGCATGAACAAAAAATGTGAATTGAGGTAGAAACAGAAGGAGAGAATTCATTTTACACAGTCCACCCTACAAAACATTTTAAAAGATGCAAAGCTGCATAGTAAAAAAAAAAAAAAACCAACAAAAGCAAAAAAACCCAAAATGACCTGTACCCAAAAGACCACCAAGTAACCAGGGTCCCTCTGTAGAACATCAAAAATAGTTCATAAACCCAGCAGGAACCAGTGTATAAAGGGGCAGCATTCCTTTCAGCAAGAAAGGAGGGCCAGAGACTGACACAGCCCAGTGGCTCTAAAAAGTAGCAAAAATTGAGCCAAGGTCAACAATTACAAAATCTACAATGGAATTACTTACGTATGGTTTCAACACAGCATTGTTTTCAAGTCAGGGACAAAGCTTATTCTACAATAGAAGCAAATGGTGCTGGAAAAGCAAAATATTTGCAAATCTAAAGAAATCTGGACAAATGACCTTGTAAATCAAAGCACCTCGAACCAGAAGGCTTTTATTCTGCTTTGCACTCACAGGTGTTTCTCAAAGGACACACCTGAGTTGCATGATCAGCTCTGGAGTGTCAGTTGTAAATCCCTATTGTTCCATGCTCTATAATTTAATCCTATATGACAGACAGATGCTGAGGAAGCGTACTATTGCTAGGTAGAACATGAGATGCCCATTTGGGGACAGTGAGTTCCTCCTCTCCCTCACAGTAGTGCAGTTGCTCCAATGGAGGGGAGCTGCTGCCCACTGGAGCTTCCTAAAAAAAGGAAAATTACTTCAGCAGTTTCCACGTGCCCTTACCTTACACACAAACTCTTCCATCCTCTCCATGGCATGGTGGGCTTGCAGAAGAGGTGACATACCCATAAAACCTTCGTCTTCTTGAGGTGGCTCATCATTGTGTTTATTATCTTCAGAACACTGGAGGGAAGAAAAAACAGAGAAAATGCTTTGTAGAAAGATGAACAGAGAAAGGGGATGTTGTTTTCCATACAAAACTATGATTTGAGGTCTTGGCAAATAAAGAAGTCTTTCCTTGTACGGCACTGAGACAAGAATTCAGAAGAACAAGGAAAAAAATGATTACATTCTTAGGTATCTGAGAACAACTCACATGTCTAATCCATTCTGCACATGTTTCCAGCAGGTTTGGAAGGAAGCAGTGCTCCTCTAAGTCACGCTTCATTAAATCCCAGATATGGAGTCTGAGGCTTGCAGCCTACCCACCTCTAGGGAAGGATTACTCCCTATTTTATGTTTCAATGTCACTGTGCCGCTGTTAATGCCTCTATAATGTATCTGGCATTTTAGGGTAATAAAAGGCAAGTCAAGGAGAGGAATCCATTTACCTTGTTAGAAATGTTTCACCTCAATTTTCAGTCCAAATCTGAACATCTATTCTGTTTAACTGACACTTCTGTTCAGCTTGTAATCAGCTTGTAATCTCGTACTGGAATTTACTCATTTGTTTGATTTTTCAAGGTATTTCAGAAACTACTATGAAACTTCTGCCAGTTAGACAAAGGCAAGTTACCAAAGAAAAGCAGTAACAGGGATCAGAGTTTAAAGCAAAGTTCAAATAAAGAGAAACATCCATATGCTCAGGGTGCACCAAGAGAATTATGAAAAGGAAAACTAAAATAATCTGCTGAGCTGGGATACCCGGCTGGTACACATCATTAGTAACTTCACAGGAACAAAGTTTGGTAGTTTTCTGCTCTATCATGACTTAGCACATCATCTGCATGTTATGACCTCTGGCTTCCCATGTAGGAGAGAAGCAGGGGGCCATGGAAGTTCTACATTCCTGTTTGCTTCCTGCAATGCTCATGGCCCATCAGAGACTCCAGTCAACACTTCAGCTTCCAAGGTAAACAAACTGGAGGAAGCTAGGAAAGAGAGAAGGAGCTTTTTGCACCCTTCAGACTTAAAGGAGAGCTGCCACGCACCCCATGACCAAGCCAAGACAGCTCCACAATCAGCATAGAGGGAGACTGGCTTCCTCCAGATTTCCTACAACACTTTTTCCCCTCCTATTCCCATACCAACTTTGAAATCAAGATGATGTATCAATAATACCATCCAAAGTGACTGAGAATATAGTATATAACCTCACTTACTTCATCTACAAGTTATTATCAGTAATGTTCAGATTAATGCCCTGAACCCTTCAAGTCAGGGATGGGAGCTGGCTGTGCATTTGTCCCACATTACAGCTCTCTCTTTAGTGTAAAGCCTTATTAACTATTTCTGTCAAGTTAACTCAATAATCTGCTTAAAATTTTCATTTTTGAATAAGTAAAAGGAGACTTCTTCCAGCCTACAGTGAGCTATCCAGAGTCTTCAATATTTTTGGGGGGTTTTGATAGAGAAATGACATGTTAATACCTGCTTTTGTCCCCAAGGCTTGCAGTAGCCACTGAAGCGTCATCTTTCAGTTCTTGACCCAGTTTTGCTTACCCAGAATGCAATTTCTGGTACATAATACACGGTCTCCACCCTTCGAGTTTTATGTATGACCTCACATTTGTCCACACTAGGAAAACTTGATTGCCTAAACAAATCTTTGTGGATAACCCATGTCCCTTGTACTGCCTACTCATGTTCATTTATCCTTCCAGTGAACAACCCCTCTGAACAGTATCCTGTGTTTTACAGCAATGACTGATATACTGACCAGCTCTAAGCAGATTCTCCAGCAGAACAGGACAGTATTAAATACACTCACTCTGCCTAGGTTATCCCATCAGTCCTATTCAGAAAGGCACCAGGCAACGGCAAGATGCAAACAGGTTTAATATCCTTCTAAAATAGGCACAATCCCTGTTAGGCATAGGAATATTAAAAAAATTTGGTTTCATTCTGACTCAACAACATTCACTGACATTATTTCCCACACTGTCAATTTTACTGGCTTCTTCTACTAATGGAGCTCTCTGGGATTCTCAGTTTTCAATATCATAAATAATTAACTCAAGGTCATAGAAACACAGAATGGTTTGGGTTAGAAGGCAGCTTTAAAGATCAACTAGTCCAAGTCCCCTGCCATGGAGGTCTGGATAAGATGCTCATGGTAGTCTGCACAACTCAGAAACCAAAGAAACCTTCGGTTTCCAAGAGCGTGCCTTATGGAAAAGCAGGGCTGGCATCTAAGTTCCAGTGCATTTGAGAGGAGAAGCACTGCTATGCCTTTCAGCTACTCTAGAATTCCCTCCCCCAGCAGCACACAATAACCAGCTCAAATGGGGTGAACAAGTTAGTAATCCTCAACTTACACAACAGGGTGGACTGAAGGAAAAAAGGTCCCTCACAGAATCAAAGCCTGTATTCATTGCAGTCTGCCCAGTGACTCAAAGCCAAAAAATGTTCATTTCCCCCTCTGCACATACTCCCATTTCTAGAATGATGGGAAGGCTTAAATTTGAACAGCCTGTAAAGCTTGAAGAGCACAGCTATTTCTGAACTAGTCCAAATCTTTTCATTTTGGCCATGTGCCTACAAACAAATCATTACTGAGCTTCTTTCGGTGATAAAAGGAATTCATATCATATACACAGTCCAGATTACTGCCAAAAAATGGAATTGATTTTACTATCTCCTTCCTGCCATTAAACTGCAAAATTAGCATTCAAGGGAAAAAAACTAAAGCTCAGCTTCTTAGTCCTTTTCTTGCTAAGGAGGCAAAATGAGGCGTGCTCTGGAACATCCATCCTCCCTTGACTCCCTCCTGTAACGTCTCACTGGGAAGAACAGTAAACTGTGTCTGCTGGAAGCCAGAAATCTACAGTGGAGGGCAACACCAGTTTTCACTTGGAAACCTGAAGGAGTCTATTGACCTTCAGTTCTTAAGGCAATGACTGAAAGGAAAAAATACCACTCTTCTGCTCAGAAGGCACATTGTAACATTTCCACTGTGACAAGTTCCTTCCTTTCTTAGGACTCACACATTTTCTCCTCTTTGGCTGATTGTATCAGAAATTCAAGACTAATTCTAGACCATAACAACATAAGCAAGCACATTCTTTTAGGACTCGTTTTCAACTATTTCTAAGTCCTGCCCACAGAATCACATTTTAAAATGAGAAACATATTGGGTAAATAATATCACTTGCCTGAGACCATGAAAGAAGTGAGAGCCCAGAAGAAAACTCTGATACTCCCACTTTTAATGAGCTATGGTATATCCTGAATTAAGTGCTTCAAGAATAACTTCTGCCTTTGTAGTTTCTAGACCATAGGCCAAAGGGATTTTCACTCGGTTGATGTTTCAGATGTTCTTTTACATCATCTAATTTACTCAACTTCTTTTAAAGCATCTCAGATCTGACTAAATAACTCTGTGAAGTCTTCAGAACATTTTACAGTACCTTTAAATAAACCCCCTCGTTTGTAACAAGCAAACTTGTTACAATCATCAGCTGTCACTCGTCTGCTGCACACATGCAGCAATGTGTACAATCAGTCTTTCACATTCATCAAATCATGGCTTCTGGGTACTTACACTCTAAAACGTCTGGACACTTAATTCCATGGAAATGCCAAGAAATCGTTCCAATTTTAATCCTACTCCCTTTGCAAATTCCCAAAGTGTTAAAGCTACCAAAAACCAGTACAGGTACCTAATGAGATGGAAATTATCCAACAGATGTATAAACACAATGCGAGTTGAGTAATGGTACCAGAGAATAAAACAAATCTGAAGGACAAGTGAAAATATTCAGAGGAACCAGCTTTCCTCGTTTATCCATATTCACTTTATTTTGTTAAGTGTTACCGTTTCTTTAGTGATAACAGTGACAGACAAGAATGTAAAAGAAAAAGGTAGAAACCAGACTTAATTATATCACTTTGTAAGAGAACCAGGCAGCACACTTCCAGGGACAGATCATCATCTAAACAAGAATTTTAGAGCATGTTTTCGTAGGGATCTAAGAGGTTTAATACCAAACCCAAGACTTAGAGCAGCAGAGCAAACAAAGGCAAGAAACCCAAGAGCTCAATTGCACAGTGCCGATCATTAAGTAAGTTTAACAGTAAAATCTCACTCTTTTATAGCAATAGCACAAAAGGTAAAAGAAGTTTACATTTAGTACAAGAATTTCTCGTCTGAATGAAGTCCAAAAATGTCAAATCACACAGCCAAAGATCCTGTTACAGAGAAAAGTGCAGTAAAACCTGCTCTAGTAAATGCAACATACTTCTCTTGTCTACTACAACAGCTTATCCTTCTCACATAGACTACCAGTTTCTATACTATTACTCCCAAATCTGTTGACACGCTGTTTAATAATGTCCTTACTATGGAAAAGCCTGTCAGAAGTCAAGTCATAATTGCAGAAAAAGATTCCAGAAACATTTTTCCCACTTTTGACTAAGTTATGTTCAACAGACCTCAAGCAGTCAAAGCATATTTTCTTGAGGTCTGTAGTTTCTTGATGTCAGTTTAAAGATTTCTAGAAAGCTTCAGAGTTTGCACATGACTGCTGCTTGCACAGGTGACAAGGAAGTTCTGGTTCATCACTTCAGAAAGTGTCATTAATGTTGTTCATTTGAGTGTGCAAACTAAAATGTAAATGAAATCTGAATGGAGCCACCTTTTACCCTGTCAAAAGTGGTCATCTCCTCCCTCACCCCATCTGACCGATGCCATCCCGTCCCCCAGCAGAGATCAGCAGCTCCCAGCTGGCTCTCCCCAGTTCATCTACTGGGCTCGACGTTCCATGGTATGGAATATCCCTTTAGCCAGTTCGGGTCAGCTGCCCTGGCCACGCTCCCTCCCAGCTTCTGGTGCCTCTCCTCACTGGCAGAGCATGAGACACTGAAAAGTCCCTGATTTGGGGTAAGCACTGCTGAGCAACAACTAAAACATCAGGGTGTTACCAATGCTATTCTCAGCCTAAATCCAAACCACAGAACTGTACCAGCTACTAGGGAGAAAATTAGCTATCCCAGTCGAAACCAGGACAACTAGTGACTGCAATAAAACTCTCCTGGACCCCAGAAAGGGCACAAGTCTTCTGTATCAGGGTTTCTTTTCAGACAGAGCCATTACTCAGTTACCCAGGAGCCTAACTGACCATGCACATACCTATGTAGTATTAAGCTCTGGAGTTAATGAACTCCCATGTCTCAAAGTTCAACTGTTAGCGATGCCAAGTCACCACCAAGATGTCACCAGTGCCCTAAACCTACCATCGCAGGAATTTTCAAAGCATGATGCAGTCTGAATCTGTTCTGATATTCTTGCTTCCTTCAGCTGCTGACAGACACTCCCCCACACTCTCTTCTTGATCAGTGCCCTGACAGAACTCTGTGCCTTGGTAGGAACACAGGCAAGATAGCTCAGAAAAACCAAATGTCTTGATTAACACTGAGTCACGGCATATTATGTGACACGGTACTTATACACTATTTTCTTCCTAAAACTCAAGTTACAAAACATATGTTGCTGCATTTACAATACCGCTGTTATCCCCCACATTAAACTGAAGTCACAAAGTCTAGACATGACTCTGAGTTTTTGCTCCTGTTTATCTTGATCTCATCAGATGAATGATTAATAGTGCTTAACATGACATTCAAGTCATTTTATGTTCCTTGGGGCAGCGTGCCAGATTCAGTAACTCGAGAGCATTTCAGCATAATGGCCAAGATACGTTCAAGGCTACAATATAAAAATGTTATTTTTCTAATCGCAGCTCTGTAACATCCTTTTCAGCTGGCCAGATTGCTTTTTCTCAGCAGCAACTCCTCTGTGCCCATTCTGTCAACTGACCTTTTATCAACCAGCCTTTCCTAAGGGAGATGCAGCAATAAGTGCTGCCATGCCATTTCTAAAAGCCTGTTGCACATTTTTCAGAATCTCATCAACTTACGTTCTTTGGGTTGTAAGAAATTAACTGGAAACTAACAGCACCATAAAACTTTCCCCGACTTCCCCTAACTTCTGCACATAGCAAGTTATTTTAAAATAACAGCTTTGTCCTTTAGAAATCACATTCTCTCTGACAGGCTTGTGAACACAGCCACACCACAGTTTCCAAAGGGCTGACTACATCCACCCTCTACGCAGGGTGTGCAAAGCTGCATTTGCTGTCACTGGACCAAAAAAAAGTCTTCCATTAGCACAGTGCCAAAAACTCTTCAGACCTGTTGGTCAAAATGTCAAGTACTTGGAGGTTCCTGGAGTTTAGTGTTTTTCCTTTGTAGGTCACCTTCTTATAAAAGATACAGTCCATTTAATACAGCACTCGAAAACAGCTTTACACAACTGGTTATGGGTGACTGCTTGCTGGCACTCATTAAAAGCAAGCACTAACATTCAAAACTCATTTAGCAAATAGTCCTAGGACAAAGTCACATTTTGGTTTCAGCAGCCTTGCTAGAACACTCTGATTGGAACTAGCTCCCTTCTTAAATATCTTCAGATGGAAAGGGTCTGTTGAATCTCTGAGCAGCAGCAACTACTGATTTTCTGTCAATGCCCAGTATTTGAAGAGGGCCCAAGGCCTCAATGCCCACATGTGCTCAGCACTACAGTTTGGGAGAGAGCCTGTAAAAATCGTTTCTACTGCAGAAGAGTCTCGTGTGCCTTTTTCTGCTCCTCTGCCATTGTTAATCCTGACAGCACAAAAAGAAAACAAGCATGCTGGGCTTATGGAAAAAGAAATGCTCTGTTACAAAAATAAACAAAGAGAGATTGAAAGTGTACTGCTGAACTTAACACAACAGCAGAGTCAATCAATCTGAAACAGTGGGAGGAAGACGCAAGTTAACCCACCAGCACAACACTATTTTTTTCTCTTATATCACCGTGAAAGACCGACACACCCCCCTGCTGCCACCCAAACCAGGCAGATATGATCTCCAGGAGAACAAAGGCAAAACCCGTGGAATCTAACCCCTGTCCAGAGAAACTGCTGTGCCAGTGAATTATAAACAGAACTACTCCCTCCCTCTCCTAGTTTCAACACACAGCACAGCAAGCAATGGTTACAAAACCTGCTGGCAGGCAGCAAACTCCGAGCGCCACCTCTTCCCCTCCCGAAGCACGGGAACACTCCACAGTAACAGGACACAGCTGAATCCAGCTGCAACTCAACAGCCATCACCTAGGACAAATTCCTTGGTAATTCAGTGAGAGTTTTCTGGGAGACAGAGCAGGCACAGACACATGGACATTTCCTACACGTTACCAGCCTTCTGGGCACTGCCTGTGCATGGCTGACCAGATCACCAGTTTGCCTTTTCTGCAGACTTTCAAGCTCTGACAGTCTGTTCATAACCCAGACACATCAACTGCCAGCAAGGGAGGCATCAGCATCTGACCAGCTCAGGCCTGTGGAGCCTGGAAACCATCTCCATAAACGTGTCACACTGTCTTCATACCGTCTAAGTGGGAATACTTGGAGATACTCTGCTCTGTGTATCCAAAAAATGCTTTGCTGTACAAAAAAAAATTTACTATATTCAAGCACTTACGTCAGTGACTAGCAGTCTGAGTAAAATTCACATTACTTCCAGTTCTTAGAACAGCAAGTGAAGGAGAAATGCAGATGTTAAGATCTTTTGATCTGAAGCAAAATGTCAACTCACATGCTTTCAAAGAAATAACACTTCTTCCCAAGAGTTGCAAAAATGGAGGAACAGGTGATGAAGAAATCTACAGAACAACAACATTTGAACACAGTCAGCTTTAAAACAAAAGGAAATGTGCTTTGGTGGGACCTCAAACTTGATTTTGCCAGGCCTCTTCCATTCACACTCTACCAACAAAACCTGCAATGCAACGGAGGAAGAAGGCAAAAACAGAAGCAAATGCCAAGTTTTCAATCATAACCCCAAAGAATCAACAGAAAAATGCCAGACTGAAAAGAAAGCTAAATGGTTTGAAACTTTGCAAGTAGATCTAAAAAGGATGAAATTTCACACAATCAGAATTAACAAATCTTAGCTCCAGAAAGATTATTCTTAAGACTCAAATGCCTCCCTTTGACCTTCAAGACTTCACCTCAGTCGTTTCCACTCAGCTGGCATGCACCAGGAAGTCAAGTTGACAATTCCATTTATTTACGTGCACCCTTCTGCAATACCAAAAAGTGTCTGTAGTCTGCTTTTGTAGATAATATGTAAACACTTCCGTAACAGAAAAGCCTTTGAGTAAGTTCTATGATTCAAGTTAAAAGCCTTGAGTCATTTGCTCACCCTCAAGTACTCTAGAAATTCTCTTTTGTACCCGAAATTCTGTTAAATCCTGCTGCCTTCCTCTTTCAAGTCACTTTGGTATTTATGCTCTAGAAAGACTCCTTTAGGTACATGGAGATATCGCGAAATCTGTCAGAGGACAATTAAGCTCTCCTTTCAACGCCCATACTGCCTGAGAAGCAATCCAGAGGAGTATTTACCCAAATTTCTTCTGCCCGTTCAGATGACTTGAGGGCTGCACAAACCTCCTCCCAGAACCCTACTGTAGGTTATCAAACACTTCAAAGCAGCAGGTCTCCAGTTTATGGGCACATTTTGGTGCCACACGGGACAACTGCACAAGCAGCTCAGCTGCTTGGAAGATGAAAGGAATCATCATCCAAGCACGGAAAACCCGACGACTGAAACAAAGGGAAAGAAAATGCTTCTTTTGTTTACCTCCTGTCGCTGACAGGTTTAAGTACAAAAGGAAAGAGTCAGCACAGCGTTTCGGGGCTGCATAAAGAGCCCATTCATCACGTTGTAAGAAGTCACAAGCATTTGATTGTGTCAGCTTAACAAAGTCACAGTAGGAGAGATTTCTTCAGGAACTATCACTGCTGGAATTACAAAGGCAGCTAAGACACAGAAACTCTGGGACAGGAGAAAGGATGCTGTCCCAAAGGCAAGGCAATCCAGGATGCTACAGGAGGGAAGCACCTGCTGAAAAATGCCCTATCAGCCCATAGCGTAAACCAGAAAAAGGAAGAAAGGTTTAAACTGCTGAAGGAAGGAGAAGAATTACGCAGCTTGCTTGATCCTTCTCTCATTATCAAATGCTTAACATGCAGACAAATGGTTACTATTGCTCCAAGTCACAGAAGGCTCACCACTCACCTGCTACTACACTAATTTCATGTTTAAAGATAGCAAGATGTGTATCTAGTCCTTGAAACTGGTCCTTGGAATAGGGGATAATCTGTGGACCTATCTGCACTCTAGGAGACAACAGAGAGTTACAGAATAAAATACAGAGTGAGAGGTTTGGGTATAAAGAGGATATCGATGTTATATGATTTGTATCTTCTCACAGGAATCATTATATAATTGGCAGATTAACAGCACTGGCAGAAGGATGCAGCTGTGTTGTTATTATTACTTTGAATAAGCATGTTCAATATGGCTAGTAATTCTTTGCTCCATGTATCTACTGAATGCCACAATTTACAGAAAGTAGGAGCTTTAATTTTTAGCTCACGGCTATGCAACCTCCCTGGCTTTTGCCAGGGTCAAAAGCCTCAGAAAAAAAAAACTTTTAGGAGTAAATCTTATTTCTTAATATCATCTCCATTTTCTTTCCCAAGAAAATGCTTTCTTACTTGTGAGGACCAATATTATGGCCCATCAAAATCAGAAGTACATAGTACACAACGCAAGCTGTGAGGAAGATGGAAAATAGTACTGAATAACACAGTGACATGCTTCCATGCCTTCCTTCTTAGAAAAGACTATTAAAATAATTCATCAAAATCAACTACTACCTCTTAAGAGCTCAGACTTCTGCAAGTGGAGCAGGAAGTGGATATACAAATAGGGAAAGGGAAAGGAATCTTGTATAGGAGAGTTTGGAGAAGATTTTATATAAAAGAGCTGCAATGATATAAGCAGGGTAATAGGAGGCAATGGGAAAATAAACAATGCAATATTATCACAGGATAAAAATATACATATTTTTACACTAATACCTCAAGTCTTAGGCCCAGTACATTTTAGAATACAAAGTTACTATGATAAAAGCTTTTCCTAAGTAGAAGCATTTAACAGCATATTAAATGATGATGGTGGTTCTACCATCAAGACACTACACGGCTCTCATCCACTTTCCTCCTCCAACAAGGAATTGTTACCATCAGCTCCATCGTGGCTGCATTTAGCACTAAACACTGATGGAGTGGGCACTACTTGAGAACTTTTATAAGGCTATGTTTAGCTTGAGTGCCTGAGTACTACTGCCTTCTAGCCAAGAACAATATCCTTGTATTACTGTTATCTAAACATGAACCTCTTCCAGACCAGAGGAAAATCAGGCTTTTGAATTTATAAGTCATGCTAATGAACTAATATGTCTCTCTGCTGAGACAGTTGCACAGAGCCAGAACGCACAGCAGAGCAGAAGAGTGAATCCTAGCTGACATTTGAGCAACAGCTGTGCTGAGGCTCACACGAGGCAGAGGAAGATGTATAGCATAATGTTTTTTCCAGATTATTTGGAACACTGCAGAATATCACATAATAAAGGCCATTTGGCAAGCCAATATTGGTACTTTTGACAGCAAAGTGTTTTGGGATGATCCATTAGAAGCATCAATTATTCAGCCTTTTAAAACAAAAAACAATTTAAAGACATCACACTAACAAACCCAAGAAATCACAGAGGACAGGAATAAAAGGGTGAAAAAAAATTCAAAAAAGCAGGAGGCCATACATGGCAGAGACAGTGATGCAGATTAAGACAGAACAGCAAGGCCCAAATGGCAGAAACAAATTTCTGTCACAGCACTTTAGAAGACCAGGAAGGAGCAAAGAAATCAAACATGAGAAAGCCAAACATCTGTAGTGAGGCAAAACAAACAAACCACAAACTTTTGTTGTATGGATGAAAGCAAATAACAAAAAACCAAAAAGACAATGTGCTAAAAAAGCCTGAAAGAGAGAAGGAAAGTATTTCAAGCATTTCATTTCCAAAATGTTGGAATTAAACACTAATTCATCCAGGTAATTTCTGTTTAGCTAAGCAAACGTACAGAAAGAATTAAAGCACACAACCAATTACGGACTTTTACCTTGGGTATTCCATCCACAGGCAACAGCTAAGTCTCATTATTAAACCAGGAAAGTCAGAGACAAGAATGAAAACAGCCTTCAAAACAGATGATCCCAAACATAGCAACAGATGAACAAGTAACTTCCAAATATCTACTAGCACAACTCAACTTTTCTTTTTCTAACCAGTCTTGGCCAAGACCTTCCACCTTACACACGTATTTCACAAAATGGAAAAAGACTCTGGGTATTTCCCTTATCATGATACTGAGAATGTCCTAGAGAAGTTACAGCAGTACAGCTGCAAGTGTGCTGGCTTGGCTTACTAGACATGAATACCAACCCTGACTTCTCATCCCAAGAATGCATGGAACTAAATCTGTAAGGGCTCCAACTCATCAAGCTGAGAAGGCAAATAGCAGTTCTCATGTCAGCTGATCCATGACAGTGGGCCACGCACACACCCAGAATTTGTGGCAAATGCAATTACAGCCACAGCCCAACACACATTAAGTAGCACCAGCATGTTTTTGCTGCTGGCTAAAACCACACAGTTGCCGTGACTGAGCTGATACAGTAAACTCATTAATCCATGATAAATTGGATAGCGAGCTTAAGATGAATGCCTCTTCCACTTAACTATGCTGATATCCATCTGAATATCCTGGGAGAAGCATTAATTACAGTTCTGGAACTGTCTAACCAGAAGGTACTTTTGTCCAGTGCTTGGACATTGTCTTTGTAGAACACCTAATTAAGCTGCGGATGTCTTTCTGCATGTTGTGGCTGCCAAAACTTACAAAGGCTCATGCACCAAAAATTTACAGACATTGCCACTGGCTCAGAAAATCTGTGAGCCACCAACTGCTAAAGACTGGGAGAGTGTCCGAGGCAAGCGACACAAGGTGCTTCCCCATCCTTTTGCTCTTCCTTGTGAGTCTGTTACTGGCTATTGTCCGAGATAGGATACCGTGCATTGTTTAGTCTAACTCCAGCAGGAATGCTTGCAAACAGATTTTTCTGTCCGGATCATCAAAAAGATACCAATTAGCCAAGGTTCTGATTACATGCAGCCAGAGTCAATACTTCTCCTTTCACTTACAATTAATTGAAAATTACAGAACAAAAAGCTTTTTGTATGAGCAGCATCCCAGCAGAGAACAAACCAGTACAAAACCCATTTCTTTGAGGACAAAATAAAAACAGAAAAGCTGGTAAGACTAGTTACACCCAGTCTTGTCACCCAAGTTCCCATACATCCAACTGAATACTTCTGGAATCTTCCTGGTATTATTACAGTTATTTAGCGGGCATTAAAAGGCTCACAGTCCACATTTCTGAAAGTTATTTAAAACATTGAAGCACTTGTGTCAAAACTCATTTTTCCTATCAAGCCTAACAAGTAACCATATGACTTACATTTTCCTGATCAGAAGACAGTGGTGGCTCTACTAGAAGAAGGCTCTCTTGAGAGCTGTCCTCTTCAAAGGCTGCCTGTGCTGTTGCAGTGTCAGACATGTGTCCTCTTCTGAGCCGCAGACCTGGCTCTGGAGAACCAGCATTATCGAGTTCCGTTAGTTCATTCATGAGATGCTGGAAGCCTTCTCAAATATTCTCTTTCCTCTTGGTTCAGTTTGGCTGATTATGTCTTGGCTCTGGAAGACAAATGGTTTGTGTGACTCAACTGAAGAGCTGAAAAGAGTAGTGCAAAAGTTGGCTGGAAGAAGAGCTTGCTTCCCAGCTACCAAACAGCTACGACAACTGCTTTTATACGTGCCCAAACTCCCACAGGACCCATTACACAGATTTCTACACTGCTGGATAATGAATTCTCATCTTGAGACCACCAACAGTTTCATACCCCAACGCAAGTTAAACACAACTTTGAGAGATGATAGAATAGTGAGCTTCATAAAGCAGTAAATCTACAAAACCACAGCTGAATTATGAATTATTTCTACAAAGCTGCAAGCACCAGGCTGTTAATACTATTCAGAAATAAACTACTTATCACAGGTACTCCATAATTATTGTATTTTTGCAGGTATGAAGCTCATACCCAAGCTCAATCATCCAGTCTAGGTTTCACCAAAACTAGAACATTAAGTACTGGTAATAGCAATCAAGCAAAGCTCAAGCAGAGCTCAAGCAGCAACCAATTTTAGACAGACTGCAAGGAGGGCAGTAGCACACAGAGCGATTATGCTTCCCTTGCTTAAATTAACACGGTCACAATCACTGCCAGGAACGGGTTTGTACCTTCACTTGTGCAAGGAATTAGAGCAGACAAACTTAAACACTGCTCATTCCATCAGAGCAATCAGAAACAAGTAAATCCCCAGAAAACAATAACCCATGATTTCTACTTGGAAAAGTAATTGTATTTTACACTTATAACACTGCAAAAAGGATTCAGGGTAAATTTAACTCAAAATGCTAAAGATTTGATCAAATTTACAGAAAATTGGTGATAACTGTTAATCTAAGCCCTCATCCAAGAGTATTACTGGCTACACATTTGTTTTGTACATCACTGTGTGGTGTCACTTCAGCAGCCAGTTAAGAGATACCTGTTTGACACTGGCAGCCTTGGGAGGCACAATCTCCAGAGAACTTTGCAATCTGAGTGCCAGAAAGCATCAGAATGTATTATGAGAATGCAGCCACAGCTGAGGCTTCAGAATCACTCTGAATGACAATCTATTCGTTTTGCACTAATCACTTGGTGTCATTCTTATTACTGTGGCACCTAAGTACTCAGATGTGACTAACACATAACATTAAGACAACCCATCTAACAAGTTTTAACTTGCCAGTATGCATAATTAAATTGGAATTTTAGTGCCCAATAAAAGATGCTGAAATTTGTCATAATGTAGGAGGGAAAATTAAAAATATAAGATGGGGAATTGATATTGGCAGTTTTGTAATAAAATGTCACCTCCAAAAAGCCAATAAATAATGTATTCTGTCCTTATAGGAACTCATTTCATTTACATATGATCACTGCAAGATAATTCTCAGCTCTGACAAATGGGCTGTAGTTAATTTTGCTGCAGCAGTTTGTAATATTATATCCCCTCAGCTGCCTGGCAATCCTCAGAGGAGAGAGCTGCTAATGAGCAGGTAACAGGCTCCACAGAAGTAAATGATACCAAGTTGTCCGAGTTCAGTATGGCACACTGCTTTAATCCCCCAAGATGGTAAGGTGACAATCTGACAGCAGAGCAGATGGCATCCCCACCTTCCTGCTACCTTCACTACAGGGTCAGCAACCTCCATCTGAGAAGCAACATCTAAAACGGCCACAGCTGTTTACTTGGTAAACACAAGGGCCACAGGAGAATTAAGATGAGGTTTAGCAACATTACACAGGAAGCTCAGTGAAGAAGTTGAGTAAGTAGATTTTAAGAGCAGGAACAAATATTTAGAAAGCCACAGAACTGAAATCTTGACTGGTTTTGTCATATTTCAAGCAGCCAATTCACAATTCTATTTTTATGCAAGAAACACAAAGACAATCACACTGCTATTTGGCAAAACTGATGTAAGAAAGAAAGAGTATGCAACAACAACTACAGTTTGAAACGAAGCTAATGGGCATCTTCTTAATTTAAAAGGTAACCTATAGGAGACTAATTTCAGTACAGTACTATGCTGGTTTTGGCTGGGATAGAGCTCATTTTCTTCCCAAGTAACCATTACATGTGATGAAGCCTGGCTTTCCTGGGGATGGCTGAACACCTGCCTGCCCATGGGAAGTGGTGAATGAATTCCTTGGTTTGCTTTGCTTGCATCCACAACTTTTGCTTTACTTATTGAACTGTCTTTATCTGAACCCACAGGTTCTCTCTTCTACTCTTAGGATTCTCTCCCCCATCCCACCGGGCCAGAGTGAGCAAGCAGCTGTGTGGGGCTTAGCTGCCCGCTGGGGTTAGACCACAACAACTACACTGAACCAATGTGAAGCTGTAGCTAAAACCAGAAAAATGCAAGTAAGCAGAGCAGCTGTTTATAAACAGCAGTTACACACAGGCACACCCCCCTACCTGCTCTTCCACACATTTCAAACAGGCAGGCAGAACAAACAGCCCTAGTTCATGCCACAGATTGGGCAACTGCATGAGACGTTTAACCAGCAAGTTTTACTGGTTCTTCTTTCTGCCAGATTTAAGCAACAGCATTGCCACTGTGTGCTGCATTACCGTGATATTGCCTAATGGCCTGTCCTTACATCACCTCTGTGACACTGCAGGAGCAATGCTCTGGGACGCAGTACAACCACACAAGAGGCTGAACCACATTTGGCCAAGATGCTTGCGAAAGGCCCTTCTAATACAAAAAGATACAGGAATGCCAAGAGACTTTTACATCAGGCCTTGAGGATTTACTTCACCAGCACTCGCTGCCAAGCATTCACTAAGGTTAAAAATAAAAGATGCATTTCACCTCCAGTGAGTCAGATTTGCATTCAGAAGTAGAGCTGATCTTCAGAGCTCTGCAGAAATAAAGTTGTTGTTTCTTGAAACTACAGTGGGATTGTTCAGTGAACTAAGATGTTTCCCTGTCATTCATGCAGGATCCTCTTAGTGTTAAATATGCTTGCCCTAAATGAGCATGCACAGGTAAGCAAGATAAAAGCTAATCCAAAAGCATCACTACTGGGTTTTAGTTCTTTTTAAAAATGTGCTACAACAGCAAGAAATACATGACTGAATGCAACAGGAAAGTGCCAACAGAGAAGTGTTAATAGCCTGAAATATCTGTTCACAAGTGAAGGAAAGCAGTGAAGATTATGAACAGGAAAGGCATAGGTGGTCTTTAAGTTCTATCATAAAGTTTCTATGACTCACAGCTCAGTGAAGGATGACCTTTTCTTAAGCAATTAGGAAGTCTAAGTACGGTCAGTAGCAGAAGATGATGGTTGAAACATTATGAGGAGACTTACTGCCCCATTCTAAGACTGCACAGTTCACAAAAAAGAAAAACTAGGAAAAGGAAAGCTATAGAACACTTGACATCTTGGAAAATACTGTTTTGTGTTTCATTGAAATTATAAATCTCATAAATGAAGTCCTTCAACATTTTTTGTAGCGTGCAAATTAAAGGTTTCATTAAAATTAGCTTCCATTTAAAGAGGAAGTTGCCATTATGACTTAAAATCTACTTAATGATTGCATACATAATATCAGCATGTAGATGAATCAGTGAGTTCCTGCTGCACTTAAAATAAGCTGAGAAAAGCATCTACAGAGTTTGGTCTGTTGGGTTTTTTAATACAGAAAACTTCTAAATGCTCCGTCAGCTTTTAGAAAGGACTTAGCAGTTTAATAGAGGCAGAGTTCTAAACACGGCCTATAAACACAAAACGAGGCACTCCTTTAGCCAACTCCATGTGCTGCTGCCTTGCCACACACCCCCGAGAGCAGCCTCAGCTGCTCCCTCCAGCCCGGTTCAGCAGCAGCCAGCCCACACGAGGACAGCCAGCGCCAGTTTGAGGCTCAGCCCTGCCATCTTTCCAAACAGAACTAGCAGGCGGCATTATTTCAGCATTCACTGCCACTGGGCAGTGTCACAGGAGTCAACACCCACAACTACAGCATATTTAGGACACTGCTTCACTCCTGAAGGTGATAAGGAAAGACTAGTTACACAGACTTAAGCACCACAGGATAATGCTATTATTCTCTGTATGACACTCCCTAGGATAAGCACTACAGCCCTTCTAACCTCCTAGAATTCACCTGGCACAAGGACTGAATTTCTGCCTCAGCTAAACGATGACACTTGGTAGTAAAACAAAGAAAACACATTAACATTAGTGTTTGTAATTAAGTTTGAAAGATCTGTCGCTCCCTTTTTAGAATAAAACACAGTCCTGGATGGTCAGACTACCTCCCACTACCCCTAAGCAAAGCAATCTCTCCTGTACTCCACTCTCATCAGTATGTTCTTTCCTATAAGCAGCACAAGAATGATCCTCAAAAGCTATTTAATTCTGTCTGCAGCTGGTATTCGGAAGAAGAATGAAAATTGCTTCTCCCTACACCTCCCTCTCAACTGCCTTTCTGGCAGAAACCTTCCTGTTCAGGTAGGCAATGGCATCCACTGCATGCTCTTTCCTTGCTAACCCTCTTCCAAAGTATCCATTAAAGCAGCATAAACAATGAATACACAGTGGATGGTTCTTCCTAAGATTAGCTCGTTCCCCCTAACAGAACTTAAGTTATCAAAAGAACAAAAGACCATCATGAAAATTTCAGGCTACACATTTCTCAGAATATTCATTAATGTTTAACGTTTAATGAAGGGCTTGAGTGCCCAAAAAATCTTGTAAGAGATGCTGTATCAATTTACAAACTTTGCCTTGCCTGTGTCCATGTGCCATGACAGCTACAACGGTGCCAGAGGAATGGCAAAGCTGACTGAACAGTAAGACTTTACCAAATCCCAAGCTGTTTAGGCAAGGCCTCAGTAACAGAACAGGCACAGTTCCATTCCCAGAGCTGTCAGCACCAGTACAAATGGAAGAGCACTTCCACTACAACCCATGGACGGACTGATTGGGGTAATAACACAGCTTACATAGGGTGATGGGGAATTCTGTGCCTATGAAACAGTTGATTCCAGCTACCTTGAGTGAAATAAGGCATACTGATTGAAATGCAGTTTTCTTGGCACATTGTATTTCTAGTACTATCTTCAAGTAGGGGGTTTCTGTCACAAGCAGTCCCTCACAAAAGGAACAGTAATGCCAACTTGAAATATGGGATTTTTACCGTTTTTTTGTGGTTTTTTTTTTTGGTTTTTTTTTTTTTTTTTATTTAACAGTCTTTCAACCATTGAGCTGTCTTTTTCAATTCAGGAGTTAAACATTCACAGTTAACATTCCAAATATTCTCTAAAGCTACAGCCAAAAACAAAGCAAACAAGGGTAAGTATGAACACAAGAAGGAAATTCTCACAGAAGAATTTGTTTTCTCAATGCATCCTAAAGGAAAAGCACGAATCAGGCTGTAAAAATTCTTTGGAGGTCATCTTTAACAATGAGGAACAATGAGGAAGTAATCCAACACCTCTTTTCTCGATGTAATTTCCCTAGATAAAGAGGCACCTACAAAACAAAGATTAGACTCCCGCAGAGGGTCAGTGGCCAAAAAGCTGTCTTTGTAACTTGTAAACTGTCACTGGACGCTTCAGCCTAAGCTATTTCACAGCAGGCTGCAGAGGCAAACAATCAAGCACATTCTGATGCATTCGGATCCAAAGAATGAGAACAAGCCAGCAGCCTGCCTGCATTAGCGAAATGCTTCCATTTCAGAGGATCCCACTACATTGTTACAACGTTTGTCCAATTTGTACTGCAAATTGGACCCCAGTTTTTTAACTGGGTTAAGAGTTATGCCAGAGGCTGGCCCACCCCCAGAGCCCAAATGTCCAGTCCTTACAGACTGGATGACTGCTGTAAAT
Source organism: Eulacestoma nigropectus (assembly GCA_013397775.1). Taxonomy (NCBI): domain Eukaryota; kingdom Metazoa; phylum Chordata; class Aves; order Passeriformes; genus Eulacestoma; species Eulacestoma nigropectus. The sequence goes on along the minus strand of VZTE01001360.1, from coordinate 35,163 downwards.
CGGTTCTACTCTTCAATAAACCAAAACCAAGTGGACTGTCACAAAAGCAGTACAAAACTAAGAACAGAAGTTCAAGTTCTTTTCACATGACATTCCACAAATATCCACAGCCCAGACCTGGAAAACTTGCTTTTGGTTCATTTTTCATTAAATGGCTCGGTTTCTCCAAGTGAAAAACATTCCATCTTTTGCCCTTTTATGATTTTATTTCTATGGCATGCTACTCACACCAACTTGCTTCACAGCTACCAACAACAAAAAGATGCAGTTCTTTTATGTCAGTAACAGACTGTCTAAAAGTGAAAGACTGAAATTAAACAGCACTTTCCTCTTAAGTGAAAATTCAGAATACATACTTCCAGCTACTGCCTCAAGGACGTCCAATTCACAAAACTGTTGGGTGAAGATGAAGAAACCAAAGTATCTGGAGCGGGCACTAAAATCCAGAGCTAGACCATGAAACTGAGGTTACATTCCTTTAACCCCTCTACAGAGAGAATCTTTTAATGGGAATGTGAAGGGCACCAAGACAGCAGCAATCCAGAGACAAGTATTCCCCTACCCTTCCTCCTAGGAAGCCTGAGTTTCAGTCTCTAAAAACTGAATCAAGATCTTTTACATATCAAGAAAATGCTCCAAGGCCTGGAGCAATTGTACAAAACCAAGCACTGCAGCCCTGCTTTTAAAACCGAAGAGGAATATGCACGTTTCAGGCTGCAAACTTCCAACAGCAAATCATTAGGACAGCTGCCTTCAGTGCTTCTTAGTGGCCTGCTTGGAGATCTCTTTATTTAGATGCCATCGCTGTGCAGATTTAAGGCCTGGCTGGTGCCCAGAGGGGGCAGCTCCACTTTCCCCTGTTTGGGCAATGAACAGCTCCACTTCTCACAGCTGCCCACCCCAGAGGCACTCTGATATTTGTCACAAGCCCTTCCAGGTGACAGGGTGGAAAAACATTAACCAGGGGAGGGGAATGAGATCATCATTCGCCACGAAAGACGCAAATGCTGTCACACACGTAAACTGCACTGGCTCTGCACTGTTGGGGAAGCAGCGTGGACAATGTGACAAAGGGCAGCACCACATCCCCAAAGGTTTAACTCTACGTATATTACAGGCAGTATTTTCCTAACCTATGAAAAACTGGCAGTCATCTGTTGGCCCTAACCTTTACTTGTTATATATGTACACACCATGGCCTTTATCACGACCTGTTGACCAGGGGCAGACCACACCTGGCATAGCAAACCAGCCACCTTACCAAGGCCACTAATTTTAATAGAGCTCACAGGATTCAGAGGCCGGGTTGTAAAATGCTGACACTCTTCCCAGTTTTTGGAAGCATCTGCTCTCTAGTTTTACTGATAATCTTGATAAGCTTTACACATGAGGTTGTGAGCTTGCTCATCAGTGTTTTGGTTTGTGTCTGACAGGTTTGGTCTACAGAATATCTGCATTCCCATATTAGTAAAAAAATAAGAAAGTTACTGCAAAGTTACTGCTTCAGTTGCCCTCAGCAATGACATTTCTTCAGCTGAAAGCAGCACATACAGCTCTCCTCAAAAGCCATAACGTTGTTTTGCCACAAATCAGACAACTGAAAAGTTGCTACTTTTCTGTAGCCAAAATTCTACAAGAACCTTTTGGAAATAACATCCACATCCACAGAATTGTATCAGTCTAGGATCAAAAAAGTGGTGCATCATCTTTCAGCTTCCTTCTTAACCACCAAAATTCAAGGAAAAGAAGCAGATCCACTATAACTAGACTGCATCTAATTTATGCCGATTAGAAGCAGATTCAGTCAAGCAGCTGAAGTTCCACGTAAGACCAGGTAAAGCTACTTATTAATTACTTATTTTAACTTCCTTAATGCAACAGCCAGAGAATAATTTCAGTTTTAAAAGACAAATATTGTTGAGAGTTAAGAAAAGCTGATGTGAACATTTAGTGTCCTCTACATTTAGTGCCACTCCTTCAGATACAAATTTCTTTTGTGGTAACGTAATTCAAAATCATCTTGATTTCTGAAACAAGACCAAGGACACTGATATCATAAGACATCACTGATGCAATTTAAAAGTAGAAATGTTAAGTTAATCTTTTACTTTCTACTGTCCTATGACTACGGAGAGTTTTCACAACACCCACAGTCTACTTATGAGAATACTGCTAAAATGAAGTGAGGATGTAGCTTGAACTCAACACACATCTGCAGCTCCTAGACCAAGACACACAAAACATCATCTTGCTGTGGTTTCTTTGACCAAAATACTTTTTGCTAGTACCACTGTGTTCCCCACAGAGGTTTCTGCTGCAGTCTGTGGCCTAACCAGTACAGCTATACCAGTGTAAACTCTTAAGTTTGAAACAGTTTAAGATCATAAATATGCTTCACATTAATTTACAAGTAATCAGGAAGCATTTTGTGAATATACACATTAGATGTTTTCTTTGACTTAACACCACTTACTGGTGCATTCAGAGAACCATGGGCGGTGATGGGGGTGTGTGTGTGTGAGATCTGCATCTCTTTCAACTCAAAAAACCCCCTCAAAACCAGAAAAGCCCCCCAAACACACAATGGTGTTGAGGAAAAAAAAACACTGCAAATGAGCTGGGCAATGAGGAGCACGTACCCTCTAGATACTTTCAGTGCAAAAAAAATATCGTGTCCCTATTTGAAGCATGTAATTGCCATCCACCCTCTGGTAACAGAGCTACACTGCTTGCTAAGTACAATGAGGACTGGCTGATTGGATTAATGACAATCAGCACCATTACAGGAAAATAAATATTATTTTTTCTGTCAAACTATTTACAGAAGATAATTTACAACATAAAATACCAACAACAGCAGATTAAGCAAAAAATTCCTTGAAGGGAACAGACACAATGTTTACACTTATGAAAATCTCTTATTACAAAACAGGAATAAAGGCTAAATTTCACATAAACAGAAAAAGTTGAAGTTAGACATCCAGGTTGCCTTAGTCACGGGTAGAATACAGCATTTACTCTAATTATGAAATTCACAAAAGAAAACACACTAGTTATACTCCAGAGAAAGAGGAATTTACAGTGATGTTGAGAGATACTGGCCTAGCATGACAACAGTGGAGAGGCAGGATGCAGCACACAAGAGCACAGGCATGGGATATGAGACAGGACACAGCCTTGCCACCAGGAGACCCCACAGCTAAAGAACTCATCAATGGACAGTAAAAAAATGCAGACATGTAGCTGGACAAACCTGGCTTTAGGGGTAACAAAGAAACTGTAACTAACATACATAAAGGGAACCATATATAGTAAATTCAGACATAACCTGGAGCTTTAGACCAATGACGAAAGAAAAGAGGAATAAAAGCATATTAGCAAAGATACCAAGGAAACTCAAGTGGATCCTGGAGGGAAGAAGAAACATCAACATCACACCCCTCCCAACAAATGACTCCTAGGGCTGACAACCTCCGTCACCCTCTCCAGCAGTCCAAAGCTGCTGACCTAAAGACCCAGAACAGCAATGGAAGGATGAGAATAAATCACAGAGAAGGGACAGAACCCAAAAAGTCCATGTGTTACAATTTTAGCTGCATTTGGCAACATTTTCATGTATGTAACTGCCGCGTTCTTCTTAGAATTATTAGTCACACGTTCGTAAAGAAAAATTGAGTCACACTGTTAAGATTTCCATCGTACCAACAGTAAACTCTTGGCCTTACTTGCACGCACGTTACTTTTATAAACAGGCACATGCACAAGGGGTGCATAAACAAGAACATAACAACAAAGGAGAAAGAATTTAAGACTCCATCTATTGTTGTCTTTAAAGTGTTACAGGAAAATTACAGTAGAGTAACAAGGTCTGAAACAGCCCCAGGAAAAGCAACCAAATGGGCCACCCGAGCTGGTAACATTCTCTGCCCAGAGAGGGAACTCTATGCTGGGGTGACCTGTCAGTGTTGTTTCGTACCTTAAGGGCCTTTCATTCACATATACACCATCCTACAACAGCACCTAAACACAAAACAGTGAGCCAGGCACTCACTGCCTGTGCTTTGTGTTTGCAGAAAGAATCTGCAGACATCACAGAAGACACTCCATTTCTTTAAGAAACCCTAAGAACAGGAAGGAAACATGGCCAAGTCGATAAGCCTTCACGCTCTTAAGAGTAGGAAGGGTAGGAATTTCAGTTGATTTCCTGGAGAAGGGCCCAGACAGGAGGAACACAAGCAGAAAGCAAGAACTGGGTCAGCAAACTACTGAATAGTTATTTGTCCTAGTTTTCAAATACTTACTGAAGGTACTCTTGCCCTAGCCCAACTGCATCTCTAAGGGGTGTTAATACATGTAGAACTACACAGATAAACTGTTCTGGAAAGAAGAAAAAAATACCTTAGGCTGACACAACACCTACTGTCAATGGAGTTAGCAAATAAAGGATCTCATTCTAAGTGAAGTTTGTTCTCTCTCTGTAAGAAAAATAAGCTATTGAATGTAATTTTGATGTGAAGACAAATTACCGTATCCATGGTGGTGACCGAGATGCAACACAACTCTTTAGATTCACCTGATGTGCAGAGACAGAAGACACAGGCCAAGCTTCTCAGCAGAGACTGAGTGCTACATATAGAAGCCAGCCACTAATTTGTATGCCAAAGATGTACTCAGCTGAGTTCTCTAGCTGAGAACTCCATACAGGGGGTCAGATCTGAACAGAGCAAAAACACCGCCTTACCCACTTGTATCCCCAGGTACACTATTATGGAAAGCATGAAAGGTTCTTCCAGTATTGACAGCACAGCAGTGGCAGACGTGATTTTGGAAAAAAAAGTAGACACTGACAGGCTGTAAGTCCTAAGGAAAGTCAATAACCAGAGCTGTGAATGTAATACCTTAGAAAAAGCAGAAGGAAAACCTTGGAGGACCATCGACCTGCCCAGATAACCAGGCAAGTCCTGACCTATGTCGATAAGCAAGCAGCTGTAGCTAAGTAAACATGTAAGAAGTGAAAGAAGCCTTGAATTTATGAAATACAAAATCTGGTATCTACTTTTAATATGTGCTAGTTAATCTGTAATAGTTCATAAGTTTTACATCACATTTTACACATTTACTAAATTATTTGAGAGAAGGTTTCCTTTGTGATAGGAAAGAAAGCTTTATGTAAAACCAGAGGTGACCACTCAAAATTGCAGTTCAGATTTCAACACAGCACAAGGTTTCCTAATCTTCATGTCTACAACAACACCACCCCAAACAACAAGAAGAAAGTGAAGATACCAACCACTGCCCAGCAACCAAGGTAAGGTCATACAGAGTTGGCAGATCAGGTTAGATGACCTCAAACACACAAAAAAAGTCGTTTTTGACACAGCAATAGGTAAACCTTGAAACTTCTTGCTACAGGATGAGGAGTCACAGGGAAAATGGACAAACAAACAGGGTAAATCCATCAAAGGGTATTAAGCACATGAAGCCACCTTTAGCTCAAGAAACCCCTGAATACCAGTGCACATTTATGTTACGTAGCTTGCACATTCATGGTTTGAAGCTATTTTCTTCCTCAGGGGATGGACATCCTCACTAAAAACTCACTAGAAGAGTTCTCTCTGAGGAAGGACAGCAAAGGGCCTAATGCATAGAAACAAAACAAAACAAGAAGGAAGTCAAATTATTAGGAGACAGAAAACAAAAAACTCCATAGAAGAAGAAAGGATGAGGGTTGAAACAGAAAATATCCTAGGGACACCAGGCAAAGCACCCTAAGAATACCTAATAGCTCCCCAAAGGCATCCAAGAAGCCAGCAGGCACTACCCTGAGAGGCTCTGGCCAGCAACTTGCATAAGAGGACAAGGGGACAGAAAAACCCTAAGGCTGCCAAGTTTCTTCCTTCTCCCCTGAATGGTCAGCTTGGCTGGGACTGGTAGGTGGTCCCGCAGCTTGGCCAGGCTGCAGACTCCAAGGGTATAACTAGAAAGGTCAGGGACACAGCACAGTCAAAGGCTCAGTAAGAGGTGCTGCAAGCTGGCATGTTTGGCACACGCACGTCAGGATTTCATCCTGCAGCCAGGGACACATCAAGCCAACTGTGCCCTGAACACAGCTCACAACTCTCACACTCCCCACCACCTCGGCACCAGTGACACACAGAACCTGCTGAGCACAACCAGCCCAAAGCTTCTTGGTCTCTCTCCCTCACGGAGGTTTTGTGCATGGGTGACACACAGGGGCAAGAAAACTGAGCAAGTGAAGCGTAAGAACAGAAAGATGTTTCAGCAGCAGGGCTTGGAGGCACACGGGTGGATACCACACAGCCTGCTTGGGTTACACACAAGAGGGTGCTCAGAGAGTCTCAGGGGGCAGAAGCCTAAGCAGCAACTCCACAATGAAGGCAGAATTCTGAGCCAGACGAAGTTTTACTTGTTTATGTTATAGCTGTCCTGGAATTTCAAGTTTCGATGGAATTAACTTGCTTTTTTCCACAGACTTAAAGAAATTGAAACATTCAATGTGCCCCAGTCTTTGTTCTTACATACAGATTAGATAAAATCTGCTAACTATGATTTTTAACTTCTTTCAGGAATAGTGTTTAAACTGTCACACAGCAATTTGATATCACTGATTTCCACTGACAGAAGTCAGAACAGTAAGAGCAAATGGAAAAGAAAAAAACTAAGCAAAAAAACCCCACCCCACACATGAAAAAACCTCCCAAACTCACAAAACTGAAAAAGAGACAGAACAAACCCTTCCAAAAAACCCAATCCTATTAATGACTTGATTCATTGCTAGAGTTTTCCTCTTGAAGGGGAAAAGAATGACATCTTCCAGTCCTGTCTCTGACTGGTTTATATTCTCCTGCACCTCACCTCAACAATCAACTCCAATTCGGAAGCCCCACTTCCCCACTGTCACCTTGTTACAGAAACATTCCAATTTCTTGTAAGCCTCATTTCTGAGAAATACAACATAGAACAATGAAACAAACAGATCTTGTACCTTCCACATGGAGTAACACACAGCAGTTATCTCAACCACTGCAGTAATTTTCCCCAACACACTAAGTATTCCTAACTCTTAACTTGTTACTGCTCCTTGACAAACAGCTGTGCTACATATGAGGAAGCACAGATCAATTCCTCTCACCTCAAATTCCTCACTGGTTCTTGATGTTTGTATTCAAAAGCTTGGAAGGGTCACAGTCTAAAATTCCTACAAGAAAGATGTGTAATCAACATGAAAGCTGTTTCTCCAAGAAAACTAAAAACTAGATAATAAATTTTCAGAGAGAGGGAAAAAATCCAAAGAGTCCGTGTCCTACGCAGCAGGTTGTAAACATTTACATCACACTGTATGACAAAATGCATGCATTCATCTAAATTAACATCCTTCCATTTTTGTAGGCTCACTCACCCAGATAACTTTGACTTAAAACTCCACACAATTACAGCTAAATTGCATAAAGATGCATCAGCACAAAACCAAGGAAAGCAGGAAACTTTCAACCATCTCCACTATATCATTTTCTACAAAATGCTCAACTTAACTCCAGATACTGTATCTTAACCAAACTCTCTGCCAAACAAATCTCTGCCTCAGTACTTGTTAAAGCTGATTTATTACTGTCAAATACATTAATCTGCATGTTAATCTGCCTCAGGTCACTTGAAGTTAGTGAAAAGGGACCTTTGTCAAGCCATATAAAATGTTGCTTTTGGTCCACATGGGAGTTTGAAATCAGAGCTTGGGAGAGATCCTCTATGACATAAACATTACAGCATGAAAACAGCAAGGAACACAGAAGACTTTTCCTGTAATCCATTTCCATTTTTTCTGCTTCACTTCATGGCATGTTGTTAAAGCCTAAAAATTTCCCTAAATGAAGGCTGGGTTTATCTTAGGATCCTGTGTTGCTAGAGTTGTAAAGTACCAGCATGACAGCTTCAATCTGACATTCATTGCACTCCAGTGGAGGAGGGAAGGCTCGTAATTTATACAACCTACTTCATCCATACTGCAAGTAGTACACAAGACAGAAAATCTGGCTCCAACATTACACACACTACATTATGTACAGAAAGTGCTGGTAATATTTCTATACAAAGTCTTACATCCAACAGTTTAAAACCTCCCCAGTTGCATGGCTTCCTTATTCAACATTTCCAATAGAAAGCAGATCTGGTTTTCACTAGCAGACCACTTGCTTCCTAATATAATCAGTTCTCTAGACAACTTACCAGATGATCCAGGATTTCAGTACAAGCAAACCAAAAGTTCAAAGATGAATAAAGACTGTTGGGCAATCCCTGAAGAGAAGCAGTTTTAACACACACATCCTGCATGTTTGCTTAGCTACTGGATCACCACAACTAGCACAATATATTGGTACTGGTCTATTACCTGTCACGTTCCCTGAAGCAGCAGTCTTAGATGCAAGCAGCAGTAATGAGCATATTCCCCACCTTTCCTTTTTATGTTTGCCTAGTAATTAATTTTAAGTGCCAGTAATTCTCAATTGCTCCATCATTAGCATGACTAAATGTCATTCTACGACAGGAATTATGCAATTATGCTTTGGTCAACCCCAAATACCGCCAGTGTTACCCGTGACTCTCAAAGTTGGAACAAACAACAAGCTCATGAACTGTTCATTTATTACAAAGACATTACTTCCATTACTGTCCCGTTCACGAGTCCCTTCAGCTTGAAATGAGAAAGTGTTACCTCAAAACAGGATCTTCAAGAAGGAAGCACTGAGCTTTAAGGAAGTGTTAATGTCTACATGTGATAGTCTCTTAAAATGTAATGTGATTTCAGATGGTGGTACAAGAACTATTGGACACATCACACTTACTGCTAAAAGAACAGGAATGTGGAATTGTGCCTTTTCAAGGATGGCCTTAGCCTACAGAAAACACTCATGTGAGTCTTGCAGGCAGATAAGCCCTCAGGCACTTGTCTAATAATGAACTATTGAAGCAGAGCCAAGACATGCGTTTTCAGAGGAAAACAGTCATGCGGTTCTGCGATCATGCTTTGTTTCTCACAATGACTTTACTGTGATGTGTAACAAGGGGCTGTTTGATCCAGTTAACCGATACAGAAAAAGTCAGCTGGAAAGGGCTTACACGAAGGAATGAAAAACTAATGTGCTTCTGAGAGCATCTTGTACCACCTTTCCAACAGCATTTTAAGGCTCTGCTGCTCCCAACCCAGCGCGCGCCCTGGTTACCCACAGTCCTGCAGAGCTGTACTGCCTCATCAACCCTGACCTTATCTGGGTATTTGAGATTGTGGAGTATCATCTCCGACAGTCTTGTGCATCATCTCCCTTTCCCCACACTGACCCGTGTCCTGGAGTCCTTCCAAAGCAGTTGACACAACTGGCATTTCCAACAGCATCACGCGCTGCTTGGATGTTTGGGACACAAACATTCATGCCAAGGCTCTGAAACTTGGTCAGCTTCTCTTGCTGTCCATCAAGGACAAGCTTAACTTGAAATTGACTTTGCCCTCAAGGCAGAATACATCCAACCCTTAAACTCTAGAGCATAGGTTCGAGGCCTAATTAGAAGAGTTTTACAGACAAAGTAGCTAAAACCAATAGACACCTCCTCAGTTATTTTAGCAACAAGTCACTTCTTACTGAAACAAAGATTTCTTTTGTAACCCAGGAAGTTTTAACATTTTATTACTGACCTTCTTTCTTTACAGTCCTAGTTGATATCAGAACGCCAGAACAAACACCTACGAAAAACCCTAATAGAGAGAAAGGAGGCTTTAGCAAATTATACTCTGTGTTTCTGGGGGATGATCTAAAAAGAGAACAAATAACCGGTATATATTTAAATAATATACTATTTATATTTAAATTTAGTATTCCTCTTCTATACCAAAAACATATTTGAAAATTGCCCCTTGAGAAATACCTTACAAACCAAGTCTAAGCTACCTAGCAACTTCCTTCCCTGCATTAGTGAAGCTCGTAAAAAGGAAAAGACTTTTATAAGACATCTATTATTGAACTATTTCTGTAATGCTGCAGATTTCACAAGGTTGCCAATTACTAAAACGTCGCAGAGGAGGAAGTCAAAGAGCAGTTGCACCTAACCATAGACATTAAGATAACCATGACACAAGCCTTTTCCAGCATCCTCCTTCTAGCCTGGAATATGTAAAGGTCAGAAAACCACTAAGTAAAGCTTTTGTTGACTTTGTTATGCTTTTCTCAACTCTCAGAACACTCACCTCAGAAAACAATCCATTTTGTTCCCCACTGAAGGTACAGCAGGCAGAAAGCCAATAGCTGGCACTTTGTCACATAGCTACTTTAATAAAAATTATGAATAGGCTCTTACTTTTATTTCTAAAGTCATGTTCCATTAAAACAAAAAACTATTTGCCTAAAAGATTAATACTGAGAACAGCAGAACATTGCTGTGACCAGCCTTGCAATTCCATATGCCATTCTAGGGAATACAAAGACACACAAATAATTCTTAAACTAACCCAATTTGCAAAGCACATTGTTCTTCACGAGCAAATTGGCTGTATCATCTCACAATGTCTAAAAACACCAGATTCCACCACCACTAACTTACCTCCACAGCTTTTGTATTTGTCTAAGTAATATATGCCCACCAATTCCACCAGCCACGGAGACCAACACATAAATTAAAGCATTAGGAAAGAAAACAGAAAAGGTAAATCCTTCAGTTTACACCAGGGAATGGCAACTGCTCAACCTCAGGCGCAGCCCATCAGGAAATGCAGAGCAGAGTTCTTCATGACAGAAGCATACCTAAGCTGTCAGCTGAGAGAGGCTGAAATGCATGTGACTCTTCATCCCAAGTCCTACTCGCCAGCCACTTCCTTGTCCCAAATGCTAAAATCCCTTTCCCTGCAGCTAAAAGCCTGCCAGGACTCCCAGGACTGAGATAGAGTCAGTCTCAGCTATACTTATCTTTGCACTGCATGGCTTTTTCAAACAGCTCCCACTGCTGTCCGGGAGACATGGATATGTTTCCAATACAAGCACGAGTTAATCTTTAACTTACAGAGTTTTACCACCAGCTAAAGGAATTTTACCATTCAGAATTAATCTAAGAAGCCAGAGCTGGTATTTGCTCTCAAAAGACAGCTTTTACTGCTTCTATTCAACTATCTCATTTCCATCGCAAGTTCTGCATTTTACAAAAACCAGAAACAATGTACAGACATTGATCTTGAAGTCCTTATCATGGCTACACCTCCCAAAATCTAGTACCACCTACCAAGTAGTTTGAACAAGAAATCAAAGGAGCACGAATAAGTGCCTTTCATGAAGTCTGCAGAATTACATGAAGAAAATATTTCATATAGCAGGAAGGCCCATGGCTCGTTCCTTCCAGGAATAGCCTGTTATTCAAATATCCATAAACATCCAATTTACTAACACTCACTTATGACAACATTTTGAGAAAAATCAAACTTGACAAGTAAAAAACATCCATCAGTAAGGAGCTAAAACAGGCACCTCGCCAGAACGCTGTCATTAAAACAGAGAAAAGCCCACTAAAGGCTCCTACCAGTAAAATGACCCTTATCTAGAAGTTGTAGAACTGCTTAACACATCCAGTGATGTCCTAAAAATTCCACAGCACATAAATTGTCATCCTCTAGACCTAAACAGAGCTGCACAATTGACCTTGGCTTCAAACAAGGAATGGCAGTCTCTGCAATCCTCTAAGCAGATGGAACCAAACATGTTGGGGGAAAAAAAGCATTTAATTTGGTTAAGAAGAGAAGGAGGAAAACTGGATGAACAGATATGGGAAACGGCTCTGGTGTACTTGTGATAAAGCAGCCTAGTGACACCTTATCTTTATATATATGCAGATGATCACAGACACCCTTCACTCTGGCAGACAGCTAGACTCTTACAGGACCTATTCAAACGCAGGCAGCCTTGTAACATTACGACATCTATATCTGGCCTAAGTTTGGTTTTCCCCATTAGGGGAGAAACATGAACGTTTAGCATTTTGAGATAAAATACAAGCAGAGAGAAGAGAATAAAACAGGGCAAAAAAAAGGAAGTAGCCTTTCCGGCAGCAGATCTCAACAGAAGTTTGCAATGCACTTAGATGTGCTGGCAGAACACTGAAATACCCACTTTCAGTATTCAGAGATGACTTTCAGCCCATTCTGCAAGTAAATTGTCTGCTCTCTTGCCTACTGCTGTCTAAAGGTACCTCAGAGCCAGTGATTATAGCTCTGCCTGTTCCAACACTTCCCTCCTGTAAATAGTGCCTGACTATTTTCTGTTCTCACAAGGGCTTAATTAGTCCTGTTCACAGAGCGCTACAGCAGCTGGCACATCCCAGCAGACTCCATTGCATTTTCACAGCTATTGAAATCCATCTGAACCATGCAGCAAATTTTTCTACACCGACCATTACATGTCCTGTGAAATTTACATCCACCTATACGTTTGAAGACACCTTCCTGCAGTCAGTTTAACCACAAGACAGCCCTGAGACGTCCCAGAATCACTGACAGACATGCAACTCACTGAAGTCCAAAGAATCTTGCCTGGTCAGAAAAAGAGACCCTCTCCTCCACCAACAGAGCAGCAGAGACCTGCAACTCCGGAATACATAAATAATCATGTTAAATCAGAAAGCAAAATGCTATTTAGACATGTAATATTTGCCTTTCATATTTCTAAGCACCTTAATTTTGAGTTCTTGGCTATTTCTCAAATCAAGTAGCAACAGCTGAAGCTGTGTGGCACCTCCTTTCCTGAGAGAGGCTGCCTGCCTATCACCACACCAGCTGCCACACCTCAGTGTGGTGAGCAGCCCTCTGCAAACAAAGTCTGTCACCCTGTCCTGAAAGAAAACCTTGAGGTTCATCTTCAAACTGGACTGAGATTATATTTTTATGTCAAACCATTGAGACAAACTTTCCAGAAAACACATGTAATCACTGGGCAAGTTGAGTTTTACAGTTACATGACGGTAAAAGTCTGAATCTCTCACTCCACAACACAGGAGGCAGGAGGTTGTTCTCTTCAAAGCTCTGTAACAGGAACTATGTGAAAACAACTCACCTCCTGCTTCTTATTAGTTTACACACTGATCTGCAGCACCCTACTTCAAAAGTCAAATGTTCCAGTAGTAGGAGCATATTCAAACAAACAAATGAAAGTAAAAAACGTTTTCAGAAATCAGTTTCCTGAAGAATCAGAGCTAGTATCTTATTTGTTTCCATATTCTTAATTTTTGAAAACCGGCTTCTTTGTTAAACTTGTCTTGACAGACTGCTTTAAAAAGCAGAGGCAGACAGTCACCATGCTAAGCACAACCAGCTGAAATGCATCTTGTAAAAAGACAAGGCATTTAAAGCAAGTTCTATCAGAAAACAATACAGTCTAAAATAACAGTCCGCCCTTAAACACTGTCCCAAATACTTTTTCATAATCACCACCATTATCTTGTGTAACGTCTTTTCAAATCTACCAACACCGTCTGTCAGAAAATTCACTGAATGACTCAGACAGACACTTTCAAATCATAAATACTCTAAACTGCTGTTTCCATTTCAGAACTACTTCTGTTCAAGGATTTGAATTGCTGATGGCATAATAATCCAACGACCTCCTGAAGTTTCCTTATCAAGATTTTCCTCATGCACAAACAGCAACTCCACTGACGAAAGCAAGCCTTGTTGCTTTGCACAGTGTCTTGGACAATATGGTTATGCAATCCAAAACCTGTAAAACTTGCAAAATTTTTAGTGCCTAATATTGAGTGTCTTTTGTACATGAATGCTTGACACAGCTCCTTGAACATGCAACTGAAGACATGAGATAAGAGCAGAGACCCAAGCGTTAAAATCACTGGCATTACATGCCCTGCCAATTCCCATTCATTTTCCTTCATCACAGATCTACAGAAACGCTTGCCTAGAGCAAGCACAGGCTTTCCAAAGCCCAGCCTTTTAATCCTGTGTGTCCAGGAGTCAGGCTTCCAGTCTGAATCTCACCCACATTGCCGAAACCACTGGTCACTAGCCACTTGGACAAACTCATAGCAACGTCACCAGTTCAACAGCACTGATCCAACTCCAGTAGGGCAAAGACCGGGGTTAGAGGGTGATGGAAAGCCCCACGGGTCTGGCTCTCCTGTCTCTTTAACACAATTTAAGCTCCTATGCCCAATGCATTTTAAATCTATATTTGAGAATATACATATAATATGTCAGAATCTGCTGAAGAAATTTGCACCATGAAAGGTTTTGCTTGAAGAAGTACGCCAAAAATACACTCTTGTCCTTCACACCACATTATGTTTTCATATCTGATTTACACTCAGAAAGCATCATTTTGAAAACCTGGGCTGAGTTGGGATGCAGCTTTTAGCTCCTCCATCACTTATTCTGATTCAGTTTTCCACATTAGCAACTATCCTCCCTGGCTTTCACAGCAAAGCTGCCAACAACCTTATTCACAACCACATTTAGTTGTCAGCTCAGACAACGGAATCATTTCTGTATTTTATCAACTAATCTTACACTTCCAACACAACAATGACCTTCTTTTAAGTTGCCTACTAACACACACTTATAGTCTTCATACAGGTTTAAGTGTCACAAAACAGATGAAGTTTACACATTATTTATGAGTTACCCCTATAACGCAAGAACCACAGCACGAAGTCTTCTTAACTGCAACTGGCTTGCAACCCTACAGGAAAAGAAAAAAACTCAAACCACAAACTTCCTCTCTCCTATAAACAAGACTAGGTCATAGCCAAAGATAACAAGGAAAACTGGCCATGTTTTATGATTGTGCTGCACCCATAGTTCCATGACACAACACCTACTTCTGTCGATCACAAACATATTTTCCTCTGTTACAGCAGCTACCACCAATTTGAAGTAGTCTCACTACAGTTCTACAGCAAACAAGCACCTCCACACTGAAATACCACAAAAAGGCCTCTGAAAGCTGAGGATTTTTACAACAATACTGAGAGTGATGTGCAGCACACAGCTCTTCACTGACTTCCAGAACAGATCTGTGAAGACCAGAGCCAGGATGGAGCCAGAAATTCAATACTTCCCCGACACTGACTACAGCAAGGGAGTGAAAACAAGAGTTTAATTTACACTCTAAGACATCAACTCTTGAAACCAGATTATGCCGAGAAGGGTTTGCCCACAGGGCCTGGCCAGTTTCATAAAACTCAATCCATTTTTAAAAATACACAACACGGTAGTGATACACAAGACAAGTCAACTTCCTGGAAAATTTAAATGCTGCATGAAGAACACAAAGTTTCTTTAGACAAGGGGTAACATCTAAAAGCTTTTCTGCTACGTGACAAGTGCATGATGGTTTACATATACAGAGTGACAAAGCCCGTATGACAAAAAAAGGTTGAAATTTAATATTAATGGTTTTCCCAAAACAAATGCCCACACATCTACCGAAGCCACAAAATCAACTGACTTGTAAGGCTACGACAAACACTAAAAGAAACTAACACTGCTTGAAAACCCCAGTAAAGAACAACAGCTGTCATCTTTTCTTTGTCTTCCAGGCGATTACCATATGTTTAAACGTCTTTGTTGTTCATCCCAAGCAAACAAGAGATGAATACCTGATTCTCTCGGGAAAAAAAAAATCAAACCAACTTTTAAAAAAGTTTCTTCAGATGCCACTTGAGAATATCCAAATTGTGGTTACCCTAATATCAAATATTTATATTACGTTACCTACTGGTGGTAACTCCAGTGTTTATAGATCCATGCACTTAAAAACACTCTGCTCGCAAAAAAAAGGTTCCCATACTGTGCAAGCGGAGGAATTATTATTTATATCGCCCCTGTAAGAAGATTTCAGGCGCAGCAGCAGACTTCCCTGCCCTGACAAGCAACAAGTGCACGGAAGGCTATAAACAAGACCCACTTACGGTGCTCTTGACCCACTTAGAGCGCTCCACGGGCCTAAAGCCTCCTCGAGCAGCCGGCAATTCCCCAGCGCTCCGCCGTGCCCCAGAGCGAACTGCCCGACCGCAGGCTCCGCTCGCCGCCGCGGACACCCGCCCGCAGGGCCTAAGCCCGGCCCGGCGCGGGCAGCGCCCGCCGCCCGCCTCCCCCGGCACCCCCGGCCCGCCGGG
>VZTE01001360.1:0-18501 GCA_013397775.1 Eulacestoma nigropectus | reverse complement strand
ATCCCCGCTCCTTGCCGGGAACAGGGTCATGGAACCGCGGGGGAAAGACTTCTGAGGCGTCGGGTCCGACCCGTGACCAGACAGCACCGTGTTAGCTAGACCATGGCACGGAGGGCCATGTCCACTCTTCCCTAAACGCTCCGGGCACGGTGACTCCACCGGCTCCCTGGGCAGCCCGTTTCCATGTGTGATCGCCCTTTCTGTGAAGAACTTCTTCCTAATGTCCAACTAAGCCTTCAGCTGGCTCAGTTTAAGACTGTGCTCGGGTTCCTGATACCAGCCAGGATGCCATTGGCCTTGCTCACCTGGGCACCCTCTGGCTCATGGTCAGCCGGCTGCTGACCAACACTCCCGGGTCCTTTTCCACCGGGCTTTCCAACCACTCTGCCCCCAGCCTGTAGCACTACATGGGATTGTTGTGGCCAAAGAACGGAGGGGGTTGGCAAAGAGCGGAGTTTCCAGCCCCCAGCGATGGCCTCCGGGCTGGAGGGGGGTTCCCCTTTCCGCCGCTTCCTGGGTGCCCTGCGCAGGCGGCAGTGTCACCCTGTCCTGCTGGAATCGGTGTCACGGGAAACCCCACGCCACCCAGCACTTCCCTGCCAGAGGCCAGCTGTGGGAACAGCCCAGAGCCATCCAGGCACAGCACAACTCACTGCGGGGAAGGTGCCCAACAGAACATGTACCAGAAAGGACAAGAAGACTCATGATCAGCAGTTGTAAATCCCCAAATAACAATAATAACCCCCCCATTACAATACAATGATCATGTCACTATTTGATATGGATACACAAATTAATCTTAGGGAAGTGAACTCCATCAGCTGTCATTCCGCTATGATCAGGAACTTGAGTGACTTTTAACAGTGATAAAATTGTCCTACTGAGGTACCTGCCCCTTTTCCCAACAACAAATTTCAGAAATCAAGTGCTTTTTAAAGCATGTTCATGCCTCTATCCATCAGTCTTCTGCAGGACCTGAAGCTGTTACTATAATGTCCTGTTTCTTAGCTTTGTTTAAATGACAGTTGAAATCCCTTTTTTTGCATTAGAAGAGATGACTGGGAGGGGACCTTATCCATGTCTGTGAGTATCTAAAGGGGGGTGCCAAGATGATGGAGCCAGACTCCTCTCGGTGATGCCAAGCAAGAGGACAAGAGGCAACGGGCAGACACTGATGCACAGAAAATTTCACCTGAATATGAGGAAGAACTTCTTTTCTTATCAAGTGTCTGTGCACTGGAACATAACGTCCAGAGAGGTTGTGGAATCTCCCTCACTGGGGATATTCCAGAACCATCTGGACACAACCCTGTGCCCTGTGCTCAGAGATGGCCCTGCTTGTGCAGGGAGGTGGGACCAGATGACCCACTGTGGTCCCTTCCAGCCTGACCCAGTCTGTGGTTCTGTGATTCTGTGGTGTGGACATCCCCCATGTCCAGGGCAGCTGGAGGAGGGGGGAGAGGCCCCGCTGGATGGGGTTCAGTGCTCGGGACTGACCCGCCTGCTCCAGGCATGGCACCGGGTGGGGAGGCCACAGCTGGTACAAGACCAGAAGGATGGTGAAAACCAGACAGTGTTCCCAGGGCTGATGTGGCAGGAGGCATCTGGGAAGCCTGGCTCAGGGGACAGGGCCCAAGCGCCTGTGTCTGCTGTAGAGGCACGGAGGGGGAGCACCAAAGAGAACAAGAACTTGCCCTGTTAAGGAATGCGAAGTGTTGGCAGAGCAGCGGGAAAACCTACGTGACGTGGAGATTTCGCCTCCCAAAATAGTGTCCTTGGGGAAAATGGTGGAAACCCTACACCTGCATGTTTTACAGCGAGACCAGTCAAAACACGAAGGGAACACTACTCTGTTAGAGGACAATCTTAGCAATTGCCAGGGAGAATAACTGGATGATTTGGAGAGCCTGTCTGTAATTTGTGTGGCTCTCTGTACTTTAGTGCTTTGCTGAGCCACGCTCCAATCAACACACTTGTCCCCACACCCAGAAATTTTAGCTCAAACCAGTGAGTGTGAATGCGATAGTTAATGGAAGCAAAATTATCCCTATAAATTAATATTAGAGTTGTTTTGATCCCTAATACCCACAAACAATAAATACATCCTGCCCATTCCTTAAAACCCTGTTTATAAAACTTTGATTCCCTATTGTCTCCTTTAAAATATGTCCCATCTCACACATGCATTAAAGTTTTTGTTATTGGGAAGGGAGCAAGGTAGTTACTGAACATTACAGTGGCACTCTTACATGTACTTACAGTTTCTCTCATCAATCAAAATGTGTTTTGACAGCCGTTGGGCAGCAGCACGGGGAGCAGCAGCTGCAGTGGCTGCTCCAGCTCCACCCCGTGCCTGTTGGATGAAGTATTTCCTGCCCTGTCTTTCAGGATTTCTTCTGTAAAATGGCGCTAATGATTTTCAAATATTTTGAGCTTCATTGGCGAAAAATATATGTAAAAACTGCATGTCATTTCCAGCTGTCATTTCCTGTCACCATAACTTAATGTGTATGCAGCCAGTTAAGAGGGAAAATGAGATAGGAATACTGATTCAATGAATATTCAATAAAAGGAATTTGGGTAGTTTATTCTGGTTCAGGAGCCTGGAAATCAAAAAGCAAAGCTGTGCTCTGCAATACAGCAAAACACATCTTCAAAAACAGAGTTAGGTACTGCCTGGGCATTTACAGATGATTCCTAGAAAATGTAGCAGTAATAAAAAGTTCATTGCCTTAATTCCCTCAGAATGTGTTTGTCCTATATACACAGCCCTGTGCTTTGTGGAAGTTGGCAGGTCACTACAGGTTAACCCTGCTGTTCCCAAGCAAGAGAAAACAAATTTGCCTGTGGCAAATGAAACTGAGACTGGCCAGAATCATCACAGTGAATTGCAGAGAGCTGCCACTCTAAAAGCTGGTCCAGATGTTTCCTCAGCCCAAGAACATGCTAAGCACTTACGCAGTTCCTTGAGGCTGTGGACAAGACAGGGTTGCAATTTTCTCCAGCACCGGCTCTACCCCACATCTTTTAATTTTTTTCCCCTTAAAGGCAGTGTTGTCCTTGCATGGTAGTGCCTCATCCTGCCCATCCCGTGTGATCTCGATGCCCTGGGAGTCCTGTGAAGGGCTGACACAGCGATATGGCACTCTAGGAAAGAGCCATAAGACAAATGATGATTCAGAATAAAACTGCCTTAGGGTAAGGAAGAGCTTTTTTTTTTCAGGATGTGTGTTATTGCTGCAAGGCTTTAAACTGCTTCATGTGTGTTGGCAAACATACCTGAGCAGCTCCCTCCTGAATTCCCCAGGGCAGCTGCCACGTGTGACAGCACCAGTGGGGAAAGGGCCTGGGGGATACTGCAGTGTCCCTGCCTCCCAGCGAAGCAGCGACCCCTCATTCTCTTCGTATTTCTTTCCTTATCAGAGTCTTCCTCTCCTCCCAAATCACCGAGGGCCCGGCCCTCACCACACTCCCAGTCATGCTGCTGAAGACTGGTGCCTGCTGCACCCACCGCATTCCAAACAGCTGGAACTGTTGCCAGTACTGGGGGGTTGGGGGGAACATCAGAGCCAGCTTGCATTGGGTGGGTAACACGGAGAGGTAACTGTGATGATGCCTTGGGTGGCTACCTAGAAACAGAGATTAGACAGGAGTAAGGGAATAAAGGTGGATATTTATTTGAAAGGCCTTCAAAGGTGCACCCTGGGAAGCCAAAGGCCACATCCAAAATGGACCCCAAGATGGACAGCGAGTCACGAGTTCCTCACACTTTTATAGGTTTGGTTCATCTGCATATCAGCATCAATTTGCCCATTAAAACTTTAGCTAATGATGGAATTTCTTCGATTTCTCCACCTCTCCAGAGGCCCTGGTTTACACCTTTTGGGCCTAGGACAGCCTGAGTGTCCTTGAACAACGAGCTCGGAGAGGCTTTGTTGTGTCTATCTGGCATAAGAGAGCAGCAGCCAACAGGCTACAAGAAACTTCAGAGTTACACACTGGGCAGGGCAGGATTTAAAAATATAAAAGCCAGAACCGAAGGCATCAGTGAAACTTAGGGCAGGTGTCCAACTCGAGTGTCACAGGGCAGTATTTAGTAGTTCTTTTTATGGCTGCTGCATGTCATCTCCCTGCTCACAGGGAGAGCTCCTGACCCTGTTTGCTCCCCCTTTCTCTCTTTCTATTTTCAAGGAAATGCTGTCATGTAGGTCATACCTTTTTGAATTCTAATGCAAAAAAAATAGATTTCAACTGTCATTTAAACAGAACCAAGAAACAAGAGAGTATAGGAACAGCTTCAGGTCCTGCAGGAGAAGGCTGATGGATGGAACACGAGCATGCTGTGATCATTGTATCATACTGGGGGGGGGTATTATTGTTATTTGGGGATTTGTAACTGCTGATCATGATTCTTTTTGTCCTTTCTGGTACGTGTTCTGTTGGGCACAGAAATCTAATCTTTGCTTATCTTTGAGCTGGTTATATTTAGACTTCAGAGCTGGTATGCTCAGGATGTGGCCCAGTCCCAAAGCCTGGAGCTGGGACAGGCTACCCACTCGACAGTCTCTGCATCCATAAGCCCTTGCACACAGCGTATTGGTGCCAGGGAGTCAGAATATGGCCAGGATACACATGTGCACCAAGGAGATGGGATGCATCTCTGGGTCCCAGGGATTAGACAGAGCCACAGTCTGCCTGTGAGAAGGGGATCTGATATTATGCTCACATCTGCTGTCTGTCCTATGACAGTTCCTTCAGAGCCTGCCCTTCAGTGAACTTGGCTTCACAGAGTATCTGCTAGAAACTATTTAACCTGAAATGCAGTTAAACAAAAGCTAAATGGAAGTTAATGACCATATAAGCAGCTGATTGTGGAAAAGCCTTGTGACAGACACTTGAGAAATGCCCTGTAGTCACTGGAAGGTATTTCCCAAGGTCTCCTTGGGATGTTCTGTGGCTGTGTCAGCAGATGAAAATACTGTCTACATTTCTGTAGCCACAGGTGATTAGGAATTGCTCCCACAGTGTAATTTAAACCTACTAGGCTTCTCCCCGGCTGGGGTCAAGTGAGCAGAGAGAGACTCCCGCATGTTTGATTTCGTATGACTGAACAAGATCTGCCTCATTTGTGCTTTGTTAGGGCTACAAAACTGTGGTCCATACAGAAGGTATAAGTTACACCAATGCTGCATGTCTGGGTTCAGTGTGGCTGTTTCCTGAACTGCAAAAGGCAGCAGCTGCTCTGTTACATTGAGCTCTAAGCAGGCACAGACTTTGTGGGGACAAAGAATGGGAGCTTCTGCATGAGTCAAATGGCCTGAAGTTCAGCAGTGTTAAAAGGTTCATTTAAATTTTCTCACAACCCTGCCACCTTCTTTTTAGCAGGATTAAAATCAACTGAAAGTTTCTGTTCTGGGATCAGCTACTGCTTAGCTTACCTTGCAGCAGAGCATACTAAGGCCTCATTCATTCCCACTCTAACTTAGGCAGTACTTGCCAGTTGAAAAATGATGACAGATTTGCATCCTGTTCTGCTCCGTTTAGGAGCCCATGTTCACTGACTTGCAGCAACAGTATATTTGCAGAGTGCCTTTAAGCCCAAAATATTTCAGTTTTACTTGACTTGAGGGTGGCCATTTCTATCAGCCTTGAAGTGCAGGGACTTCAGGGTTGGAACGTGGCAGCCAGTTACCAGCCCACAGTGTATAACAGTGTATTGTGGGAGTATCTTACCCATACGAAACTGCAAACAGAATTTGAGCAGGCAGAAACCAGGCTGACCTCCCTAAGCCTTACTTTAGCTACAAGATCTCCAATACCCATAAATAAACAAGCCCTGAGCTGACCTTCCTTTTGTAGCACAGTCCTTCCTCCGGCATTGTGCCAGAGTAATGCTTTGCTGCTACAGACCCTCCGAGGCTCCTGCTGAGCCCCCCAGCAACCACCTCCGACCCTGCAAGGTGCTGCTGAGCCTCTCTGTGCTGAATTGAGTGTCCCCACACAATGTGGATACAGCTGCCCGCCTGCCAGAGTTAATGAGCAGGGAACCTAGGCCTTCAATTAAACGTTTTTCAGCGCTATTTCTCAAAGAGCCTTACAGAAAAAGGAGGCATCCTGCTCCTTATTTTATACAGAAGGAGGCTGGAGGCTAAAATGCGAAGAAATTAAGTAACTATTTGAAAATTGCATAGAAGATTATCGGCAGAGCTCAGAATTAAGCTTAGCTCCGAGCCCCACACCCCTCTCTATCACTTTGTGCATCAAACAAGGCACAACTTAAAATCCACCACTTTTTAACTTCCACAGGAAAGCAGCAGTTCTGCTGCAGCTTTCTGTTTGACTTCCTTTGGATTTGCATCAAGCCAATCTGGCTGTGTTCTTATTTTATACTTACTACCACCCTACGGAGGTTCTTTTGTGTGTGAGTGCCATTGAAATTAAGTTTGCAGCTAGAGTTTAGTGGGATCAAATTTTCGGATACAAAATTCCCAGAAAATCTAAAATACTGAAATCTGGGTCTTGTGAAAAAAAAAGGGAGAGGAAAGAAATCTAATGGTCACTTCTCTCCTATCGCTATGAAGTCCCAGTCCAATAGGAACTGCTGGCTCCAACCAGGCTGCCAGAGGTCTGGAATGCTGGGACAAAAGGCCAAAAATCATCTTTTTTCCATCCAGGCAACACTTTAGGTGGAAAAAGAAGGACACATCCAGGGACACCCGGATGAATAGCAGCCCTAACAATGCCAACTTTTCCGCTCCCAAAGTTGTTTACACCCACGAAATTAATTGTGGTGCCAAACCGCAAGGAGAGTTGTGACTCCATGAAATGTGTGGTCTTTATCAGAAAGGCCAGATGAAGTAATTTTGAACTATTAGACACATTAACAATGCCTGAGGGTGTCACACACAAATAGCTGACACCTTCAAGCACTGATGCAATAAGGATGGACAAGAACATGAGGTGAGGGTGGTGGGAGGAAAGGTCTTTTTCAGATGTATCCAAGGTACAGCGAATTTTATTACTGGGGTAGAAACAGAGTATCCCAGGAGTGAATAGCTCACACACTTGATCCGATCTTGGGCTCAGTCCAGCTCCCACTGAAGTTTAATGGGAGTTGGATCAGGCCACTGCACTCACATTTTTTCCATGCATGGAAAACTATTTCCGTTACTTTGAATTACAATGCCACTGGCTTTGGATTTTATATAATAAAGTAAATCTAGGCCACTGTTTATATTCCAAAAAACTGCATTCTGGGATGCCAGCAAATATATTGCCTGTTGGATTAAAAAAAATAAAATAAAAACTGGACGCATTGGTTTAAAAAAACAACAGCCCCTAATTATTGAGCATAATTTCTCTTCCTTGTGCTTTTCTGGAGTCCTCAAATATTTGAAGTATGAAAGGTACATATAAATTCTTCTCTGGTGGTTGAAATGGTGGAATCTGTAAAACTGCAATGTTTTATAAGAAACAGAGGTTTAATATAAAAATAATAATCTTCATGACTGGTTCATTGCTTATTGGCACATTTTGAGCATTTTAAAATTTACAGGGAAAAAAACCCCAACACCCTTGCAATGTCAGTAACGAAGAGGATGTATATTAGCAAACCCTTATATTTTGGGAATTGGCTTCTCTTGATTGTTCTGACTGCAAATGAACTCTGCAGATGCTGAGAGGTACAGGAAATGTCTTGTCCTAGAAACAGCATTTGCTCCCTGCTTTAGGAATTGGGTTGTACTAAAATCCCAATGTGCTAAGACTGATTAGCAGACTTTGGTAATGCCTTCTGCCCTGGTACAGTTTTATTATAGTCTTTTTATTACCAAGGAAAAACACAGAGAAGACTTCCATCGGTGAACATACACCCACACTCGGGGAGCACACGTTCCTGTGGTTAACTTGTGCCGGGGAAGAGCACGGCCCCTGCACTCTGAAACACAGAGCGGCAAAATAAGAGGACCCCACCGAAAGAATAAAACAAAACCACACATAGACACAACCAACAGAGGGAAAGAAATGTCATTGAGGGGTGTTTAATGTTAAAGAGAAACTATACAGCTGGGCTGGTGGTGAGGAGGATTTAATAGAGCTGAACAAGGTGACCACCTGCATCCACTTCAGAGAGAACCAGCAGCAGGACGAGGAGCGCTTTACGCAGTCACGTGCATGTGTGTGTGCGCAACGCTTCTTTCCACTGACAAAATATACTCTGCAAACACCCCTGGCACCGGCAGCTTTTCCTCTCTATTGAAAAATTAAGTTTCAGCATGGGATTAAAAGGAAAAGAAAAAAAAAAATTCCTCACACACATAGCCATGGGGTTCGAGCTGGGCAGATTTCCCTCAGCCCAGGCGGTCCACGGAAGAGCTGGGTGCTGGCTTCAGGGGGACTCCCAGGCCCCCTGACTCACAGGTCAGCCACAGGTTGAACCTTCCTTCCTCTGAACAGCAGGCTGCGAACTTTCCTCTACCCCACTGTGGTCTGGGGAGCATCCAGGAATGCTTTACAAGACTGCAGATTTTAAGCCATACCCTCGTAGCCTTAGCTAACCTTCCCTCTAATGAGACAAAGCCCTTTAGAGGGACCAAGGATCAGTTCTGAATTCCCCAGTGCAGGATTTGAAATTTGAATAAATAGGACTCACCCATGTCTGGCTGTAATTTGCGATGTGCAGTAACTATTGCAAAATACTGAGATTTACTGATCAGAGAGAAGAACGAACCCACTCCTCTTCTTCTCACTGGCTTTTTTTTGCAATGAAATAGCACGTGCTGGTGTGTTTTGCCAGCACCTGCTCAGCTCCTTCACCCTGACTGAAACATCCAAGGGGAGATGCACCCAAAGACAAACTCCCCAGCAGAACTGAAGGAATGTCAAATTAGCTGGCCTGATGGGGGAAATTTCAAAACCAAAATGTCTCTTAAATAAGCTTCTTTAATTATTATCATCATCTGTTTATTTATACAAATATAAAATATATTTATATAGATTTATATAATATAGATTTGTTGCTTTGGTGGCTCCTTTCATTTACAGACATACTGGTCGACGATCTCTGTGCACTTTTTACACTTGACGTAGCAGCACCAGTGGAACTTGCAGTGGCAGCGCTCCACCTGCACGCTCTTGAACTGGTCGTAGCCCCGTCCGCAGCACATCAGCTCGCAGCCATCCATGCCCTCCGAGGTCTTGTTGCACAGCCGGCCCTGCGTGCCCAGGGAGCCGGTGGTCTCATTGCGGAGGCAATAGTCCGGGCTGGGGTCCACGTAGACCAGGTCCTCCTGGGTGGGCATGTTGAAGCGGTTGTTCACCAGCTCCAGCTTGCCCTTGCGGCTGATCCTCATGGCCGCGGCGCTGTCGTACTTCTCCTTCAGCAGGTCGCCCACCTTGCGGAAGTCAGCCAGCTGCAGCCAGCAGGTCTTGAGGCTGCACGAGCCAGACACGCCGTGGCACTTGCAGGCCACGTCTGCCAGCTTGTACACGGCCTGTGGGGAAAGAAGTGCAATCAGGCAGAGCTGTGCTTATTCCCGCTGCACTGGCAGCTGGCTTAATTACAACGAATTCATCGCGCTTTCAGAACCGCTTTGATTATCCCGCAATTGCTGTTGTTTCGCCCTTCAGAAGAGACAAAGGTCTTCTCCTCCCCCTGTTGCGACTGCTGTGTTCCTGCTCCCTAAATATTTCTATTTCTGGTCACACTGCCTGCAAACACGACTTCCTCACCCCACCTTCTTTCCCTCTGGCAGATTTCTGGCTTGACAGCAGGGTCAAGAGCAGGAGAAAAAGAGAAGGAGCCCTCTTTGCGTGGACTCTGGAAATTCCCCACCTCACAGACCACCACGGCGTGGCAATGTTTTTTCCATTCAGTGCTGCAGAAAAGGAACACCTGGGAACCAGCCCATTTCCTACCACCCTGCACCAGGAACCGGCGCTATCGTTACAGGGACACATCTGCATCCTTTGGAAATAAATCCACAGACCCACACCCTTTCCCTTCCCCTCTCCCGAGAGGAGCTCGTCCAGGGGCAGTGTCCAGAGAGAGGCAGGCAGGGGTGGTGGTGCACAAGACGGACACATCTCCCTGGAAGGGGGCTCGAGGTGCTCACCAGGCATCCCTCGGCAGCGCAGGGCTGAGCCGGGAGCCCTCGCTGCGTTCCTGCGCCATCTCGTGCCCGGCTCCCTCCACTAGCAGGGCTGTCGCCAGGCTCAAGAGCCAGGATTTCAGCGAGCTTTCCGTGCTGTCTGTTCCCCAGACACTTTCAGCTACGTTTTCAGGAGCCTGCGGGGGCTGCAGATGCATCATACCCCTGGAAATCCGGCATCAAAGTTAGCCAATAGTCTTGAAAATTCAGGGCAGTGAGTGTAAAACCCTCATCAGAGTGAGCACAGGATGTAAAGGGAAACGGTGTTGACTCTCCTCCTCCCCACACTAGCTGGGAGGTGAGAGAAATACTGAGAAATAGAAACCAAGGAAAATCAACTGAAATGCAGGTTGGGTTCTTCCCTTTCATTTCGGAGACAGGTACAAAAGTGCAACGCCGTGTGAGATCCTGTCGGCTCTCAGGCACTGACAGAGCTTGCAAAGCAAGAGCTGGGCATCCCCTCGCCATCAGAGCTGCTCCATGTTACAGCAGCTTGAGCCCCCAGCCCTTGGCTCCTCATCCTCTCACCATCAGGCTCACATCTGCTCTCCCGAGACCATCCTGCATCCTGCAGTGCTTTTGCCAGATCCCACGTGCCAAGCAGAGATGTTTGGCATCAGCTGCAAAATTACCACCACCAGCTGTATCTGGTGCGGGAGAGCAAGGAACATGCGAACAAAACAGGGTGCTCTGAAAGAGATGGCAATGTGTCTTCCAGCCAGGTTTTCTGCTGGGAAAAAGCAGCCAAACGCAGAGGTTTCTTTTCTGCCTCACTCACTGACAGAGAAGAAAGCTTCCCGGCTCTCTGCTTTCACGTGCCAAGGTGATTAAGGCAATTGAGCATACTGCAAGCAAAACCTTCTGCCTACAACAACGTTCTGGACCAGCAGGGAGAGGTCAGAGTTCTCCTACAGCAACTGGTTGCTCCTTGCCTAACTAATGTCTAGTGCTTTTGACAGCTAGTGAAGATTCAATTTGGCTTAATGGCTAAATCACATGGAGGCCAATCCAGCTCCTGAGAAAGTCAATGGAGTGAGTCCTCGAAACAGAAAAGCTTTAGTTCTGCTCCTCAGAGCTCAATTTACTGAGGCAATCCCTCACGGCGCAATGTAACAGCTACAAGCTGGGAGTTAAGCACTTGTCTTGGATCAAACTACAACTGCAGAGGACCAACCACACCGTTACTTACGGATTCCTGCTGTACTATGACCAGACAGGCTACAGCTGAATTTCCTGAGCCCCAGACACTTACTATATCCTCACTGCACTGCCAGCCTGCTTGTTAAAAGCCTGTGTTAGCACTTTTTGGTTATGGTTCTGTCAAATCCCAGGCCACTCATGCCCCCCTTGCCCTTGCATGTGTTTTTATAAAGCATTATGATTCTTCCTAATCCCGGGCTTTGTTTCTTTAGAAAAACACTGCAACTCAATCCCCCTCAGTTAATGTCATGGGAATGAGTTCACTCCGACTTGGCTTCAGGCAACTGATGCTCAAAACATCTGTTGTTTCACCCATGTGGGTAGAGTAGCTGTTCTGGGGAAGGCCAGTGCTACCAGTTACTACAGGTGAGCGTGGTGCTACTCAGCCCCCACAGCCCCCACCACCCATGTCCTGTGGAGGCAACCACAGCTTCGGCTGCTAAATGACTCTCCCACCGTCCCCCTTTGCTGCCCAGATGAGGAGAAAGCAGAGGAAATCGGAGAATTCCTCTCTGACCAGGCTCGGGTCAAGGTAAAGAATAACAGACCCCACATGCAGTTCTGAGGGCAGGATCTGATCGATGGCCATGCCACTTAAACAGGTTGAAAATGCCTCTAATGGAAGGGCTTAAAGCCCCTTCCCATAAGTCCAAGTTCTCTTCCAATTTTTGTGCAAGAATGGGAACAGGAAGAGAATTAATGGGTAATTCCTACGTGGTCAATTAGCCAGACCCCCTTCCAGGCTCTTCTGGCAGTGGCTGGAGTGACTGATGACTGAGAGCTGCCATATGCTGACTGGGTAAACAGCGTGGAAGGACTGACTGCCACAGTCTGCCAGACAGAGCCACAGATAAGGAGTGGGGGGAAGCAAGAGAGGGTAATGGAGACCAATTGGAAGAAAAAGACAGATGGAAGGAAAGGACATACTGAGATAACAGCCAAAGACAAACAAACAAGAGCAATAAAGCCAGAAGCCACCACCACAAGGACTCCAATGTGGAGTGAAGAGGTGATGGGGTCAGCACTGCCTGAAAGATAAAAGACCTCTGATCCCCTCCTGTCCCCTCCCCCAGCTCCTTCTGAGAACCACGGAGAGAAGGGACAATCCTCTCTCCTGCCACCAGAGCTCCTCAGGATTCAAGGAGAACTTTCTCACTCACAGGAAACTGAGTGAAGGGAGCTGCCAGAAATCTGCCTATAAATCCAGAGGTATCAGCTGAAACACTGGCTGTGACAGCAGGGCAGGGCTGCAGTGGGATGGCAGCTGGTGGTCACTCTGCAGTGCTCACTGCTGGGTCTCCAGTAGTCCTTTCTTTCAGCATAAACTTCTGGGAATATGGAGTTGCATATGCACCTCCCTACTTACAAAAGCAGTATCTCAGAAGTTTAGGAATGCAGGACTAGGCAGGACCCCCTGGGTTATTAACTATGATCTCTTGCTGTTGTGGGCACTGCTTCAAGTAACATTTTCTAAATGCATAGGATGCCCTTTTAAAAGCAATTAGGTTTTCAGCCACCATTATTCTGATTGCTATTCCAACAATAAAATATCTTTTTCTGATTTCCAGCCTGTGTGTATTTACTTTATGCCCATTTGCTATTGTGCCAAATTGGCCTTTTGCTTAAAAAGTACTTTTCCTTCCCTATTACTTCTCCCACGAACACAGACATCAGTCATATCCTTCTCTCCACTTTCACTTTACTAGGCTAAATATGGCAAGCTGTTCTAGCCCACTTTCTTGAGAAAAGATTCCCGTCCCTTGGCTCAGCCCTTTTCTAGTCTGAGGTCATTTTACTTGGGAATATGAGAACATACAATACTTTGGGGCCTCACGAGAGCTTAATACAATGGCATTAGTATTCCCCATGTTGTATAAAAAGACTTATGTCTAGTATGTTACAGGATATTTACCACCTTTCAAGCCACATCACATCTGCAGTCATTTGCAGCCGACTGCTGCGACCAATTGTTTCCTGCTCTTTTCCTAATGACTGGAGATGTATTTCATACAAGGCCTCAAATGATGGTCCTAAATGCTGTTTTACTGAGTGTCATTAGCTGCTGTACAAAATTCAGATTCTCCTCTGTAGTCATAATAGCTGCCACC
Source organism: Eulacestoma nigropectus (assembly GCA_013397775.1). Taxonomy (NCBI): domain Eukaryota; kingdom Metazoa; phylum Chordata; class Aves; order Passeriformes; genus Eulacestoma; species Eulacestoma nigropectus. The sequence goes on along the minus strand of VZTE01001360.1, from coordinate 5,045 downwards.
TTTGCATCAACAGCAAAGTTCATCAGCCCCTTCCTAATGCTTGTGTTGAGGCTGAGAAACAAAAATACTAAGGGCAAGTCCTTGATGAGCTCTGCTAATCAGGCTCCATTAAAATCAAGCTACGTTCTTTCACACAACTTACTGACGTCTTTCCTTGAACCAGTTTCTTGCCCATCTCACAGCTACTGCAGTTTTCATTTTATTTCCCAGTTTAACCAAGAATTTCTCATGTGGGAAATACCTCAAATGTTTCACAGCAGTTCACATAAATGAGACCTATCAGATCTAGTCTGCTCTGAGAAAATCGGTGATGTTCTAAATGATTGCGTGATCAACCTCTGAAAAAGTCTTCTCAAATTACTTCCTATTTTCCTCTGAGATATCCAATGCCCCCCACTCCAGTTAAAGCCCTGGGCAAACCACTCACTCGCTCTGGGTACCAAAACTTCTCTGCTTTACACTCAGCCTCATCCTCATTGGCTGTCTCCTTTCTTCCAATCTCCTCCAATTTGCAAAGTTTAAAAAACCTTTTGCTGTTTATTTTGTTAGCCTTTGCAAGGTCTGACTCAGCATGATTTTTACTGTTCTCACCTCCTCTTTACACTTCTTGACCTCTAAGACAGAGCTTTTCATTATTTATTTGCTATCTTTTTTTTTCCTCCATTCTTAGCAGGCTCTTGGTCTATTCCTAACAGCTTCCCTGTGGCAGTTACTCATTCCGTGAGGTCTGGATATTCTTCCTACAACCTTTTTTCCCTTGTTGGCACACAGAGTTGTAATGGCTTTAGCATCTTTGACTTGAAAAAGTTCCAAACCTCCTCCACATCCAGTTCCTTGGCTGAGATTATTAACCAGCTCCCTTAGTTTATCAGAGTTTGTGGGGTTTTTCTTTTAAATCCACAAGCTTAATTACAAACTGGTTTATACTTCCATTTAATTTAATATAATCTAAAACGACTTGTGTTCATTTAATGTGTTACTGCAGTTCACCTGGCACCTCAGACCAGGGGCCACACTGTGTCTCTGGCCCCCTCAAGGCAGTAAGACTGGCTGCTGGAGTCTCACGTTCGCTCCTTGCTTTAGGCAGGGTATTTATTTGTAGTAATCCAAGTTCATGCTCCAGATATGCAGGACGTTCAGAGCAAGTAATGCAGAAAAGAATGTCACATTCAGGCTACTACTCCACCACACACACCCCATTTCTAAGCAAATGCAGAGCCTCTGCCCATCCAAGCCAAAAATCTCAAACCAGAACTCACTGAGTTATACAGCTTTCAAGTCCAGTTTTTCACCCGCTGCAAATCTACCCCGATTTGATTTTGCAAAAGAACGATGAAGTACTTGCAATGCTTCAACCTGACACATTGATTTCACAACCAAAAAAATAGAACGAGTCATCTTTGGTGGCAAAATGAAGCTGAAATTACATGCAGAAAAGACAGACATCCAAGGCAAAGAGAAAGGTAATTCAGTAACAATTAGAAGTAAGAAAAGGCAGAAAATTGATAAGAAAACTAAGGATGTTACTTAAGAATGTGCAGAGGAGCAAGACTAAGTACACTTAATGGGATTTTTTAACATGTATTAGAAACAAAATTAACCTTTGAGAAGCTTACTTCTAGGGAAGAATGATAAAAATTTAAAACACCCCGGGGAAAATGCACAAATGTTCAAGTTAGTATTCCTGTTCTCCTTCTGGAAAGAGGCAGGATTACACAGCTGCCCTGCATATGAATGATGCTACACCTTCCAGGCTATTAATCACAGACAGAGGAATTGTGTGAAAAGCAAAAGTGCATACACTGAATGCATACAAAAGGGGTATGGGAAAATTGGAAAGAGACAGGAAAATGATTTGATGGCTGATGAGAACCTCTGAAAGTGAGAGACTCTTCAGTGCTCAAATCTAGTTTGTCAAGAAAGAATGGTGAATAAATTACAGTAGATAAATACTTGTATGCCAAGGAAATTCTGATTACTAAGAAGCTTTTGGATTTAGCTGTGAAAGTCAGGAAAAGAACTGACTGGAAGCTGGTGCCAGATAAATTCAAATGATCATTAGGTTCACAGTTGCAACAGTGATTAATGCTGATAGCACACTACAAAGGGAAGTGATGGGTTCTCCATCCCTAGGGGTCCTCAGATCAAAACTGTGAATCTTCTCAGAAAATGTTTGTCACCTAAATGTAAACTATTTCTTGTGCCCCGTACCAAGGCAACTGGACAAGGCCTAGGTTTCAGAGACAGCCAGGCTCCTGGCCTTATATTCCCAAAAATCTAAATGATGGTAGTAGAGGAGAACTCCACATGCCAAAAGGTTCTTCTTCTCACCACCAGCCTGTCACTTTCAGAGCTCTGGGAAGCTGATTTCTTAGACATAAACCTTAAGAATGGGCCATAACAGCACCTATTTGGAAAGGGCTTAAATGTCTGTATATGTCTGCCACACAGTGTCTCAAAAGACCCCAAAATTCACTGGCTTTAGCTGGCAATGGAAGCCTGACAGTAAAACTGGAATACTGTCAATATTGTCTGTAATATCCACAAAAACACAGAAAATGCGACTGTACCCTTTCACTGGGGCATCACTGGGTTATCCCCCATCAAACCTCCAAGTAATTTGATATCCAGCTATCTCCAGCCTTCCGAGTCTCCCTCTGAGGAAAAGGAAAGGGTGAGCACCGTCTTACCCTGCGGCCAGCCTCGTTGTTCTGCAGGTTCATCAGCATGCGAGCCTGCTCCTCCGAACCTCTCACGTAGTTCTTCTCCCTCTCCTTGGCATCCACGAATTCCTTGGCGAAGCGGTATCCGTACTCCACGTTGTCCCCGCAGCCGCCCCACAGCCAGTCTCGGGGCAAGTCCTTGGGCCGGGCGGTGCGGCTGCAGCCGCAGCTGGACAGCTCTCCCTCCCGGCACGCGCGGCTGATGGCGTTCACCACGCCGGCCGCGCTGACGGCGTAGGTGAAAGCAGTCTCTCGGCTACCTGGGAGGGACGGGTGACAGCAAATTAACTCCACACAGGTCTCATTTCGTGAGCAGCACGCGGCCGGGAGCAAGCGGCCAGGCCCCAGACAGCGGGGCACGGTGTGCTCTGAGGAGGTGCACAGAATTCACTGGAACAAAGGAACGCGATGGCCACGTGCAAGGGCTCCATCCCGCTCTGGACGGCAACTCCAGAGGCAGGGACTGCTCAGCCTCTTTCCCCATCACTTATCCTTTCATTCTAACCTGGAGGAAACTCTCAACCAGCAAGAGGGTTGTTCGCTTGCTGAAAACACAGCTGCTGACTCAGCCACCGCATTTGCCAATAATCACTAAGAAACAGTAACGAGGTTGGGTCTGTGCAAAAGGAGCACTCTGGTTAAGCCAATTACCACTCTGGAATGGCCTTCATTTAATTGGGACATGCAGTCTTTATGGGCTCCTCTTCATTGAACTTATTTTGGTTTACACAAGGTTAGCTGAAAACTGTTTGGAGACAGAGTGGAGGAAACTCATTTTTACACTACGGCACCAAGGCAGAGGCTCTTCCACTGCCTGCAGAACCACAGTGCTGGAAGAAGTAAAACTCCCATGTAGACCATAATAAATGAAAAGACTTTCCATTAGCAGGTTTACTAGAGACTGCCCTGCTTGGTGTGTATGCCCTACGCAGCTCAGCAGTGGAGCCCAGCAGCTGGATCAGGTCTCCAGCTCCGTGTTCCTGGCAGGGATTCAGCCCCAGTGTGACCGAGGCACCAGCACAGCCAGAGCACTTCATGAGGCCAAGCACCAGGAGTGCTGAGTGTCTGCAGAGGGGAGAGGGAGAAGGAGACAATCCACACCTGCACTCTCACCACACGTCTAATAAACAGTTAAACCAACACCGTCAGAGCCATTGTGCTCATCACCAAACTTCCAGGTGACAAAGAGAACAACCGCCAAAGCTTCATTAGAATAAGCAATCTAATTGTGAAGGGCTACTTACACCAAACCCCAGCAAGGTGCTCTCAAGCAAATTTTAATGACTTCAAAGGGCAGATCCTCAAAGCATAGTTTATCACCAGCTCAGGAGGCTCTCAGTGCCAGCTCCCTCAGCAGGGCTGAGCTGATGCATTTGGTGTGCTCTTGTTCCAATTTGCACGTGCTGACAATCTCTAATTAATAGCAGTTTATCACCAGCTTAGTGGTAATGACCCAAGACAAAGGCTAGGCTGTAAATGGCATCCACCTTGCAGAACAACTTTTGATTCTTTTACCCCCCCCTAAATGAGAGATGAACATCAAGGGTTTCTGCTCTGGAACACAGCTGGTAAAATGCTACAGGACACATAATACAGAGGTCCTTACTCGCAGGTCATTAGAAGAGAACTATGCTCACCAAACCTCCCTGGTCCAAGAGATACAGAGGAGTGACTCCTAGTTAAGGCAACTCAGCTGCAACTGGCCCGTAAGGGAGTTAGGGTAATTCGTCAGCAACCAAAATCAAGCTTTTCCTCATCTAGTTTGTTTTGCATGTTGTGGGTATTTTAAGATAACACTCCAATGTGCAGTTTTGCCCCTTCCTGCATGGAGAAAGCCCTGAGGACACACCAATCATCCCTTCAAGAGCACTCCCCTGTCTATAGGGATTAAAATACATGCAAAGAAAGGACCTCACACTGTGACAGCTCGTGCAACAGAGCCTGCACGACTCCAGGTGCTTAGCATCCTTACAGCCTGACTGAGATCCCTGAAAAGACACTGGGATTTACACTTTTACTGTTCATACTTTAACCATCTCCACCTGTCAGATGTAGCAGCACAACTCAGTGTGTGCAGCCCCCGCATCTGCCCGAGTTGTTCAGGCTGCTGAGGATGGTGGTGGGAGAAGCTGGAACAAGTCACAGCAGGGTGGGTTTTTTTACCCCCCCCTCGTTGCCCACAAAGCAAATACCTGGAAAAGCACTTGGGTTTTTGCTCGCCCTCTCAAAGTTCACTCCAGTTCTGCACCTCTGCGCTGTCGTCTCAAAGGACCGGGGTGTCATTCCCCGAATTTGTTCTGGCCTCTCCCCCGTCCCCGCCGA
>VZTE01001359.1:115878-127810 GCA_013397775.1 Eulacestoma nigropectus | reverse complement strand
CCAATCAAATATATCTGTCCCTTTATCCTTTTGGATATCATGCAAGATTACAGTGTTTTTCTAATTTCCTCTAGATCAGTTTGTATTCTCAAGAGTTTAGTCTATGTATACACAACAGCTAGTGTTGATAACTGTGCATACCCCGCCTTTGGAAGCTAAAAGTAAATTCAAAGTTGTCTAATTTTGTTCAAATACCTCTGAAAGGTCAATAAATTTTTTTTTTTAAGGCACTAATTGTATCATCAGGTTTTTTGATTTATGGAGATTTGAGTTGTCTCTGCTGGGCCTTTCAGCCCCTGGGTTATCTCTTTATGCACCAGCTATCTTGTAGAGAGAGAAGTGGGGGGGTAGACGTCCTGCCACAGTAAGAAATATTGTTTCTTGATGCTTCAGCTGTCACAGAAAAACTTGCGTTTCCCATGGTAAAATCAAAGCTCCTGCATTGAACGATGGAAATCAGAGGCCAATAGAAGTAAACCCAATATTATTATTAGATTATTTTACAGAGAGAAGAAATGGGTTAATGTGAGAAAATGTGTGTGACCATTGGAGTTTTCAATGTTAATTCCATTAACATCTATAAGACAGAGAGACACATCACTCCAGCAGCAGTTAGTAGACAGAGAGACGCATCACTCTACCAGCAATTAGTACAGTGGTTGGTTCAGTATTTTTATCATTGTTTCATCGTTAAAATTCTGAACATTTTCATTTTATGGGCAAGTATTACTTAACCAAGCAGCTCAGCAATGTTATTGTGTAAAAAGAAAAGTAATTTGAAAGAAAATATAGTTATCTAGGGCACAGATAAATATGATTTACTACAGACAGTGCCACTCACTGATTTGAGGTGCTAAGCTATTTTGGAAGTGCTAACAACATATTTGCAGAAGAACTGTGCCTTTAAACTTCTGAGATACTTTTTGAAATTCATCACTATTTTTACTCCTTTAATATGACTTGGACTTTTGCAGGGCTTGTCAATTTCATTGACAGTAATTTTGTACCTGCTCTCTTCAAGCGATTCACAAATTCTTTAGATTTAATTACAATACTTTCCTTTTGTTATGAAACCTTTAATTATTACGTATTTTTTATTTGACAAATTCACAGATTGCTGCCAGGCAGACTTCAAGCCTCTCCTGACCCCCTCCAAGACTCACAGTGATGTCATTTTCTCATCTAGTTTACATCCCCTCACAGTTTCCTCAAGAACATGAGTTGGCTAAAAACATTGTTCCTAAAAATCCATGCTTATCAATGAAGTTAAGAGCAAAATTTGGGCAAAAACTACAAGACGCAATGGCAAAGATGATGTCTTGTGATCAGTCTTATCAGAACTAGAAAATAAATTCAACTGGTTACATCAAAGAAGATTTTTGTAACAGTGTGATGAGCTTGTTTTATTTCTCTCCTCACCTCTCAACAAAACATGACTAATAATCAGCCCACAAATGCAAGCTGCACTGGCTGTTCTTCAGTCTAAAATCTGTTATCACTTCTTTCAAGTTTCCTTATGAGGACAAAAAACCCCACCAACAAATGTGAAAGCTCTTCCTCATCTAAATTAAAATAGTGTTTTGGTTTCTCTTATTAAGTTCTCATAATTAGACATCAATTAACAGGAAAAACATAGACTCATATTTCTATACATATGCTACGTTCTTCTATTTTTCTACTTCGTTTCTTCTCTTTTGGGGTGAATTGCTCCTTTTTTTATGTAATGAAGTCAACTATCATTCTGTATTCATAGTAAAATGTCCTCAAAAATTAACTTTTTTTGAGAAACAGTATTGTTCCAGACTGCAATAAATTAAGTATTAAGTATTAATACTATCTTTCCTAATAAAATGGTGCAAATTTGAAAACAAAATTGGTATATTGACTATGATAAAGAGCCTAGGAAACATTAAAACTGGGTGAGGGGAGGAGAAGGGGAAGAAATCCAGGGAAAAATATTTAAAGTTTTTTGGTGTACATGTTTTCTTTCTGAACCCAGGTAAGAGCTGGGAGCCAAGTAGGTATCTGCTTCCGTAACAGACATTCTAAACACTTCTGTTAGTCTCATGATTCTCTGTTACTTCAGGACTCCTTGAATATTCATATATAAACCATCAACACGCCATTTTGCACTTACAAATGACACTGCTAATGGCATAACTTTAGAAGAAAAAAAGCCCTGGAGGTAAAAATTACCATATTTTACAATAGTAGGCATGACACTCAGGAACTTAATTTTACTGGCAGTAACTGATCCAGCTATAGACAACTAAATCACCACTGATCCCAGAGAGAGAAGAGACAGCACTGCTGAGGTAGTGTAAAAGTCAACTTTCTGCTTTGTTAGCCATGTTTAAGAGAGTAACTACGTAAATCAAAAATATTTTGGAAATAAATGCTGGGTTCCAGGGCAGAGTTCTGGCAGGAAAAGGCCCATAGGAAATAATCTGAAGGAAGAGATAATATAGCAAGGCTGGTACAGGGAGAAGACTACATATGCAGAATATATGTTTTGCACATATATGCATTTTTGTTCAGAGATATGACATTATTATCCATCCAATATGAATTTCTGTTCACATGAGATGTTGATTTTTTTATGTACTTTGGTATATTTTGCCAGCTAACAATTTTATAGCCCTAAAGGAATCATTATACATTTGAAAAGGAAAAATAACATACAGATATATCATGCTACTATTTGGTTTGTTGCCTTTTTTTTTTTTTAACTGATGTGTATGTTTTGGGTATAATATTATTTTATTTTTTAAGTCTTTAAAATGCGATTTTTGAAGAAAAAATATTCATACAGAAACTTGCTATCTTACTTACAAATATTCTATAATACTTAACTTCTCCTCATCCTTTTATCCCCTACTCATCCAGTTTTGGCCTCCCTCACTTTCTGCACAATCTGGTGCAGAAACCTTCTCTTCTGCTGTTTTTGGCATTTGAAACAACATACCTCTACTTCTCCTTTTAATTTAATTTGAAATCTCAGCTGAAATCTTATCTTTGTTCCCATGTTTATGCCTCCAAGTTTCACTCCCCTGCTGCTGTAGTTTGATTTGTAGTTTTGCAACATGCAAAGCATAATTGCTTATTTTAAACTGAAGAAGCTAGAAAAAGCAATTCAATATTTTTCTTTTTAGAAAAGTTTTTTACAGGGCAACCCACTTATCGTGTTGGTTTCTTTCATATATATGCCACTAAAAACTCAACTATGTCTCTTGCAGACATATAGTAATTATGCTTGAATGAGAGTACTAGAAAATTAACTTATTCTCATGACAAAAAAAAAATTTAGAAGTTTACTTTCAAAGGGATTTTTTTCAGTCATAGTTTTCCTAATTTGTGTTGATTTAAATCTCGTCCATGAATATGAACATGCACAGTGGCTAGCATGAGGAGAAGTTCTTCATCTGAATTCTTTGCTTTTAACTGCAGGATAAACTATTCTCATCCTCATTTTTCTCATGTCCTTCACATCTGTGACAGCACTGCAGAGAATGGGGGACAACTGCTGTATGGTATTTAGACCACCAACTGCTGTAATAAAGTGATTTTGCTGCTACAGCTCTTGGGTTTCTCTGTGGGCTGCCTTCTTTCAGAAACACATTTTCCTTTACTGACTTTTTCTTTGTTTCAGGAAATTTTTCGTCAGACTCACTTTATTAGAGACAACAAACATCTCTGCATTCTTTGGTTATACTATATACTGTCAGTTCATATGATTAGCTGGGTTTACTGGTTTTCTGAATTTTTTAGAAATAATCTTTTGCTAAAGAAGAAAACATCCATTGTGCTCATGAAATTCACAGACATTTATGCATGGGTTCCAAAGCTCCATCTAAGTGATTCAGGGCTAAATATAATAATTTTTTTTATGCCAGCTTTTAATTGAGTAATGGTGTGTGAAACTCATGTGGCACAGTGGGAAGCATACAAAAAAGATTCTGAGAGAGCATAATGACTTCAGAACATCCATGTTTTGAAATCAGGAAGATGTAAGAAAAATATAAGTCCTGTCAGTCACATAACATGAAGTAATGGGATTATGCATAAAATGTGGTTAATAATGCTTCACTATAAATGCACCACAACACAGTGTGAAACAAGTGCCCTAAACTATGATATATTATTTAGGAAAATGATCTTATTATTTAAAAAATGATTAAACAGTTGTATAGTAATCCGGTTATGGAACAAAATCTAAAAATATAGAGTATGTGGTTTGCATTTCCAGGGTGTCATCTATATTATTTTTCAAAGTTTGCTTTATTTGTTTTACTGAAAATAGTTATCTCATATTTTCCATAATTAGTAACTAAAATTGTTGCTAAGATTCTGAAAAGCTATGACAATAATGCCCAAGTAGGGTCTGTTTGTACATACAAGTGTTTGCACGTGTGACAATAGTTACAAGGATGTTTTTAGTGCTTCCTAGGTATCCTGGTGTTAAGACATAAGCAAATCTACATCCTTCCTTTCTCTCTCCTCAGAGAAAATAGGGATGAGTTGGATGATTTTTCTGACACTCTATCACTCTAGGGTCTAGCAAACAATGTTCTATTTCCTTCATCTTGGACTTCTTTTGTGACCACTAGGTTATATATTTCTACACTGTCAGTTGGATTAAACTCCCTGTTTCCCTTCAGAGAGTCCCAGTCTGAAAATTGTCCACAGCTGTGAATTTACTCCCAGACTTGGGTCCAGGTAAGCTGGAAGTGGAGATGTGTATATTTTTTTTGCCAGCACACTTAGCCTGAAGACTTTCTGGATATAGGCTTAATCTATTTCCTTATTTACTTAAATTCGCAACTTGAAATCTAAGAATAACACTCCACAGGTACAACTTTGAGTTTCTCAAATCCTACAGTTCTGAATACTATATGTATAATAACAAATGACCTCCTGTGCAGATTATTGTATCAAGCCACCCTTTTATTGCAGGAGGTCACTACCTTCCTTGAAGAGATATCACTCCAGCATGCTGCCTTGCAGGTCTATTTCTAAATGAAAATTATTCATGAATGAATCACCAGCTGGTCAAGGAAGGTGATTGTCCCACACTTCTCTGCACTGGTGCAGCCTCATCTTGAATATTTGTTATGAATGTATGTGGGGGTTTAAATAAGTCCCTGCCTTTTGCCCAGGCCTCCAGCAGCAGGCAGTAGCTATATTGAGATGGCCACGACCCCAAGACCCACTCTCATTCACAAGTTCTTTAAAAATTACTGATTCAGTCTATTATAGAATGAATTATTTATTTAATAGACACAAAACTAACAGACATGAGACTTAAAACAGACTATTACTACACAGGAATAAGACAAAAAGAGACAACTAGTATTACACGTGGGGTTAAAGGTACCATCAATTCTACAACTAGTGAAGAAATAGTATAGATTAGGATTCAATGTATCATACCATCTAATTGTTGCAGGGGCACACATTGAAACTCTTTCCCTCAATTTCCGGAAAAGTGACCACAAAGTTGTGTCCAAGCTTTGGGAACAAGTTGTCTCGCACATTCCCAGGGAGTGTGTGAGAGACTTCTGCCTCTGTGATAATCTGTAGTACTTTTATAGTGTAAAGTAGGCCTCTTGCACACCTATGTTTTTTCTTTTATCTCTTCCCACATCTGTTCTCCATACCAAGGTGTTGATTCTCGGTTAGGCTGGCAGACCTTTTGGCGCCAGGAGATGATATCTGCTGGGCCTTGCCCGCCTGGGTTATCTCTCGTATCTGCACTGGCCATTTGTGGTGGGGAGAAGGAGTATGCCCTGCCACAATATTGTGTGCAGTTTGGGGCACTGTAGTATAAAAAAGACATAACACTATTAGAGAGCATCTAAAGGAGGGCTATGAAGATAAAGAGCCTAGAGGGGAATTCATATGAGGAGCGGATGAGTTCACTTGGTCTGTTCAGCCTGAAGAAGAGGAGACTGAGGCAAGACCTCACTGCAGGCTTCAATTTCCTCACAAGGGGAAGCAGAGGAGCAAGCACTGGTGTCTTTGGTGACCCATTGGAATGGTATGAAGCTGTGTCAGAGGAGCTTTAGGTTGGATAATACAGAAAGATTCTTCACCCAGAGAGTGGCTGAGTTCTGGGACAGGCTCCCCAGGGAAGTGGTCACAGGAGCAAGCCTGACAGAGCTCAAGAAGCATTTGGACAACAGTCCCAGGCACATGATGTAACTCTTGGGGCTGCCCTGTTCAGGGCCAGGAGTTGGAATTTGCTGATCCTAGTGAGCCCCTTCCAACTCAGGATATTTTATGATTCTATGAAAACTTGAGGAAAAGTGAGAAAGGATGTCACCGAAGCAGTTCTCAATAAGTGCTTCTAATAGGAACAACCTATATGGAAAAATTATAGGGCTGAGGTTGTGTAGTTCACAAGATAATATACCCCACTGAGGATGGTTTCTCAGAGGCTTACTGAGAGAAACTGAGAGAAACTACATATTCAAGTGTGAATTATTTTAAAAACCAGTTAAACCAGATAAACCAATTATCCATTTGAATACTGATTTGTGATATCATATGGAATAGGTTCTATAAAACTGACTCAGGTCTCCTCAACATTTTAGAAAGGGTAACCTAGAAAACATAATCTCTAATCCAAAGAGGTGAGGGTTCTCAAACTCAAGAAGTCACTTTGGGAGTCATCTCAATCCAAGGTGGATAAACCCTTCCTGACTGCAGATCATCTGTTGTACTGCCTCCAGGTCTATGGTCCCCAAAACAGGAAGGACATAGACTTGTTGGAGCAAGACAAGAGCAGGCCACCAAGTTAATCAGAAGGATGGAGCACCTCTTCAATGAGTAAAGGCTAAGAGAATCGGCTATGTTCAGCTTGGAAAAGGGAAGGTTTCATGATGCCCTAATTGTGGTCTTCCAGTACCTGAAGGGAGCCTACAAGAAAAATGAAGAGAAGCTATTTACAAGAGCATGTAAGACAAGGGGGAATGGCTTTAAACTCAGAGAGGTTTAGGTTCAGGCACTGGAACAGATTGTCCAGAGAACTTATGGATGCCCTATCCCTGTAAACATTTAAGGCCAAGTTGAATTGGGCTCTGGTCTACTGGAAGATGATCCTGTCCAACACAGAGATTTTGGAACTTTAAGATGGCCTTCTGTGGTCAAATATGGTCATGTTAAGCCTCTTTGACTGGGGGATTTGAACTTCTGCCACACAATAGCCACCACGCAGATGTAATGGTTGTTGGCCTACACAGCATCCAGTCAGCATTGCATGACTGAAGCTGGCCATGACATGCCTGAGGTCAGTTGCAGGTCAGTCAGTGAAGGGGCTCATTCCCTCCTCGAGCAAGTACGCCTGCCTTTCTTGGGAAAAGGATCAAAGCTGATGTGAGAATAGAATTCTAGAAAAGTAAAAAGGGATGCTAAAACGTAAACTGTGTTACAGAAGTCACTGATTTAGCTGAGACTTGATATGGAGAAAAGAGTGTTATAACAAACTGATATACATCAGAGAAAATTAATTTTAACTGAAACATATCTTTGTACAATCTAGGGAAGTAGTTTTAGTTCTCATCACATCCTTATCTCTATTAGATGATACTGGCATGGCAGCAAAAGTGATTAGTTTGGAGATATCCTCAACAGACTTATTGCATGATTTGTATACTCTTCAGTTAGACCAGAAATTAGAAAGGAGAAGAATTTGTCTCCAAATGTTGATCCTTTCAGTGAACAAATGTTGGAATATTCCATAATTATAGCAATGCAAGAAAGTGAAGCAGTCAGAGATGAAAAGGAGTAATTTAACCCAGCATAAACTGTCTCTGGTATTGCTAGACATGGGGGAGTAAATGAGGTAAATTACCTGTATGGCTTACTGTCTTACTTGCCTACAAAGATATGTTATATGTGGGGATATAGTGAAGTACAACAGGAGAAAAAAAATCAAGTGTTTGATAAAAGTTTTAATTGGTTTTGCAAATCTTTTTTATGAGCTTGGCCCAGCTTCAAATAAAGCAATTCAGCAATGTGGTCCCCTGTTTATAATGAACTAGAGTAGACTGTAAATTTTGGGCAGTAAGTCTAAGTCTCTAGAAAATAACACTGAAGAGTGCAAAAGCATATAATGTATACAGGAAAAAAAAGTGAAGTTTTAAACAACAGATGCAGAATTTAGATAATGTATCTAGCTACAAAACCCAATATGAAATCTTTGAAGTTTTTATACTTGTAATTTAATGAAGCAGCAAAATTAGGTTCTTTTTCTTCACAAGTCTCTTCTAACATTTCTTGTCCTTGTAATATTTAATTCATATGTTTGTGCTAAAATTTTCAGTGACTTCACCTTCAATTGTCTGTCCTCCTTCTACCCTTCAGATGAATGCAGTACTTGTAGTTATGAGCTTTCTCCTGAGGTTTGTCATAAAAGGTCTCTCAAGATGAAAAAGGCATTTCTTGCTTGGTAATTTTATCTGAAAAGTTGTGTAATTGCAAAAATAAAACTTTTCAACAGGATCAGGCAAACAAACATAAAGTTTTGCATTGAAATGAACCCTACAGAAGTTTAGGTCTATTCTTACTTGAAAAAACAACTGTATACCAGCTGAATTCTCTGAAACGAAAGTCAGGTCATAAAAAACCTATTGTTCTTACTATTTTTTTTATAAAAATGAAAATTGAAACTAATGTTGCAATTTGCCATTAAGGTAAATATAAAATACAATGATATAAAAAGTTCTATTTTGAATAGACAAAAGAGAGAGGGAAAGAAAAACCCTCATGCATTATTTTGCTCATTTTATCAGAAGGAAATTGAGATGCAATTAGTCTAAGTGCATAACGTGGTGATACAGAAAGGCTGTTTTAGAAGAAATAGTTATATTAAGCCAGACCACCAACACCAGGCTTTTACATTCCACAGATCTAAAAAAAAAAAAAAATTTAAAAAAATTAAAAAAAAGAAAAAGTACTGTAAAATAATATCTATCATTTCAAAACATGAAAGACACAGGAAACAACAGAAATACAGAGTCATAATGTTTCAGCTTCTCTACAAAAAACCCCAAGAGTCTGAAGCACCTTAGAAATAATAATGATCTTTCAGATTCTTCAGGATTTATGAGACACCAAAGTTGCCTCTAGGTAGTTTACTTGACTGACTACCTCTAAAATTCTCAATGATTGCTGAAAAAACAGACAACTTATGTTGTACATCCACACAGATGACCAAAGGCTTTCTGCAATTCATTTTCTTTTTTTCGCTTTGTGCCGCACTTAGGTTACATCTCCCCCAGAAACATTATTTCTTTTATGGGCATCATCATCTGTGTTTCCCAAGCATAGATATTTCATTTCACGGCACTATGAAAGACATAGCATTTCAATTTATACTGATTTTGTAAATACAATAACACAGTACTCTGTTTCTGACTAACATGAATAAAATATCAGCTTCAGACTCTGAGGGTTTCTAAATCTTCACTCCATTAAGGGACCCTGGTAGTGCTATTTTTTTTTTTTTTTTGGCAATTTTTCAATATGCTAGGGAAGTAAAAGAGACACTCCCTCTTTCAGACACTTCCTGTTTCCCACTAGTTCCTTCTCCTCTGGATCTCTTAAATGAAGAAGCCTCACTAAATTCACAGTAATCTCCCTTCATCTCCTTTGTACACACTCCCATGCTGAACGGACTGGAGAGGATGGCTATTTTTGAAGCTTCTTTGAGCACTGGCATACACAAAAAAGATGACAAAGAGAGAGGGAGAAAAAGAGACTGGCATGTGTAACTGGAATGGAGACACAAAGATACCAAAGGGCACACTGAGAAGAATCAGAGGGCTAGTTACAGTTAGAACTGTTGAGTAGCAACGAAAACTAGTAAAAGATTTTTATGTCAGACATAGTCACTGAGAAACACACTATTTATTTCATCCTTCCCACATGTTTTCTCTTTCATCCTCATAATTCTTTTATGTAGACTATGGTCTGTAATGTAGGTGTCTGAGTGGATTAGAGTTTTTTAAGAGAAAACTGAACTCTGAAGAAATCTGCTTTTGCAGAGTGTTCTGTCACACAATTTGTGATGGTTGTGATTGACAGCTAGCAAGAGGTAGTTTTTGAGGCTTATTCCTAATGTGTTTACCTTCCCTTTTCATCCTGTCATACTGGTACTCTTCTAGACTTTTCACAAAAGGTATCTTATGTATCTATACATAGTTTGTGAATTTTAGGCACTTCAGTTTAAACATTGTTGATCAACAGCCTATGTCTATGCTAGAGTACTAAGTCAAGTGTTTGAGATCTACCTTTATACTTTGCTTCTTTCAAAAACTTCTTCCTTAATGAATATCCTCAATTTCCATATATAAAGTATAGGAATCACAGACCCAGCCTTCCGAAATACATAAATAAATCAACGGACACAGGGAATAGGATGGGTCCTAACAGACTCTTAGGTCCATTAAGGATCTTTTCTTTATGTCCAAAGTGCCTTCCTTTCTTGGTTCAAATAGATGCTATTTCCAGATGGAATGTACAAACACAAACTATTTCTCTGTGTTAAATATGTGAAGAGTTTTATTCCTAAAATGTAGCCAGCATAGTCAAAGCTGTTCTATATTAATACCATAGCATTTATCTAGGATATGAAATGCCAAAATGCAATTGTCTTTGCCAAAACAAATCCAAATATTAGACCTTGCCCTCTCCAGCAAGACATTGCTTATTTGTGTCATGAGATAAATATAACACAGACTTGTCTTTGTCATTTCCTACTGTTCACATAAAGTCTGTTCTCTTACTGTATATATAGCAAGAATATATATTTTGACTTCTATCTACCCATTCTAGCAGGTACTTTAGATCCATATGGACTAAATAAAAAATCCAAAGCTGTTTGAGAATTCCATAAAATCCAGGATCTCATCTAATTACAGAGATGTTAATCCACTCTTAAAAACAGAAACACGATTAAAATAAAATATCAAAGTATTAATTTTCACAGTTCCTATTCTTATTGTGAATACTGACTCTGAAAGAAAGCAGAGCATGCATGTAAGTAATCATATGCCAGCTCAATTTAGTTCCTCCAGTGACTTGCAAAATATATGTTTTTGTGCTTAGTGCTGTAGAGTATGTTCTAAATAAGCAGAATATGTATAAACCCTTTTGCAAAAGCAGTAAAAAGAAATATATGTACATGAAACCTTTAAAAAATGTATCCCTAAAAACTTTCTCCATGATAATGAAACATTGCATTGTATATCTCTTTCTAGCTATGCTGGATGAGCCTGGCTCATTCAACAAACATTAAAAAGACTTCTCTAGCTGAGGGCCTTTCCCTGTAATTCCCTGGTTTCATGATATTGGAAGGAACTTTAAAATACTATATTTAAAGAAGATATTACTTGTAGTTGTATTCACTTGTCTTTTCTAAAAGATTTTGATTTTTTCATTTTGTTTTTATGCTACCCGTACACAAGATTTCCAATAGATAGCACAAGGTAGGCATTGCTTAGCTATTGAGAAGAAACAGCAGTATTTAAAGCCTGTAAATATGACTCTAACACAATATTTTTGTACTTTGTTTGACCGGAAAAGTGAAGTAACTGAGGATTTCTCACATGAAAGCCTAATTTCCTTAAAACTGATCATTTGATTAATGTGGTAGGATAGGTTGAGCAGTCTGTCAACTTTTACATGTCAGAAGATGCCTTAAGAAAGAAACATACAGTACTTCATTTTTTGTGAAGACTGAGTCCTTGACACTTAGAAATGTTCCTTATGAGATTAGGTGGAGAAGCTACTGAAAAAATTAGGACAAATCCTACTTACATCCACCTGACATTACTCATTTTCTTTTTAAGGTGACACCAGGCTTGAGTTTTCAAGGAATGAGAAGACACTACTCTGGACCTTTTCATAATTAAAAAAAAAAAAAAAAAAA
>VZTE01001359.1:70207-115842 GCA_013397775.1 Eulacestoma nigropectus | reverse complement strand
AAACAGAAAAAACCACAAAAACCCCCAAACAAACAAAAAACAACAATAACAACAAAACCCCCACAGCTTCTAAGGGAAGCCACAGCTAGAAGTCTTTGGGTTTCAAGGAAGTTTTATTCCTGATCCTACTGCAGATTCACGAGGGCTCACACCAGGAGGTGTTTCTCTAGTCTCCATCACATAGATGCAGCAGCTGTAGTCACCAGTCTCTAGGTCTGATTAGCAAAGAGGGCAAGCGCAAACTGATATATACAGATACACATTACAGACCAACAAGAGTCACACAGACCAACATGGACAGAGAACGATGCCTTTATCAGCATCCAAATATGCAGACACAGCATTCACATGAGCCACGGGACAGAATCATCTTGTTTCTGCTGTTTAGCTAGTCTGTAGTCTGTTGGTGGTTGTGCACATGTACACATATACACACCCCTTTCAGAAACAGATCTCAACAAGGAGTAGGAAAGTTTGCAGTGATGAGGTGTAGAGCTCAGTCAGGCAAGTGTACTGACCACCATCTTGCTTCCATTCAAACAGTCCCTTTTAACCTCACTCATCTGCATTTTCCCATGCTCCTTACCCGTTTACCTCTATCTCTCTGTTTCTTTGTCCTTATCTTCGCCCGGATAATAAAACACAAAACACCCCTAATACTTTCTTCCTGTTGGTTACAGTTTTGTTCCTTCTGTATCCAAATTTGCTATTTCTGATAAAGTTACCTACATAATTTCATACATAAATGGTATTTCTGATACGTTTGCCTGGATGCTGTGTGAATCTAATTATCTGTGATATTTGACAAACTGTAATCTCTGCAATCTGGTCATGCCTCACCCTCGTGGTATTATTCTTATACTGAAAACTGGTTTTTTGAGCTTCTCACTCTTATTTGTTTTGTCCAGAAATACCTCATCCCATGTTCAGTAATTTCTTATGTTCCATTCTGTCACCTAATCTTCAGAACATGGGCATAACCTGTCTGCATGCCTTAACAACATAAAAGTCTCCTTGCACTATCTTTCTTCTCTCATATATGTATAATTCCAGACACAATGTGCCTTGTAATCTACCCCGAATACTCTGAGAATCATTTCACTCTTTTACACATTCAACTTTTTCAAGTGCTCTATTTCTAACATTTTCTAAGAAAAACTACAGCTCTATTTCTACAATTATTGCCATTAAAAAAAAAAAAAGACACTTCTTCTACTTTCAAAAAAGATTTAAATAAAAAGTTGTCAATCAGATATATCTACCACTAAATCACTATCATCATAAATAATTAACAAAATCTTTCTCAGGTTTTTAAGACTGATGGCTGTCACAGCCAGGCTTCAAATAGCAGTTAAAATTAGACTTAATCCATTAACACGTTTCTTATTCCATGCCACATCATATTACCTCTAACAACAATGTCCTTTTCCCTTGCTGATCTGTGAAACATAGCTCATGACAGTGGAGGCAGCTACCCCAGTTGTTTCCTGCATATATATTGCAGGCATTAGCATTTCTGTTTTGTGAGTTATACTGTAACTGCCTTACAGTGCTGAAAGAAATCTTGTTGAAATTCAAAAATGTAAGATTTATAGGTCTAGATTTGGAGAATATAATACAGCTTATCCAGTTGTCACATTGCAAACTGGAGAAGGAAGCACCTCTTGAGCTAACTCTTTGATGAGGTTAAACTAAAAAACATCTGATGTCAATGAAGACTGATATTCTGACCATATTTTTGCTCTTTTTAAGGAAGACATGCAAAAGGAGGCTGTAGGCAAAAATAGGCTGAGGGCAAATGGGACCTGTACTGAACATCTGTGCTTGCTTTTTTTTCCCCTGTTACTAAAAGGAACATTAAGCTGGTGATTTTAAATGATTTAAGCTTGACAGTGTTAGGTCTAGTAATAGCAAGCCAAACAACATCTGGTGTGGAGCAAATGAAATGATTTGGTATAACACTTAAAAATCTGCATGTGCAAGTAGGGAATTTTTTTGATCCTTCTAAAGGACACGTTGAGCCATCATTTTTAATGAATAATATGACAAGATGGGGTGTGGATTTCTCATGAAATTTCTATTACATAACTAATGGAGTTTTCTTTTTTTTTTTTTTTTTACCTTAGAAAGCTTGTCATAAAGACAGGTATTATGCCTCCCCAAATATTCTCACTCTTTTATGGAAATAATTGTTCTTTTAATGTTATGCTTATTTTTGTTTTACCCCCTTTTGTGTTATTTTCTGCATGCTCAATGTGAATGCCATATTAACAAATGATGAAGATACGCCTGGGAGTATCAGAAAAATTAAGATGTGTCCAAAAAACCACAAGCAGGAGCTGCACAAAACTGGAACCAAATATGAGGGTAAAGTGCTGAAAGTCATTGGTAATGTTAAAGGCACACTTCATTGGCTTTTTTCATATTACCTATCACAGCTACTTGCTCAAAGATCTGTTTATAACCTCAATTCTTCTACTGTAAGTTTAATCTATAAATAAAATATTCCCAAGTAATTTTTTCTGTACAGAATTTATGATGATAATCAGTCCAAATTCTGTATATAGTCATGGAGTTCCAATAAATCTAGAGAAAATCAAAAGTAGAGCAAATATGCACGTTTGTATAATATTTCAAGCCTTTTTGTACAAAATTCTTAACATCTACAAACTCTTCTAGACACTCTATTTTTCTCTACATGCAGAAGCACAACTTAACAATATACCATTTTAAAAGTTACTCACTAATATTTAAACCAGAACAAAAAATTTTTTGGGATGTTCACCCATACATAAGTACTTTATTCATTTCTCTGACAGAATCTTAAAATTCTTTATCAAAGATAGTTTAAATTCTTTTTCTAACTACCTGCTCTATTTCACCATATTGAAATGAGTTTTTTTAATTGGTTGATTTTGTATGTATGTATGTGCATGTGTATGAATGCATATATTTACTTTAATTGGAATGTAAAGACACTGGAGGTGAACACAGAATCTGAGCTTGAAAAACATAGCAATACATAACGGTTTTTATTGAATAAAACACTACTGTGGTTCCTAATATGTCTGACAGATCTTAAAGATTGCTTGCAATATTTTTTGTATTTTGCACATATTATTACACTTAACAAGCATAGCTAATTGGCATAACTAAAGTACATGAATAACAATGTGGCTTAAAACTACAAAAGAAAAGGAAATTATGTTTATTTCTTATAAATAAATTATTAGCCACTATGTATTATTTATATTACACAAATTTAAGCAATGTATAATACATGAGGATAAATTTACTATATTTGGAGCAAAATTAACTGAGCTGTCTCTTAGGACCTTTATTAATATTGCATAATTGGTATTATACTCCTGTATAATTGATTTTTGAAGACTATTTTGCATATGTTTTCCTAAATCACATCACTTAAGCTAGAAAATGTTACATATCATGTTCTAGGCTGATAGTACCAAGACAAAGGTATGTAGTGAAGCATGAGAGAAAGTTCCTTAAAATTCTGGGAAACCGGATTAACTTTACACAAAATATGAAATGACAATTCTTCTGTGGAAAAACTCATAATAAGTTATTTAAATCTTCTTAAGGAAAAGCACTTTCCTAGCTCTCTAACCTCAAACTGCAATATGTTTCTATGATATATATATTCTATTCAAATTACATTAATAAAGTGTTAAAGAAATTACAGTTATTTGAAATCTTCATATTGGGAAAAAAACCCCATACTACTATTCAGGTACTTCCTGAAGACTTTGTGACAGAAGATGTGATGAGATTTATGTTCTAGGAGTTTTAATATTTTCTTAGAAAAGTAATGGTAGATGTTAGTATTATCTTTGAGAGAGATTATGAGATACAAGTGGTTTCACGGGTGCTTCAAGACTAAGAAAGGATGTGAACAATTTCTGTAGTAGAGGACAATGACCAATCTTTCTTCTATCCGTCCTTTACTATTTTAAAATAGTAAGGAATCAATTACTGGAAGGCACCGCTATTGAAAGTGAGATAATAATGAAACTTTCCTCTCTTCACAAGAGGCAAAATATTTTTCATTAGGAATGAAAACATTGATCGTTTAAAAAAAGCATTATTCTTTAGTCTAAGTACTCATCCAAATCTATATAAATAAATGTTAAAAGTGCATTTTGATAAATTTTTTGTATATTCCAGTTTCAGTACTCTTTTACTACAGTTCCATACAGTGTAGGAATAAATATTAAAGTTCAGGAATTTTATGGTTTCAGATTAGTTTTCGTGTGAAAACACCTTTTCTCTGGGAAAAAGCCACCTTTGGATTCATGTCAATTTAGTTTCCCAGTAACTTTTGGAGCAAAGTGCGTCTCCTGTATCACATCAGTCCATCCCATGGAAATGCTAGACATTATAATCCTCGAATAGTGAGAAAATATACTCTTGTTTTCCTCAGATGTGTTAGAAATTAGAAATTTTCATGGTAATTTAGAGTGTAGATAAAACAAAAAACAAAAAAATTACTAGACCATAATCCTAGCTCTTGCATTTTACCCCCCATCAATAAATTCTATCAAACAAGACATTTTTGTCACAGTAGCCACTACAATATTTGGCACCAGAGTGTGTGTCAGTTACGGAATGGAAGTACAGTCTCAAATGTTCTTGGATGCCATAGTGTTAAAGCTCAGTGCCTTTTCTTTAAGTTGAAACTATTAGGGTGTTTTGTGTTCAGTATTATAACCAGCTGAGGATCTTTAGTGAGTGGACATTGTAAAACATTTCTTGTCTTCTGAGAAATGATTAAAGCTCTATAATTTCTGCACTTGCTTTTGTTATCTCAAATGTCACAGTGATTGATGGCAAGACATCTTTTCTTCTGTAATGTTTTGGACTTCGTTGCTTGCCTTAGACCAGATAATGTAGCCACAGCAAAATGTGAAATGACAGATAAATAATTTGTCTTGTTTTCTCTCCCAAGTTGCAACTAGAATAGCCAGGATATACTTGTTCATCTACCTCAGGATTGCTTGTGATAACATTCTGGTTACTGATACCAGACATGTGCAACACATAATCAAAAAAATTGGAGGAGAAATCTGCATTCTTCCTGGAAATACAAGGTATTTTCTTGCCTGGATAGTATGGCAGTTAGTTTCTTACTAAGTTTTCTGTAAATTTCATGAAAAAAAAAAGTTAAAAAATTCAAACCAAACAAGGAAGCAAAACACACTGAAAAAAAGATATAGTTTTTTTCTTCGAAAGATTCTCATTCAAGAATCTTGATTTATCTAAAACATTCTGGTCTACCAGTAACAGGATTTTTTTATGTTTTATGATTTACTTTCTTTTTTCTGAGAAAAAAGATATGAGGTAGCAATGTGGCACTACCTTACTTTACAACAGACATAGGTGCTCAAGTGCCAAGTGTTAAACTTCTAAGTTTGGTGTAGACAATTAATGACTTCCAGATATGATGAACTTCTTTATTTTCCCAATATCTCTATCAGCCTAGTACTGATCCCTTAATCTCAGACAGGAAACAGTAGGAACTAGAGAAGATCATGAGAAAGGTAACAGGAAAGACAGGAGCTTTGATTGGCTTCAGTACGGGGAAAAATTAAATACACAAGAATATTTTAGACTGAAAAAGACATGACTATAAAGTGATATGTTTAAGTGTATTAAATGATGTGTTGCATGAATAAAGATGAATACATAAAAATTTATCTTTGTTTCTTCAAAATAAAGAATAAAGAAAAAAGTATACTAGTAGGTGTCACGTTTGAAACATATAAAGACAGATGCATAGTTTAACTGTTGAACTTTGTTGCATGATAAAAAGACTATGAGTTGCAAAAAAATTACGAAAAAAGTGCATGAAGTGCACTAAGCCTTATAAAACGTATCAGTACAAATTTAGACACCTATATTTTAATTAGTCAGAATACTTTTCCAATCAGAAAGAAGAAATAGGTATTTTCAGGATATAAATGATATAATTCTAAAACACCCCAACCCCATGGCCCCTTTACGCAGAAGCATCCAGTCCCTACTTGAGCTGTTCTATAGCTCAGCCCTGTACTTAGCTCTGCGTTCTGCAGATCCTGAATACACTGGATGTTTCTAAATGAACCTCAAACCATCCCTGCTACTTTGCATTTTTTTGTGATGAAATGAACTGTCAAATAGGACCAGCAGCTATCACCATCCCTGAGAAGCTTATCCTGCACAGAGGCTGCAGGACCATACTCAGCTGGGGAGAGCACTATCCTGCCCTGGTCTTGCTGGTCCCCAACAGAAGGATAAAATAGATATTAAGAATATCTTTTTTTCTTTTTTTTTCTAGATTTAGGTCACGAGCCTGTACATTGCGAAAATGCAACGTTTTCTTTAACCTCATCAAACACATTTGACTGGAAATCTGGTGATGTTCCTTGCCACACACAGGCAAGGTATCAGTCTAAGCAGACTCTTGGTCTGAACTGGTACGTTCTTCTGCTCTTTAGTAAGCAGAAACTCCCTGGTATAATAGTCTGTGATGCCTTCTTTAATGTCTACCCCAAATGTTCACCATTTTTTTTCTGTAATGTGAGAACTGACATAAGAGCAAAAATACTACTAGAGAGAACAATTCATTTTCCGTGCCCACTAAACAAAATATGCTTTTCACACTTTAAAATAACCTTTTCAAATCCTTTCATTTCACTGCAAAAAGTACATGTTGGTCTTGATTGCATTTGGTCTCTTTTTTACTATGAGGAAATGTTAGGGTCTCTATTTTTTAAAAAAATAACACTGTAAGATACCAAATAGTCTGTTCACCAAAATTTCTCCTCCTTTTAATGACCTACCCAGTAATTGCAATTTCTGTATCAATCAATGACATGAGGTTAACTAGTAGGAAGAATTGTCCTTGTGAAACAGAATACTAAGCGATAAGAGGCAGGCAACTTCCAGTTGAGTGGGAGAATAAGAGGTGTAGATAGGGTGTCAGTCTTTGTAAAGAAAAGAATAAAATCTCATGTCTTAGATTGATGAGATAAAAGACCTTGTATAACAGAGAAACAAAGTTCTCTATGTAAAACTGAAAGTTACTTATAGACTGTGTGTCAATCAGACCATTCTTCATAGCTGACAATTCCTAAAGGAATTGGGAAAAAAAATTCTAAAGTCACAGACAGAGGCTCTAAGAGCAAAATGTTTCTCTTCAGATTTTTCAATCTCAATAGAATTCTGAAAGGCTTGACTGATCCTTCTGAACGTAGAAGTTTGACTTAGTCACCTACTAAGACAGAAAAAACCTTTGATTCATGTTATATGATTTTACTCGCAAAACTCATGCTATCGAACAAACACTTCTATAGTTCCATTATAAGAAATGATCTGAAGAAAGGACTAATGGTCTGAACAAAAAGAACAAGAAAAATTCCATATTTGGTTGAAAAATAACCTTGTATAGTTAAGGTATATAAACACATTTTGGATAAATTTCTGCTGGTAAGAGAAAGGATGAAGTTAGAGCTGCTGCCGGTATTTCTGTGGACAGAGACAGTTCGTATTCCCAGATTTAATGAACATTTTTGTAGAATTTTATTTACAACTTGTTGAGTATGAAAATGAAGTATCAGGTTAAGACCATGAACTCAGCAGTTTAGGAAACATCATAATTTTCCTGGATTATCCAGGAGTGTGGAAATATTTATATAATACTAACTAGTTATTACATTATTTTTTGTCTCAGTAGGTATAAAAAAAGGCATTCAGGCACCCTTCTTTGCTAATAATCACAAGAATTGTAGATACAGTGCAACTCTCCACTGATTGGAAATAATCTTCTAAAAATAAATTTATTCTCATAGTCTAAGAAATAGACATGCATGACAGGCATATTTCTCAAATATGTAAGTATTCACTAGTATAAAAGAATTAGTTAACTATCAGGTATCATAATGGAAATGCAATTGATAATGTGGTCATTTTTTTCCTTTAAAATGCATGCCTTCTTGATTCCTATGGGATTTTTTGCATATATCATTTTGACACAGCCTTCCACATAGCAACTCTTCAGGGAAAAAAAATCCTTTGATTTGTGCCTTTTGAATGGCAACTTCAAGTGGTGGAACGCTCAAAATACCCTGTATCTCTCTCTACATTCCTTAGAGGTCAAAGGGTTTTGCTTCCTTTGGAGAAGGTTTGCAAGCTTCAGAGTAGCTGAAATAATTTCTGCTGACCCCAGCCTTGTATCACATCAAAAGAACAGATTTTGAAAGGAAATAAAATTATAATAAAAACACACAAATAAATAAAAAACCAAACACATGGCATACAGAATAAGTCTCAATCTTTCTTGTAAGTATTTTGTGCTTCTTTAGCTTATTGATTCTGTTTTCTAATGTTGTTATGCAACCTTTTCTCTGAGTGGTTTTCTAATATTATTAACTTCCTTCTTTGGGCACAGTAAGGCATCTATATGTACAATTTAAATAACATCACACCATTTAAGTTTTCACTTGGTTCCCATGGAAACCTTTCTTTTTCATTCTTTCCAGAAAGAAAATGTGAGGGCAGCTAGCCCTTGAAAAAGATTTGCACTGAAAAGTTCTCACTTTTGCTATTTCAGACTGCATATTATTGAAACCAGAGTGAACACCTGGCCAAAGTCAAACCCTAATCCCTCTTCTTCAATTCTAAGATCATCCTGCCACTGCACTAAGGTTCCTTGGGTTTTTTTCTGTATGCAAAATTATCTCACAGATAAATAATGAATTTTTTCTTTCCCATCCATCCTCAGGTGCAGCTAGACTCTGAGGGTCTTGATCATGATTTTAAAATGGATTCCAGTAAATCGAGATATACAAGCTTACTGTGCTGCATTTTGTAATGCAAACAAAAGATTTTTATACTTAATTTTATTCCACAATTGATATTAATAGTTGACAGATACCAGGATCATTGTCACAAAATTAGCAACTTTTCGATTTAAAATATTTCCCCCTCTACATCTCCTATAGTATTCTCATAGAAACTTGTTCAGAGAACTTCCAGCATATCTTCAGTGCCATATACTAGATAAGAATTTTGTCATTTATTTCAACAGAGCCAAATTTTGATCCTTGTTGTTTTGTTACTGCCATGTTCAAATAGATTTATCAAGAGCTGCCAAATGCACACAATGACTTCCAATTTCTGCCTCTGTCTTGTCAGCTGATGTGCTTATTACAGGACTACATGAATTACTCTGTGAGCTGTGATTTCTAATTCTTCCTGCAGAATTTTTTTAAATGTCCAAGACTTAAATAAAGATTGCTGAGGAAATTTTCAAGCACAGGGAGAGCACTTAGACAAGCAGGTAAGAACAATATCTGCAGAACTGTAATTCATACCTAACATAGTATTTCATCAGTCAGAAAGGGAAGGAGGGTAAGCTGATGGTCTGATTCCTTTTAAATTGCACCGGACAAGCAATTGTCATCAACTTTATCTTCACTAGAAGCATTGAATGCTTAATACTTGTGTTTGGAAATAACTGAAGTCCTATTATTCATAATTTGGCTTTCTGTCACAGTAAGAAAAAAAAAGAAGGTAATTTTTATGAAACAGAATTTTTTTGTAAGGAAATTTTTATTTTGTCTGTCAATAGATAATCATCAGGAAAAGGAGCATGAAGTCACAAAAAATGGAAAGAAAGTCTTACAAATAAATGTAAAACAACAGAAGAAACAAGAAGGCAATTTAGAAGATATGTAAAATAGAGAAAATAATGAAGTGTTGAAAAAAAGATAACAGCTAGTTAAAAATGCACAATTGAAATCAGCTCAAGAGACAGCCATATATATATAACATGAATTTATAAAATGTATTCCAAATTGTGATGCATCTATATGAATAACTCAGAGGACCATTCTCAGACAGATGTGAGATAATGTGCTCCTTGTCCTTTAAGAAGATAGACCTAGTTATTAGGAGGATTTCTAAACTTATTTGTTTGAATGAACTGTATGAATCTTTATCCTTGTCTTGTGCATCTAAGTGAAGAAGACAGCATCCTGAAATTCAGCTAATGGGGAATGAAAATAATCCTGTGGAAGTATGAGTTCCATATTTTCCTAATCAGGAAACATACGTTAAAATGTCATACAATGCAAAATATGGGATTTTGAAAAATCCTACATAAATTTCAGTAAGGACAAAGCTATCTAATATAGCTTTTAAAATTTTACATTAGATTCTATATCTTATAATTTTGATTTGAGATATTTTATACAAAACATTTGAAATTTATTGTAAGTGTCAGGAACAATATTGATAGGGTCAAATTATAATCTGTCAAGTGCATTTGTGAAGATGAATAATAGTAAATCAGAAGAAAAAAGTATTGCAATAGGTAAGATGCTTACTTTCCCATAATGAAAACCTCCCCTAGTATTAACCAATATTTATTTCTTTCTGTGATTTAATTTGATTGTATCTAACAAAAGTATCCGACAAAATTTTAGGTTTAATGGAAATTTCCAATAGAAGAACTGAGAATTTCTGCCTGTCTAACAAGCTGTTCTCTAGAAGTAGCCCACATATTTGACATTAGGAGGATCCAGACTATTTAGATATAAATCTGGTAAAAAATAGCTAAATCACACACATGAAATTTCCTTCAAAATCAGAGAAATTTGCACTGAGCTTCATTCAAAATTCACAAAATTCATGAATTATGTCAAATACAGGAACTAATGATCTAGTACTGGAACTGTTTGACCTGAAAAAGATATTGTTATGCAGAGCAGGGAAATCTTTGCTTTCCAAATGAAAAGCAATTAAATATATTATGGAGACAAAATACTTAACAATAGACCCGTTTCATTACTACAACTTAAATTTCCTATAAATACTATTAAAGTAGTATTTAATAAATTATTTTCATCTACATAATATAATTAAGACAGGAGTAATGACTAATGACATATGTGTGAGATGGCAATGACATATGTCTTCAATGAGAAACCAACTAAGACACATTTGAAGAGAGGAACTCGGAACTCAAGTAGCAGTTAAAGTGAATGCATAAGAAATTATTCCTTCACCACTCAAGGGTACAGAGTCTACATGTGTTTGCACAGAAGTCTAATGAGCAGTGAAAATTATAACATATTGTGAATCCACAACACTGAAGCATTGATTTATAAAGGCAATAAAACACACACCAAAAAAAGTGCTATTGTTTGCTAATTCTTTTTTTATGGTTAAAAACAAATTCAGAACTTAGTGCAAGTGAACATGATGTTTCTTCCATTAGAAGAGTAAAGTTCAGCTGATGTCTCACAGGAGTCCCTGACCTGAGGGAAGAAGTTGTTATCTCAGTTAATTGAATTCTTTGGTGGGAATCCAACTAATTAGTCTTCTATTTCCTCACCGAAAGAAAAACAGCTCTTCTATCAGTGGATGAGAAATAGGGGGCAATGGAGGTGAGAAGATGGGACACATAAAAGAGGCAAAATAATCTGGAAATCTTCATCTTTCCCTCAAAAAGCCAAACCAAACAAAAAAACCTATAATAAAGAAAAAACAAACAAACAAACAAACAAACAAAAAACAAACACCAAAACCAAACCCACCACAAAGCCCTAAGTAATCTGAGAGCCCCAGGTTAATCGAAATTTGCAGCTTGTTTTAATGATCAAATACAGACCTGCAAAAGATAGTATATACGAAACTGTAACTTTAGTTCAAAAGTCTAATAGAATTGATAACCTAGCAAGGATGTTGCACACAGCTGTCAAGTTAGACTCCTTCATGGATATTTGCGGAGGCTCTTTGTGCTAGCATTTTCCTTATACATGAAATGTCGTCGATAAAATAGAGATTGATTGTCTTGGAATAGAGTACGCTGAAAGAAAGAGGATCCTGTGCAGAAGTATCTGACTATCGGTCCACTTAACAGAAGCTTAGCATGCTGAAGAACATCTTGCATTGTTTGGATTCAATCCATCATTAAACATAAATGAGAGGAAGACTGAGATACACAAATGTGCAAATGCCACATGGATGGATATATTAAGGAATCTGTAACCATCTGGACTCAACATGGAACCTAAAACATGCCCATTTATCAAATTATAATTCCCATGCAACATATCACATCAGTATTTCAGATCTGATTAAAAGTAAATTGTTTAGAATTTATCAAACTGAGTTCAGAAGCAATTTGTATACTTTTACTACATACTGTATATTCTTCAGAGTTTATTTTATTCTCCTCTACTTGAAATATGCAGCAATGATGGCCCTGGTCCTGCAGAGTATTGTACGTGTTTTAATGGCTTCAGGCACTACTCTTATTAACTTTAATAGGACCATTCAATCAATGAAATAAAACTTACACATGAATATTTGCAACAAATAAGTTTGAAAAATAAGCACTTTAGCACTGAACTCCATCTGAAAGGATAACTCTCAAGGAAAATGGAGATAACAAGAGGCCAGTTCAAAAGTTGTCAGTGACCGTTTGAATATTAAGATATGTAACATGATGAGATAACATTGTCTAACTTCTGAAATAAGGAGACCGGAATGAGCCATCTATGTACCTATTTCTCATGTCTCCACCTCCTCATTGTGGTTGATTTTACAGGTTTAAATTAATTTTATTTAAACTAACTGAATTAGTTAATTAATTAACTGATTAGATTATGTTCAAGACATAATTTCATTATAATTTGTGCTTTACCAAATAGGTACTGAATAATGGTTTTAACCCAGTCTACATAGAAGTGTATTCTATAATGGAAGTGTGGTGTTGCACTTGCAATAAAAGTTTTGTTGTACAACATGAGGCTATGGGACAAATGTCTAAAACTACACTTTGGAAGGAGAATTACATAAGCAGAAAGAAAGTTTGAGAACAAGAGAGTGAAAACCTTTAACTGTTTTTAAAGTATTAAAACTGAAACAGATTTATAGCAATCTGCATGTCAGAATTCTATATAGAGCAATTTCTGGATCATAATTAGATATAGAACTATAAATGTCAAAGTGCAGACTAAATAAAGTTGAAAAAAACTAAAATAATTTCTTTTTAACATGTTTTTAGGCAATGAGGCTCTCAAACATCTTCACATAGTTTAAAAGGTGAAGTGAAGGGTAGAAGAGAAATTGAAACAACTTGGAGAGTTGTGTAAAGTAAATGATTAACAACAATAAAAACAAGGAAACTGTGGGAAAACTTCCTAGAAGTAGAAGGACATCTGATAACAGCAACAATGTAAAAGTCATAGTCTCATCTAAATAGTAATGATGTAAGGATGAAATTCATCCCAGGAAATGTGTTAATGGCAGAGAGGAGTGATCAGCTGTTATTCTGAAGCAAGCTTTGATTCATATGAAAACATATATTCCTCTCACTACAGGACTGTAAAGAAAAGACACATTAGCTAGATCTTCTGTGGAGCCTTATACTGAAGATTTTCATCACAATTTTGAACAAGGCTGCAATTTTTCTCTAGTAATCCAAAACCTTCAGTACCAGTCAAGTACTGTACTTAGTATCTATTGACTGACAGCTTTCAAACCAACAGTAAATTGCCCAAGGAACCACTGAGACATCAAACCTCATTGGAATGCATCAAGCGTCATCGTTAAGAATGCCAGCCAGGAACTCCAAAGGGTTACCTTGTTCTTACTGTTTAACAAGAATAAGAAAGTGCCATAGCACTATTACACAAACTAATTTTTCTGAGTTCATTTAATTCTTTTCCTTTTTCAGCTTCTCAGCTCCACTGGTCACTTCTCCTTTAGAATGTTTTTCATGCCTTTAATCACTGTAAGCTGTAGTAATAGTTCTCTAACAGACAGAGGAGCTGGGCAAGTGATTCAGACGAATATTTTCTCTGTGTAATCAAATATCTGGCAATAAAATGGAGCATATTTTACCCCCAAATACAATATGAACCAAAGTTAAGTCCTTGCACTTAAGCTATCATTGGTCACCTGTCACTGGCGGGGTTCCACAGGACTCCATCCTTGGCCCTGTGCTCTTCAACATCTCCGTAAATGACCTGGACATAGGACTGGAAGGGATACTAAGCAAGTTTTCTGATGATACTAAATTGGGAGTAGCTGTTGACTTCCTTGAAGGCAGACAGGTCCTGTAGAGAGACCTTGACAAATTAGAAGTCTGGGCAATCAGCAACGTATGACATTTAACGAAGACAAGTGCCAGATCTTGTACCTAGAATGGGGCAATCCTGGATGTCTGTATAGACTGGGTTGTGATATGCTGGAAAGCAGTGCCATGGAAAGGGACCTGAGGGTCCTGGTTGATGGCAAATTGAATGTGCCCTGGCAGCCAGGAGGGCCAAGCATGTCCTGGAGTGCATCAGGCAGAGCATCGCCAGCCAGGCAAGGGAGAGGATTGCTCCTCCCTGCTCTGCGGTGGGGCGGCCTCACCTTGAGTGCTGGGGGCAGTTTTGGGCCCCACAATGTAAGAAAGATATAAAGCTATTAACATCCAAAAGAGTGCTATAAAGATGTGAAGGGTCTTGAGGGGAACCCATACAAGGAGCACCTGAGGTCACTCGGTTTGTTCAGCCTGAAGAAGAGGAGACTGAAGAAAGGTCCTATCACAGTCTACAGCTTCCTCACAGAGGGAGTGGAGGGGCAGACACCGATCTCTTTTCTATCATGACCAGTGACAGGACCTGAGGAAACTGCATGAAGTTCTGTCAGGGGAAGTTTAGATTGGATATTAGGAAAAAGTTCTTCACCTGTAGAGTGGTTGAGCACTGGAACAGGCTCCCCAGGGAGGTAGTCACAGCACCAAACTTGACAGAGTTGAAGAAACATTTGGGCAATGCGCTCAGGCACATGCTGTGATTTTTGGGGTTGTCCTGTGCTGAGCCAGGAATTGGACTTGATGATCCTTGTTGTTCCCTTCCAGTTCAGGATATTCTATGATCTTATGAGTCTATGGCTTTTTTTCCCTTGATTACCATAGCTGGCATGTTGGCATTTAAATTCTTATGTACAATATTCTGAGCTGAAACTTTAAGTCAGATTTATCAGGCCATGAACAACAAAGAATGTATTTTGAGCATTTATTTTATTAAATCTATCACTACTAATTCATGTCTTTCATGAAAGTAAACTTATTAATTTAGATTCTATAGAGAAGCACAGAGAAACATATTCAGGTAGGAGTGGGATCCAATACACTGAGAAAGGAATTGTCGGATCTGTTCTTGAGGAAACAATGAAAACATCAGTCTTGGGTAGAGGTTGCAGTAGTGTACCTGAGCTTTTTAGGCCTAGAAGACACATGACCCTTTTCCAGATTTCAGTTAACTAACCTTCTTCTTTCAAAATTGGTGGACATATCCTATGAATTCAGTCTACAGAGGAGAGGATATAAATAATTTTCTTCCTAATCCCCTCATATCCTCTTTCATCAGGTCCTTTGCATTTCAGTAATTACACTACTTGTCTAAAGAGACAGGTTCAATTACCTGCGTTATCTCAGAGGATCAGGATCTGTCTCTTCCATTATAATGACCAATCCGTTAAGTTATATGTATTTTGGAAAAACCTCAAAATCCTTTTTTTTTGGAAATCACTTCATTTTGCATGGAGTAGCTAAATATTAATTGATCCCTAAAGGAAAAGAAGAAATCACATTTCTTACCTCCAAAAGGGGCACTCACTAGTGGGCAGAGATGTGTTTCTCCTCATTCTTTATTTCACAAACAGAGAACATTTTGTATTCAGTATATACTTAACTTTATTGTCTTCCATAAATTCAGTTTGTAAGCTCAACCACAGCATTTTCCAAATGTGCAAATAATATGCCATTGACAATAGCACTGTGATGAGAAGCTATATCATCCATATCCAGGCCTTATATGTCAACATGTTAAAAAAGATTCAGTCCTGTTCATACATTTGTGATTGAAATGTGTTTCTTCTCTATTTTTTTTCCTTTTTGTGTTCCCTACAGTAAATATTCTATGATACAACTCTAATGACCAAATTATCATATCAAAGAAAACCACTGTGGCAAAAGGCACTAATAGGTATCTTTCTCAACTGCATGGAAGAAGTCAGACTTTAAAGAATACCCTCATCCTAAATTACCTTTTTTTTCCCTCAGGGATTTGAAAATTCACATTATAGAACAATGTAGAAAATTTGACACAATTTTTAAAGATACAAGAGATTTTTAGTTTGATGACCAGACTGTTCAGAAATAATACATTTTTCGTTCCCTCTAAAACAAACACTTTTCAAATATTGACTTAATCTGGAAAAAAAGTATCTCCAAAATTGATTTGGCAAGGCTATCTCTTGACACAGGTAAGACAATGACAGAGGTGCTCTCAAGTTCTTGATAGAGAAAGGATGATAATTATGAAATGCTTATGGATGAATCCAATCTGTTCAACAGTTGTTTTGTTACAAATTACTCTGACTTTTTTCTTCTCTTATTATTGTAAAGGATGTGACATATTCATTAAATGCTAGAGGCCACCGGGAAATTTTGAGGGACATATTGAACACTTTGTAGGAGATTCATGGCATCTTCCTCTGCTTGTTCAGTGACTTTCATTAGCTCTTCTAATGAAGCTAATCTCTTCATTAGCTTTCTAGTCTCTTAAAATTTCAGGTACTTTTATGTCCTCTTTGCTACCCTGTTGCATGGTATTGTCATTGTTAGCAACATGGGGAAGACATTGAACTGAATTTGCACAGCGTCAGGACTAAGGTTTGCCAAGCTTGTTTTCTCTTAGTTTTTTTTGGACCTACCTTAGTGACTTGGTTTAGATGCAAAAGCAATTTTTGTAACTAACTCGGAGGCTATGGCTAATTTGTTTATCTTTGTTTGACATTAGCACAATTTTTAAAATCTACAGGGAAATAGACCTGGTGTGACAGCGCAGGCCTTGAGAAGTGGAGACAGAGAATTCTCCTAGAGGAGCACAGCCTCCTGAAGACAGGGGATGGAACACAGGCTATCAACAACTCAGCAGGTGTCAGTTAAAGAATATCAAACATAGAGGTAAACTGGTTCTTGGCTAAACACCAGTAAAAGCCATCATATAAAGTAAAACTGAGTGCAATGTGAAGTTGTAGAGAAACACAAGGTGTAAAAGCATGTCAGCAGACCTGTAAAAATAATCATGAGTAGATAAAGGAGGAAGAAATTATCAATACTAGCACCGTATTATCTCCAGTGAAGAATGCCAAAGGCTGAAACCTGACCATAACATCCCTACTACCATGTGAATGAAAGCACCAACCTTAAGATCTGGAAACAGAAGGTGAAGAGCAAGCACACCACCAGGCAATAGAGTAGAAGTTAGGGAGTGCACATATAAGAGTTCTACCTCTGTTATTAGTACTTAAAGATTTCCTGCATAAAAGTATTGTTTCTTTTCCTGCTGTCATGGTTTAGGAATGGTACCCTCCCACTTAGTGCTCCCACTGAGACTCTAAACCACGTGTCACTCACTTCCACCTCTCCTTCTTCATCCCTGCTACGTCGTGGTGGAGAGGAGAAGTGGAGGCAAGGAAGGTAAAGATCACAGGCTGAGATAAAAACAATTTACTGGAAACAGCAATGAGAAAACAAACAGTAACAGCAACAATATTAATGACAGAGTATACAAGAAAGAGGCAAATCGTTCCCACAGAAACCCCACAAGAATAGACAATACCTGACTTCTCCTTCAGCCACTCTACACCAATCTGGAAGTCAGCCCTTCCTGCATCCTTAAAAAATGATGTGAGTTCATATAGCATAACCTCTGGGTCCTAGCCATGGCCCTCCTGACTACTGCAAAAATTAACCCTGTCCTAGCCAGAACCAGAACACCTGCAATAATTAGAGCCAGGCTACAATGGTGGGATTGCTAAGATTTCAATTATACCATCAATAAATTCCTGGCTTTAAACACAAATCCTTTGATTGTTCCTTAAAACTATGAGTGTAGATGGTTTGGATCTAGACATAGGTAAGGAAACAAAATTTATTACAGTCATTGCCACACACATAGGGTTTGACTCCCCTGCACTGGAAGATATGCATGACGAGGCTGCATTGACTTAAACCTGCAGTGAATTTCTCCCACAGGATATGTTTAAATTAATTCTGATGGACTTTTTTTAATGAACTATTCATAAAATGTTATGAACAACTTTCATAATTGCCTAGAATTTCTGTTGAGAAAATGTACATCAGTAGATTCAAAGCACTGCATGGACTTTCCCAGTATGTTAATATCTGTCAGAATTATTGCCTAGAGTGATACCAAAAAGGAAGAGAAGCTAGATGGAGGATGTAAAAACCTGTCTACAGGGTGAGGAAGAATTTATATTATTATTCTGTATTTTTCTTTGTCTTTTCCCTTTCTGTATATGTTTGTCTGCCTGTGGTTTTTTTGCAATAAGTGCTGTAGCAACAAAAACAAGAGGATGCACATGAGGGTTCAGTCCAATAAAATTGTGAAGAGATCTTCTTTGTTCTACTCATTTCTGTTTCCTACTAAAAAAACCAAGGTATTAATGTCAAAATACATGCTATTCCATTTAACAGACTAAAAGTCAAAACATATCTCTACATTTCAGCAGCTCAGAATACTGCCTGCTGGTACAAAATATTAAGATAAAAGTAATCAGAATAATTATCAAAATCTTCATGGTGTTCCCTGAGGCATTGGCATCCAATAAGATTTAGGTTTCTAGCGTTCCACCCACTCTACTTACCTACCTACACTATGGCAATAACAGACAAATGAAAGCCTGATCAAGACTGCATTGAAATCATTATTTTAGGTAAATGTTTAAATCTTTTCAGAGTAAAGTATACTTTGTTAAAGACTGTACATGTCTACATATGCTATAAGACATAAATCATAACTACTGATCTGTCGCACTTGGACACAAAAAAATCACGCAGACCTTTTGTCAGGAGGGAAGCAAGAAAAGGCCCGGGCCCGAGACCCCGCACTTTATTATATATGTTCTTAAAAACCACCGTGGATTGGAGGGAGAAATTACCACCCCTCAATCACACTGGTCAAAGGAAAAATCCATCAAATGTCTCTGCCTAGGAGAATGGAATGAAAAACAATAAAGTACAGTTAACAAAACATGACCATGTTTACAGAAAGTGCGTGAGAAACTTTTACAGAAACTGAAAACATCGAAGAACTGCAAACTCAGGGCAACACTGATCTTCCTCTGAAACTCAATAGACTGATAAATAGAATTCCATTATTGATATTTGGAGAAAGAAAGTGATCATTCCATTCTGCTCTCTCTCTCTCTCTCCCCCCCCCGCCCTCCCCCCACCCTTGTATTCTTTGGTACCTCTTAGGCACTGAGGCACAACAAAAGGCAGTTTTAGGCTGCTTACCATCTAACTGATGGTCAACCAGCTAGATCTTTCTATTACAAAATAAAATTTCCAACATTTTTTCTATAGTTTTTTAAGGACCAAACTCTTGCACCTGAACATTAACATTCACATTTATATCTGAAGATAAATGTATTTTTTTACCACTACACTTAGGAATCCCTAAAAGTTGTAATGTCAACCTAAAACTTAAGACACTGAGCATCAAATTAAACATTGCAGTTGGTTAGGCTTAGTTCCAGTTGTCATCAGATTATGAAAACAAATCCAAAATGACTCAAACCAAAGAAGTATTCTCTTTCTTGATTTTGATGTTGAGAAAAAGGTCTGACTGCAGTTATTCTCATACCTGACATCACACATAAATCTCTGGTTCATACGGCCAGGAAAGGCATCGTGGAACTGTATTCAAAGGTGATGTTAGAAACAAGCTTAAAAACATGGCTACAGGGGCTTTTCAGTGCTACCCAAAATTTTAAAGGTTTTTTTTTTTTCATCTGCTTCCTGATCAAATCAAATTAACAATATCATTATAATGATACATACCTGAATATACTTTGAAGAAAAAAAATACATATTGTTGGACTAAAATTAAAATAAAATTTTACTTAAATCTATGTTTCCAAAATGTGTTTTCAAATGCATGTTCCCTTATGGGACATGAACAGTAGCATAGAAGATTCCAAAAGGGAACTCTGATGTTCTTCACAGCTTAATCTTTAACTATAAAAATAAAGGCAAATCCAAAGGATGCTGTGCTTGCAAAAGAAGCTTTTGAAATTCAAATGATAAAGTGAGACATTTTCCTGAGAAAGGAAGGGGCCCGATGCCACAGTTCTGAGACATGAAATGTCCAGATTATTTCATGTGATGCAGAAACTGAGGAAGAGATTTTACAGTTTAGCGTTATCAACTATTTCACTCACTTTCAAAGCATATAATAAAGGAAAAGCCTTCTGCTAGAAAGATTATTTCTCACAGTGTCTGTTTTGATGGGGAGGAGGCATGAAAAAGTAGAGGAGGAACATGTGAACATGTACAAATTAAGATCCATAAGCTTGAAACATAGAAAGATGGCATTGCAGTGAGGGCTTTATTGGCTCCCCTAACTGTAAGTAGAGATAGCAATACTTCTTTTTTTGGAAAAACATTAAGATATGCAGATAGATTTCAACAAAAGTGAGGTATAAGATGAGGCAATAAAAATTGATTAAATATCCTTCTATCCAAATAATGATGGAAATATTTTGAAAAAAATCCCAAAACTTTTGAAATTGTCTAAATTCGCAATGAAAACCCCACAGGTTTTTCAATTAAAAATATGAACACATTAATGAGCCATTTAAATAACAGCTGAGAGGTGACTCTAGGCCAGCTCTGGGCTTTCTGTAGAGAAAGAACTTTTGCTGTTTGTGCTATTAAACACAGATACCAACAAATACCTGTGCTACTCTCTTTCAATGCAAAGTACTATAAAAGTGATAGAGATAACTGAGCTGCCAAACAAACAGCCAAGATGCTTTCATCTACTTACAAGTTAGATATTCAAATACATGTATATTTGCATAATTACTTAGTTATGAACATTATGTCGTCAGCCATTTCTGTCAAATACCCTAGACTTCAAAACTGATCATTTTGCCAGGTGTACGGTATTTCTTTTCATCTACTTAACTGGATTTTCTTGTTTCCTTCAGTCTCACTATTCCTTATTTTATGTACTGAAAACAAATATTAGATCTGCATCACAAAGAATATTGATCCATAGTTTCAAAGAAAATTAAGAACAATTTCAGGCTAACAAAGCAGACAGAATTAGAGGGAGTTTGTTATAGGCAACCAAACCAGGATGAAGAGGCAGAGGAAGAATTCCATAGGCAGCTG
Organism: Eulacestoma nigropectus; assembly: GCA_013397775.1. Classification (NCBI taxonomy): domain Eukaryota; kingdom Metazoa; phylum Chordata; class Aves; order Passeriformes; genus Eulacestoma; species Eulacestoma nigropectus. Next base: position 94,571 of record VZTE01001359.1, on the reverse strand, counting down.
GCTGACATTTCACAATCACTAGTTCTTGTTCTTGTGAGAGGCTTTAGCCTGCCAGATGCCTGCTGGCATCTTAACACAGCAGAGAGTAGACAGTCTAAGGGGCTCCTGGAGTGTGTGGAAAACTTCCTGACGTAGCTGCTGAGAGAGCTTACCAGGGGCAGTGCCCAGCTAGACTTGTTGCTTACGAACAGAAAAGGGCTCGTGGGAGATGTTGTGATGAGAGGCCAGCTTGGGCACAGTGACCAAGAAATGATAGTTTTTGATTCTTGATGAAGGAAGACAGTCAACAAAACCTTTACCTTGGACTTCTGGAGGGCAAACTTTGGCTTGTTCAGGAGAATCCCTTGGGAAGCTGTACTTTATAAAAAAAGGAGTCCAGGAAATCTGGATAGACTTTAAGAAGAAAATCGTAAAGGTGAAGGAATAGGCCTCCCTTATGTGTCAAAAGACAAGCTATCAGGGAAGAAGACCAAGCTGGTTGAACAGGGAGGTTTTGCTGGAACTCAGGGAAAAAACAAAGAGACTTTGTGACGTTTGAAAAAAGGGGCAGACAACTCAGGAGGAGTACAAATATGTTGGTAGGTCATATAGAGAGAAAATCAGACAGGCAAAAGCACAGCTAGAACTCAATCTTGGCACTACTATAAAAGATGATAAAATGTGTTTTTATAAATACATTAACAACAAAAAGAAAGCCAAAGAAAATCTTTATCCTTTAGTGGACTCAGGGGGAAGCACTGTAATGAAGGTTGTTGAAAAGACTTAGGCACTTAATGCCTTCTTTGCCTCAGTCTTTAACAGAAAGACCAGCTATCCCCAGGGCAACCAGCCACCTGAGTTGGTAGACAGGGAGAGAGAGCAGAAGAGACCCACTGCAATCTAGGTGAAAGTAGTTAATGACCTGCTGTGTCATTTAGACACTCACAAGTGTATGGGGCCAAATGGGAATCACTTCAGGATACTGAGGGAGCTGGTGGAAGAGTTGCCAAGCCACACTCCATTATTTATCTTGCAGCACCTCCAGGACAATCAGGGGATCAGGCCCAGCCATCATGGATTTAGGAAAGCCAGGTCTTAATTGACCAACCTGATACCCTTCTATGACCAGGTGACCCACATATGTGCAGATGACACCAAGTTGGGTGGGATTGCTGATCTGCTGGAGGGTAGGCGGGGTCTGCAGAAGGACCTGGACAGGCTGCACTGATGGGCCAAGACCAGTTGTATGAGATTCAGTAATGCAAAATGCTGGGTTCTGCACTTTGGCCACAACAACCCCTGCAGAGCTACAGGCTGGGCAAAGAGTGGCTGGAAAGGAGCCTAGCAGGGATCACTGGTCAACAGCCACCTCAACATGAGCCACCACATGCCCAGGTGGCCAAGAAGGACAATGGCATCCTAGCTTGCATGAACAATAGTGTGGCCAGCAGGACTAGAGAAATTATTGTCCCTCTGTACTTGACTCTGGTGAAGCCACACCTCAAGTCCTGTGTCCAGTTCTGGGCCCCTCACTACAAGAAAGACAGTGAGTGGCTTAAGTACATCCAGAGTAGGGCAACAAGGCTGATGAAGGGTCTACAGAGGAAGTCATATGAGGAGTGGCTGAAGGAGCTGAGAGTGTTTAGCCTGGAGAAAAGAAGGCTCAGGGAAACCTTATCACTCTCTATAACCACCTGAAGAGAGGATGTAGCCAGCTGGGGGTTGGCCTCTTCTCTCAGACAAGAAGTGACAAGACAAGAGGAAATGGTCTCAAGCTGCACCAGGAGAGGTTCAGGTTGAATATCAGGAAGAATTTCTTCACTGAAAGGGTGGTCAAGCATTGGAAAAAGCTGCCCAGAGAAGTGGTGGAGTCATCATCTTTGAAAGTGTTCAAGAAACAATTAAATAAAACATTAACAATTAAATAAAATCATAGTGCTATGGTTTAGTGGACAAGGTGGTGTTTGATCAACGATTGGACTCAAGGATCTTGGGGTTTTTTTCCCAACCTTAATGATTCTGTGATTCTTTGACTCAGAGGAACTTTATCAAACCATGCAGACAGAAAAGAGACATTGCTAAATAGACACTACAGAAAACAGTTGCATCTGATACTTAAAAGTCTATAACATATGGACACAAATTTAAGTAGAATTTGTTTTTCCTGAATTTATGTATCTGTCATGTAGCTCTCTACATGAAAACACTGTCACTATGCTCCAATTATAATCTCTGGAGAGTTAATCAATAGAGTTTGTGCAGTTTTTGATGCAATTTATTTGATTAAATGCAGGGATCTATAATAAAATGACATTAATTTCTTGTATCTTCCTTTGATTTTAATTACCAGCTTTCTAGCAACTCTAAAAGAACAGGCACTGAGGCTTATTGCATTTGTCTACAGTTAGATAAAATGAAACTCTCCTGAAATTAGATAGATAGATAGATAGACACACATAAAAATTAAGCATGCCTATACAAAAGAAAATTCAAGAATAGCCTGAGGTAGAAGCCATCTTAGGCTGGCTTACTCTGAGAAATAGGTAAAACAGAAAAAGTGATCAAGGTACACATTTCTGTACAGTGTAGTAAGCAGAATACATTCCTAGGATTACCAGTTAACTTGTAGTATGGTATAAAATTTATTACCTTCATTGATCAATATATGAAAGTTAAGATGAATATATCTGTCCAAATTGCATGTCTTTATGTCCATTCTCATTTTAGCACATCTAGCATGTTGGTGATTTTTCTTAAGGTATGGAAACACCTATTGAAGCAATAGCTTCAAGAATTCAGGTGTCTATTTTTTCTATCATTTTGACACGGTGTTTAATTGCTAAATGATGGTACAAAACCCTGCTGAATATTCTTAGTTAAATCTTGAATTTGTTCTTTTACTGTACAAAGTCAATGCAGTTGAGGAGGATTTTTTAATAAAAGTGAAATAATTAATGGAATAACTAATAATGGGTTGACCTTTTTTCATATGTTCAGAAAGTAATTGGGCAGATCGAAAAGTTCATGACTGTTTTAAAAGTTGATTTCATTATTTTTATTATATTTACTAAATAGCAGATGTTGTGGTCTTTTCATTTACCTTCTGGATATTCAGGCTTTAGTATTACTGGCCTCGAGTTTTCTGCTGTAAATCATATGATTACACTTTTAAAAGTGTAAATTGATCTTTCTACACACTGAAATTATCGTGCAGAACCTAAGACTTGAGGAGATGCACTAGCTTCAAGATGAAGAAAAATGTGAGGTTGGCAATACAGCTATGGAGTTCAGATCTACAGGATTTCAATGGCTTAACCTGAATGCTTTAACCTACTGATATGAGGATTGACACAGGCTCAGGAGTTTCACAGAAACCTGCATTGTGCCATGCTAAACATTTCAGTGGGTAGAATTTAGTGATCTCTTCCTAGAACTGGTGTTCACAAATCTTGGACTCCATAGGCATCTTATAAAGAAAATTCAAAATAAAATGAACAAGATGATTGTTCAGAATATTGCCAATTTGGAAAGTGGTGGTGGGGGGGTGGGGGGGGACTGTTTTAGAACAAGAGGGTGGCAGGCTCACTGTTTAATGTAGATGGTTTCGTTTTAATTCTGATTTTACTTCTTTCAAATTATTTGACATTACACAGTATTTTCATCTATAAGAGTGATACTGCAGTGTACTGAAATCACAATGAAAGTAAAACTTGGCAGAGCATACCGGTTCAAATAAAAATGTGATTTTTAGTACAGTTCTCTATAATATGCTCACTGTCATGATGCTGGGTGTCCCCTGTCTCAAGGAAGGAATACATGGCTTGAAGCAAGCTCAAGCCTATCGCTCTCTTCCAATTCTTTCTGTTGATTGTTTCTTATTAAAACAATTTAAAGTAAAAAATTTATACAACTAGGTGCTCCCATCAACTAATGTAGATATCTATATATAATAAAGGACATCCTGTAGTTCCCTTTATGTTAGTCTGTCTTTCTTTGCAACAGGTGTAGTCAGTTCACTCACTCTTCCCTAAGCTTCAGAAGCATGCTGCCCTTGCGCATCATCTCCAAATTTTCTCTCAATGAAGTTGATTGGTCACAAATAGCCGTCGAATCCAATAGGGAACAGATAAAATAAATGAATCACTGGTCATCCTTTTTTTATTGATGGTGGCACCAGTCTGCAGTCTCCATTATATAATATTTTCCTAAAGTAGTAACTCATTATATTAGTATTCTGAACACTATAGAATATATTTTGGTGAAAGCCATGAGACTTGCAAAAGAGGAGATGCTTAAGCAGATTTCTCTTCAGACATTCTTTTTGAGTAAAATACCTACAGACTGCCTGAAGTATGCTTATGCACTTTAATCACTTAGTGAATGTAAGTCTTACTGTCTTTTCTGAGAATGCCACAAATTAGCAGGTTTCTAAGTCAGCCAGACACATGAAATCACACATCTGAATCTGCAAGTCTTCTACAAATTCTGGAAAGGTTATTGAGCTCTGACATTAGCCCTTTTTGGAACATGAGCTTCAAGAAGGTAATGTTTGAAATAGAGTGAACTCAGACTTTCTAAGTAAGGAATGTATCTAAAAAAGTCTGAGAACATTCTTCTTAGTTTTCTTGGGGCAGTCCCATTTTACTCCAACAAACTTCAGTGATTAGTAGTGCCTAGAAACACCAGTTTGGTTCCTGCTTTCGGATGTTTTCTATCTGTCTGTGAAGTGAAATGGTGAGTTATATTCATTGGATGGAGAATTTTATTAATACAGATAATTTGAACAGTAAAAAATAAATTACAAACTAATTCAATTTCCATGTATGCAATTAGGAATACTTACCACACTTTTTAAACTTCTTTAGTATATATAAGCCAAAATATAGAATTTTTATAACAGAACATATGTAACTGTCATCTAAAATTTATTTCTGTGAAAGACGGAGTTATTACTAATCCAGCAGAGATCAAAACAGGCTTATTGATTAACTTTTAAGCATATGTGCCTACTGGTTTCCACTCCCAGCTCCTCCAAGAAACATCATAGTTTGATATATGTATTTAGGAATCTTCTGATGATATTACTCTGACTAAAAGCTTTATTTCAAAATTATTATCTTAAGTAACTTAGTGAATAATAGCCATTATTCATTTAACAGATGAGGAAATGCTACTAGAACAATACTTTTGTGGAAAAATTAATACTTATTGAAATAAATTACAAAGAAATATATAGTACAGGAAAATAATAAGTTGCAGATTTACTCCTTTTTCCCCTCTCCTTTTTAAAGCACTATCACTTTTCAGAAAAATTAATCAAAAAGAATTAAGGATTTTGTTCTCTCACTCCTCCCCCCAAAAGAGGAAAGATATTTTTTCCTAACCAGTCTTAGACTATTCACTGTTAACAGCTTGTTCCTATGCACTGCACGGAAGATTTGCAAGCTTAAAATGGAATTCCCTACTCAAACAGGAACTCAACCAAGTTGGACGGTACTGAAATGTCAAGTGGCATAAATGGCTGGCTCACAGAGATAAGCACTAGTATGTGGCCAGCTGCACCTGTTTATTCATTTTGGATTCCCAGTGTGCTAATTGTCTAATATTTTACTAAGGAATCAAGAAACTTATTTCAAAATTTTTCCTCTGTCTGATGCTGTGCAGGATTTTACTGCAGACTGAGCACTGTACTTTCCATGTAGAGTACCCCTCCCAGGGTATTTTTCCAGTGTTTCTTTTATTAGCATAAATAATTAAAAACTTACAGTACAAGAAAAAAATTATTCATCATCTCACTGCTTAGGGAACCTATAGGAAATGTGAATCTTTCCTTCAATAACTTTCGTAGCATCATGTATGCATGCATTTTTCTTCTCCCAAAGCCCCACAGTATCTTTGTGACTAAAGCTAAGCAGTCTTCAGGCACTTTATTTTCAGAATTCATTTTAGTCATATTTTAGCTTTAGGAAGAATTTTACCCTCCTTATTAGATTAGCTTTATGGAGGAAAGGTATTTCACTTTTTGTTCATCAGTGAAGGGAGATTATGATGTTGGGTTTAAAAGTTTTATTTTACCAACTTAGCAATTACACAGTGTACATAATCATTCAAAAGTGTTACAGTTGTAGTGAGATTCATGAAGTTTGGTGTACAAAAATGACGTCTACTGTTTAGGACATGTAAGCTCCTCTTACAGTTCTGGCCATTTGGCCACTACTCATGGAGTCAGGACGGAGTCAGGACCTGGAGAGTAAACATGCCAGCCACAGACCTGGAGGTACACCGTATTTCCACAGTACGTATTCTTCACAGAAAATGAGAGAAAACCTGAGGAAACAACTGCAGCCAAAGTTGAAAAGGGCTTCTGCATTTCATGTACTTGATGGACAAAAACAAAGAGCAAGGAGATGGTATATTTGTATCAAACAGCATGATTAAAAAGCACATATTCTGTTCTGGATAAATGCAAGATAAAATATCATCTTGTACTAGTTTGAAAGCAAACCAGTGGGAGATCCCAAGTCAGAATTACAATTTAATAAAAAAATTAAGATAAAGGCAATAATACAGAAACACTCTGTCTTAAACTGACAGAGTCAGGATACAGCCTGACACTCTGTTGGTCAGGGTGGTGGTAGCAGTCCAACTAAACGGTGGCTGCAGTCCTGTTGAAGGGATGTGGTTCTGTTGAAGTGGTGATCCTGTAGAAGGGTCTGGTCTTCCTCTGAAGGTCCAGTGGTGGTTGTGTAGCTCTTGTCCTCTGGCAATCCTGTAGGCGAGGTTGCCTGTGGTGTTCCAAACCTCGGATTATATCCAGGTAGGAATGCTTGGTTCCTGGGTGAAGCATTTTACAATGGGATGATGTAATTTATGAGTCATGCAGTAAGGCTTTGATGGCCCATTAGCAGAGAATATCCCTCAGAGGGAGGTATCAGGGATGAGTCATGAAGGAGATAAGGAGCACTGCCCCATCTGTTTTAACAGTTTATGAAGATGGTGATAGAATACATACGTTTGATTACATCTTACATTGTAACCTAAGACATATCTCCACCTAATAAAGTGAGAGTTTAGTTAACTTACCAGCTATCACTAATCTCTTATCTTTCATTTTGTGATATTCACAACAATGACTATGTTGTCAATGCACAAGGAAAAAATAAAATCCAAACATATTAGATTTGCACCCTCTAACTCTGCAGTTCTGACAGAAATGAAAGAGTTGAGGTTATTTTATAGTCATTAAAGTGAGCAGATTTTCTTCATGGTACATTTAATAGAGAGTTCTGTTGAGTAAGGCACCATTAACACACATTTACTCAGAAAGAAATGACCCATTTAATTTTTCACTTCCCTTTATAAGAAATTTGTATGGGGACCGTTGAACAACCATCCTGCACTACTTCTTACAATCTGTATAAAAGTGACAATGTCGGAAGATGAAAAATAATATACTACATAAACATTTTGCTGTCAAAACATATATGGTTAAAAGCCTTATAACAAAGTATTTCCTAATAAGGCAATCAGCCCACACACCTGTGATCTTCATTCCTTCATCCAACCACCAGTATAATCAAGAAACATACAATCATAGCATCATTTAGATTGGAAAAGACCTTTAAAATTATTAAGTCCAACCATAAACCTAACATGGACAAGTCCACCACTAAACCACGTCTCTAAGTATCATATCCCTAAGACTTTTCAGTATCTCCAATGATGGTGACTCGACCACTTTCCTTGGGAGCCTGTTTCAATGCTTGATAACACTTTCAGTAAATATTTTTTTCTTAATATCCAATTTAAACCTCTTCTAGATAAACTTGAGGACATTTCCTCTCATCCTAGATGCTTCATGCCTATCCAAAATTGACATTCATAAACCCTAGAGTGTTATAAGATACATTTCCCCTTAAATTATCAAAATTACAATGATCTTGATCTCTTTAGCTGTCAAATGAAAAGAAATCAGAGAATTTTTTTTAAAAAGAAGAAAAATAAAGTATATGTAATGCAATGAAGTTTCACTCCAAAATAATCATCAATGTGGCACCCAAGAGAATAAGCTCGCTGACTGGAGAGAGACTATTTACAAGAACATTGTCTCAGTTTAGAGACAAATCTAGGAGAAAACACTCTGGAATGAGTCATCTCCTCTAAAAGGGTTCCAAGAATTCCTTTTCACTGATGGGAAATGAATACTAGTGGATGAAAGTGAAAAAAAACCCAACAGTTTATAGACAAAGGGAATGCCCACAAGGCAGGGAAAAAGGTAAATAAATGCTAGATATAAAACTGTCAGACCTTATCCCGCCCCACACACACAACAGAACAAAAGCCCAAAACACCAGGGGGAAAAAAAAAAACCCACCGGCTCACACCATGTAGTAGAAGATGGTGCAGTCTTCTCTCTCAGGGAAAAAAAAAAAACAGGAGATTCACGCAGCAGCTCAGGCAAACAGAGGAAAACCCAGTGACTCTCCGACGTTGATTCACTCTCCACAGCAGATGAAGCACGTGGCCATGCCCTTTCTCCCTGCTTGGCCTTCCTGAGGCGTGGGGCTCCGACGGAGCAGCCCTTCCCTCTCGCCGATCCTGACCAACCCCTTTCCTGCAGGACCTGTTTACCCTGACCTCGGACTAGGAAAGCTGTCCAGTTAACCTCCAAAAGTTGCCGAAGGATTGTTGCTGCAGCTTCTCCAAGGCCAGGGAAGGGAAAAACTTCTTGCCTGGGCTAACAAAAACCATGCTAGCCAAGCAAAAAAAAAAAAAAAANACCATACAACCAAAAAAAAAAAAAAAAAAAAAAACAGACCATACTAGACCCCCGGATGCCTGGGGAGTGAGGCTTTGAAAAAGCGTGCCAACGAGCCCAAGGCTCCCCAGACCCACTTTAAAGATACAGCAACCATTTTTGTGCATAAAGCAGAGGTTCAGGGAACAGAGTGTCACCATAAATCAACCGAAGACAAACATGCAGTGACAAGACAAGGGGGAATGGCTTTAAAGTGACAGAGAGTAGATTTAGATTAGGTATTAGGAGGAAAATCTTCACTTCTGTGGGAGGTGAGTCACTCAAATACGTTGCCCAGAGATGCTGTGGATGCCCTGTCCCTGGCAGTGTCTAAGGCCAGGCTGGATGGGACTCTGAGCAAACTGGTCTAGTGGAAGGTGTCGCTGCCCATGGCAGGGGAGTTGGCACTTGATGATCTGTAAGGTCCCTTCCAACACAGGCCCTTCTATGATTCTATGATTATAAGAAGACCTTTTATCTTCCAGTTGTGGGACTACAGTTGTTAGCAGACACCTCTTCAAAGGTGCTTTGTCCAAGGGCAACCGTCTCTTAGTATAAAACTATTCACTTTGATGTGGTCATTAATACAGAGATTCAAGTCATTTAACACTAAGTAAAAGAGAGTAGTTCATAAAATCTGCAGCAACAAAATCATAACAATAGAGTGAGAAGAAATTTTTAACACATTATGGTGAAATAAAGACTAAGGAAGAAAAACCTACAGGCAGAACCAGAACAAAAAGAGCTATAAAGCAATCTGATATTTGCAACAGCTCTGTTTCAAGCTTGATGTTCTCACTAGGACAGAGATGTTGTTCAACAATGTTGGAAATGAGGAAGCACATAAATGTTGGATGCACTAAAATCGAAAGTACATTAGAAGTTGCATTTCATCTTCACTGCACAGGCAGTGATGTAGAAGACATGATTTACTGACTAAAAATGAGTGGCAGAGATGAAGATGTCCTTGAAAATGCCCTTAGTATTCTAGCTAACCTTTTCTCTCTAGGAAATAATATGGTTTATGAAACATTTGTCTTCAGGCAGGGCAGACAAAAGGAAATGAAAAGCTGACCAGCTTTCCTGCCAGATCATACCAATTGGCATGCATATGGAGTGTATTGAGCTGGATCCTTCAATCAAAATGTAAATCATGTGTCATTACTTATTATCCAGGCTCTGAGCAACCTTTCTGCAAGCCAAAACTTATGGCTGACAGATTTTTGAACACTAAATGAGTAGTGATAGCGGCAGAAATACAGACTCAACTGATGTGCAATTTATTAGCATACCAAAAGGAAATGAGACCATATTCCAAGAAAGCCAAGCTTCATAAAATTGCGTGGATATTGAGATATTTGCAGAAGCTGAAGCAGATAACCTACATTGGAAGAGGCATTCCTCTTATAAAGCTTTGATAGTAGTAAACACAGAAAAAAATCCAAACAAACCATCTAACAAACCTTTATGGCGTTCATCCTCTCTGTAATCAAAATCACATAGGAATATAGAAGAAATGCCATTGTGAATTTAAAAAAGTTCACGTCATTTAATCAAGGAGTATGGTAGCAAATTATACAGATTCAAAGGAAGCAAAATACATTATGAAAATCTCTGTGAAATACAAAAGATATAAAAGTAGAAAATAAGAGATAAAACCAAGGAGAAATACTCAAGAAATATATTATTTGAGGCATGATTTTTCAATAGAAGACTCCACAGAAATTAACTAAAAAAAGAAAATGTAGAAGCCAGAACATGATATATGAAAGCAGATTTAAAATTTTAGGAAACTGGAGGTTGAAAACACACAGGATGCACAGGAGAAAATGGAATGATTTTCGTAAAATACAGGGAACATAAAGGTCTGGCAGACCGGAGTGTAAGAAAGGATGCATTGTCAAAAATAGCTCAGAAAATGAAACACACAACATACTGCTGGTAAAAATCTGAATACATTTTAGTAGTAAAGACAAGGAAATACATACAGCCTAACCTACTATTCTGAATATTTCAAGGATTTCAGAAAAAAAGACAAGATTATTTGTAAGGAAGAGAGCAATTAGCAAAGAATTTGACAGAATTCAGGGAAGTTCAAAGAGACAAATTAATTTGCTAGAATTATTAAAATTATTTTGGTGAACAGAGGAAGTTGGGCAGCTGGGAGATGACATGGTTCCTTTCCCTGTAAAGTACTTCAGTGCAGAGTAGCAATGTCCACATAATTAGAACAGTAAGACTAATACCATTTTTTAAAAAATAAAGTTCACAGATTTATGACACAGCTATAATGACACAATAAATGGTCTGATAAGTCAAGCATTCACATCAGAAATAAAACAGGTTGTATGTGATTTATGTAATCTCATTTTCCATGCCAAAGCCCATCAGACCCTGGGACCCCTCTCAGCCTCCTCGTGTCTCTCCCCTTCCGCCCAGGCCCCAGGGCCACATGTCCGCTCCAGCACAGTGATCACCTCTCCCAGCACTGCTGCGGCCAGCCAGGCTCCCCTGGCCATGGGCACTGCTGCACCGGACTGTGCACAGGTCCACATGCCAGCCTGATCCTGGCCTGTCCGCAGCCCAGGGCGGTGCCCGAGGATGGGGCTGAGCTCCTGGCTGGCCCTGGTTGGGGGAGCCGGACAGACTGGGAAGTGATGCCCAGCCCTGCTGCCCTGGAGGGCCCCTTCTGGTCCAGTTCCTGGCCCCAGAGAGCCGCCAGCTGCCATGGCCAGGACAGTCAGTTGTCCAGTACAAATTCATTGTGGTGCAGGCTCTCATTACATAAGCCCTTGCCAAGTTTTCCTATGCTATGACCCTACACCTGAATCACTGAGCCAACAAAGCCGACAACGTCGGCTTAAAAAGAGACTGTTTTCTGCTCAGGTGGTGCATGCTCCTTGGTTTGCTTACATAAACTATTTCTACTCTGCTGTGAATACAAATCTTTTTACCTGCAAATCTATCACTTGAACAATGACTTCATTTTTACTAAGCTTTTCCAAAATAAGATAACGTAATTATTCCCGTTTCACAGCTTATATATGACATGCAGTAAAATTACAGTGGAAAGCACACTCATTCTGTGTGTCTGTGAGCTCCTTTCCTAGACTAGTACCACTAACTATACATTTTAAGTCTCCTACTGATTCCAATTAGAGCCCAGAAAACTAGAAAGTTTTGATTGTTATATCTTGGTATCTGAAATTCAATACTTAAAAATGTCACCACTATTTTGTTATAAAACTTAGTAAAGAAGAAAACCGAATGTACGAAATCATAAGAAAGCAGAAGATCAAATCAAAGTCCTCAGACATATTTCAGCAGCTTTAATTATGGCTCAATCTTTTCTCTATGTATTTGGCTGTCTTATTCCACATATGACTTTGCACATATCCAAAAAATTAGATACTTTTCCAAAGAACAATATCTATCCATAGGCATAGTGTCTTATATTTCTGTAATTTATAAATTTTCACACAGCTAATTCCTATATCAAAGAGATCCCTGTGTGTCTTCCTGAAAAAAAATAAGTCAAAGGAAACATTTTTAATAAACCTGGATATATGTATTTTAAGTGATGTAATTTTGTTGGTGAAATAAATTTATGTGAAAATGCTGAGGCATTATTCCCAAATGTGTAAATTATATGCTTAAAATATTTATACAAATAATTTCAGTTTTTCTGCCCTTCTTTGGTTTTAGGTTCATATTTTCATTGTCCTGTGGTCAGCAGCATCAGTTTTCTTAAAGGAGAGAAATGGTGGGATGTCTAGCTACTCAGCTGTATAACGTATTCTGTGCAAGGAGGAATTTAAATTTAAATTCTTGATGTCGTCTCTTTCCTCCCGAGCCTTGGGATCTTTTTAGTTTTGTGTTTCTTTATCGCAGTTTACTTCCTTCTTTCTGATTCCCATCTGAGGTTTGAAAGTTGTATACTGGCCTTTCCCAACCTCAGCTGGTGTGAAGGGCTGCTGTTTGTTTCACGATTATTACCTAGGTTTGTCAGATCTTCAGCATGTAATCTACTCACAGAGCTTCAGCTAGTCAGTTGGATCAGTTAATAGTAACTTGACTACTAGCCAGTTGTTAAAAACACAGAAAACAAATGAAATCATGCTAAGGTTCCGCAAAAGCCCTTAAAATGTGACAGATCAATAAGAAGCCTACAGGTTTTTTTCAGCAACAGCAAAAATCATATTTAGCAGTCTATATAGCAGCCACAAAGGTACCAAAAGTATGAATGAAACTTCTAAAATATGAAGTCTATAAGACTACAATTTATAATTTTTTTAAGGGATTTGCATGTTAAATTGTTTTGTACAGCTAGTCTCTTGAGTTTTATTTTCTGTTGTAACGTCCACCTGTTATGTATCTCTTAGAACAATGTATAGGGAAATATGATTTTTTCTACTACTACAATGATTCCCTTAAATCAGTAAGGAGAATGTCGGTAGACAGGACATTTAGAAGAAGTATATTAATGAAAATGAAAAATATGACATGGAACAAGTAGTCACGTGAGTTCTAGCATCTTTCTTCTGTTAAAATATTGCATCTTTAACAATGTAAACTGTGCATTTTGATTATAACTAATGATATAGACTGATTTTTAAATGCTTTGTGACAGGGTCTCCTATTTCCTGGGAACAATGCAAAGTTTCTCAACTTCAACTACAATCTCAAATATATCCCTAACCAGGAGGTTTTCCTCACTTTTTGTAATATCCCTGAAGAGGGACTCCAAACATCTGATTCAGGTCAACAAAGGTGACACTGTTACCCAGCCTACAGAAGTGTCAGGTATCTTTCAGTCACTCATAGTCTACAGAGGTACTTCTGTGCAAAGACAAACAGCCAGTTTCGTGGTCTTGAGAGAGGAAGTGATTGCAACTGGATATTCCATAAGACCAGCTTGCTTTGAAGTGGCAAGCAAGGAGCACTTAGTCATAGCTGCTTGAGACAAAGTATTTTCATTTACATTAAAAAAGATGACCACTAGCATTTTCCTGTCTTACAGCAGACTAAAAGTAGCTGTGTTGAAATACCTGAACAGAATCCTCATTGAAAACAGACAGCAACTTCCTCTCAAAACACAGACAAACCAAAACCAAAGCCTTAAAATAAGCCAGAATTAATGGAATATGAGTATAGGGAAATGCCAAAATCGGAAACATGCTGGTTTTTTCTCTTATCTTCCTAAAATGCTGTATGATTCAACACTGACAGTTTTTGGGGTTGATGTGGGGCTGATTTTATTTAACAATTAAGCTAATACATTTTCAAAAGACTTGTTCTATTTGCATAAACAATCAAAAAGTATTTTTCTTTCAAAGGGCATTTGGCTAGACTTATATCATAGAAATTGGGCACTTTATTCAGTGAAGTAGTTTGGAAAGCCTCATTTGTGGTTTGTCTGTGGTTTCAGAGAACAGCTGCAGAAAATATATCTTCTGTGGTGTTATGCTTTCATCAGAATTAAGTCTCAGTACAGCATCCTTAGAAACTACATTTGGTAAGTTTTATAAACTCAGTGGGCGTGATTTTGGTTTGAAATAAATGTTCAGGCATGTAGCAAGGGTAAATGCCTCTCTGATGTGGTGTGATAAATAGAAGCAAAACTACCTACCGTTGCTTAGGGCAGGGAATTGTAATACACAGTCTCCTCAGGTTTCTTCCAACCTGAATTATGCTATGTTCCTATGACATGGAATAAGAAGTTGGGGCAGAGATTTATGGTGACAGTGGAAAGCTGAAGATGCTGGAGATAAAGGCAAGATGTGGCTCAATCATGAAAATGTCTCATTTGAGCTCTGAATCTCTTAACTTATTAGCAAGGTGAGAGATATGGTGAAGATGAAAAAAATCTTATGTTCTAGTTTACGCCTGTCTGTAATTTCAGGATACAGCAAACCTTAATAGTAGCACTCAAAACTGACAAGTGTCTCTATGGTTGCTTAGTATCTTCTTTAGAGTGAGCTGCAATTTTTGTTCTTTCCTGCTAAAAGAGGCAGATTCTGAACACTGAAATTTAGTCTCCAGGCAACCATTCAGCTCTTTGGTGACTGGCTAGACATCACTTGTATCATCTCTCTGTGTGTAGCAGTTAACAAACAACTGTCTGATGTAAGTCATTGATTGAAATTACAGCCATGAAAGAGGCATAGATTTTCTGGTTGAATCTAAATGGTTCCATCTTGACCTGTGTTAACATTACCCAGGACAACATGTGCTGATGAAAAAACATGGTGGAAGCAGTCTTGCATAGTACTGTGTTTACAAATTCATATGCAAAACTTATGAAGTTCTGAAAATGGAAACTCTTCAGAATTGCACATGCACATGTGTATGTATATCATCTGCAGAGGATATAAATATATATGTATGTGTATACATATATGCATAGCTACAGATAAAGTTCTATAGCTAAGTATATCAAGAGTAGAATAAAACTTATGGCAGCAAGATTCCAATGTATAACTCTGGCATTTATTTTTCACATGCGACATCATAAAGACTGTGAAACTAGTCCAGCAGATAATCACTTCATATTACCATTTAAAAACTAGCTATTATAAACTTTTCAAGGCATGACATATTTAATACCTTAATCCCTACTTATTTATCTGGGGTTTTCTGTTTTCATGTACAAAATAATACTGAAACTCAAGTAGAGAAATACTAATGGAGTAGTCCTAGGTTCAAGTCAAAATCTGTTAATATAAGCATATCTAAGCTCAATTTTATATATGTCAAAGCTTTATTTTTCAGAGTGTCTACAATAGAATTGAAGCTTTTTTTAAATCTGAAATTAGAACAAAAATAGTTAAAAACCATCATACTCCCAATATGGTACTTATGTACTGTTGAAATAATGATGTCACATGAAATAATTTTGTTTGCTTTCTTAAGAACTGTTTGATTTTCTCATTCACTTTGCCAATTTGTTTTACAGGAAGTAATCTAAAGAAAAAATTTAGTTTCTCTTAGCATTTTTGGTTTATATTTAGTACCTTAAGACTAAGATATCTAAGAATCCTTTTTGACTGTTTTCTATAATAAATAATAAATTTATTATAGAAAAAAATCTCTGCAGAACTAGCTGTAAAAACAATAAAAATAAAAAAAAGTAAAACACATCTGAGAGAAGTGATTTACTTAGTCATCTTCCGTTTTCCTAAAATAGAGTATAGGGACTTTGCTTTCACATCGTAGTTCATAAAAAAAAATATAAAGTTACTGACTTACAATTTAGTCTGTTTCCCATGCAGATGCCATTAAAATGTACAGGAAAGGTTACTAAGACCTTAAAAACATCTGAGGATTCAAGACAAGTTCCAAGAGAAAGTAACAAGATCACAGTAGTTCCGCTGTTCAGCATAGCAAGAAACAGAAATGATCTTACTCAAGTATTAAGGACTTAATACAGAGGAACCGCCTAAGTCATAGAGAAAAGGTGTAAAGCTGAGTCTTTGGACGGCTGGTTCACTTTCTCCTGGTACCTGTTATGAAGGAAAAATTCTCCATATAGATCATAGTATGTTGATCCTGTGAAGACTTCTGCTGGCTAAAAAATGCTCCAAGCCCTATACCTACTTTATCTTCTTATCTCTTGGATTTGATGTCATGTGAAAGTAGTCTCCCTCCAAAACTATGACTACACATGTTCCCCTACATGGGAGTAACTTAGTGTTAGACTGTAGTTTGTGCTGTCAAAACTTGTGTGTGTGAGCAGATGCCAGATTTCCACAGAGTTGATGCACAAAGGGAAAGTGCTGGAGCTCCAACTGTCAACACCTCTATTTGTGAGCAGATGCCAGGTCTCGGCAGAGTTACAACACCAAGGAAAAATGCTTCAGCTGTCAACACCCTATATGGGAGCAGATGCTGGGTTTTGGCAGAGTTAAGTGTAAGAGAGAAATACAGTATCAGCACCAAACTTGCAAGAGAAGTCTGGGCTTTGCCAGAATTTCTATCACGGAATTAAATAGCCTAGGATCTCTCCACTGACCACTGCCTCAGCTCATACATTGAGTAAAGATGCCAGAAGTGGTTATGTATTTGTCACCCACCTCTAAAAATTTAAATGAATGCAAATTGGGAGAACAACCAAATCAAATCAAAACAAACAGATCCAAATAGTTGTCTGTTTTCCTACTGTTGAAGTTAGTTTGTGATAGCAAGGTGTTGTTAAACAATCAACATGTATCATTGTGGCTTGTAATGGTGAGAGAGAATATGCTTCATTAGGAAGGCTAAAAGAAAACTCTACAGTCATGTAGAGGGTCTTGCAAATGAATGATTTAGATTACTCAAAGAAATATCAACAAAAGTATCAGCAAAACAACTTATATTGAAATATGATGTTATGAAAGTGTGACTTAACAGAGTTTGATTACAATGTTTACTGTATTACTTCACAAATAATGTAAAAATGATTCAAAACTACCAAGTGAGAATCTAAGTCACCAGGAAAAAATCAAAGTTATCAGTACAGAATCTTAGCACACTATAATATAAGGTTCTATGTGATGTCTGTCACTGACCAAAGATCCATATAAGAGGTCTTTGCCTCAATGAGCAACCTTGAGAGATGTCCCAGTTCAGGAGTCAGCAGCCAGCTCAGAGACACCTCCCAGCTCAGATGCAGCCAGGTCCTGAGTAGGGAGAGCTCAAAGAAAGCTTGCTAAGGCTGTTATATTCATGGAATAAAGTGATTAGCTTGTAGTCAAATTACATGCAAGGAGAAAGGTACGCATGAGTCTCCTTTATTTTGTTCCTTCATAAATGAGCCTTGGAAAACCATTCACATGTCACAGGATTTGTGCTCCAAATTCACTGTGTCACTCTTTCTTCATAGGTTTTCAGAGAACAGATTTGAACTAGATATGTGCTTCACCCAATAATGGCTTAGGCTCGACCTCTTTTGGAGATGGTACAGAACTACCACTAGATTGATTAACGACTTGAGTACATCCATCACAGAGGGACAATGTTTTCAGTACTTGCTTCTGTAAGTACCTTTATATCCTTGTGTGTAGCTACAACCACATATTTTGAGAATACTAATGCTGCTAAGACCTTTGTGTACTTTGATTTAGAATGGAATATAAAGAAATAAAAGAATAGTATTCTGAGGTTCATTCCAAGTGATAAACTGAGGAGAATTTTATTGTGCTGTTTGAGACCTTGGAAACTTAGATCTGCTGTAAATCTCTAGAATCAGAGAATCAATAGAATAGTTTGGGTTGGAAGGGACCTTGAAAGGTCACCTAGGCCAACTCCCTGCCATGGGAACATCTTCAACTACATCAGGTTGCTTAGAGCTCCATCCTATCTGACCTTGAACATTTGCAGGGATGAAGCATCTACCACCTCTATGGGCAACCTGTTCTAGTGTTTCACCACCCTCATTACGAGAAACTTCTTCCTTATACATAAACTTCATCAAACCTCCTATGGTTTAAAATCATTACCTTTTGTCTTATCACATCAGGTACTGCTAGAAAATCTATCCCTATCTTTCCTCTAGGCCCCCTTAAGTACTGAAAGGCTGCAATAATATCTTCCCACAGCCTTCTTTCTCCAAGCTGAACAACATCTGACTGTCTCAGCCCTTCCTCACAGGAGAGATGTTCCATTCTTCTTATCATTTTTCTGGCCGTCCTCTAGACCCATTCCAGCATGTCCACATCCTTCCTGTCCTGATCTGAATACAGAACTCTATCTGGGCTCCTACAAGAGTGGAGTAAAGGGCCAGAACAACCTCCTTTGACCTATGCAAAAAGGTCTCAAGCAAAAAAAAAAAAATATTAGTTTTACAGATACAACCA
This sequence comes from Eulacestoma nigropectus, assembly GCA_013397775.1. NCBI lineage: Eukaryota > Metazoa > Chordata > Aves > Passeriformes > Eulacestoma > Eulacestoma nigropectus. The sequence continues at coordinate 75,962 of VZTE01001359.1, read as the reverse complement.
CTTACTATTTACATATTTAAATGGATTTTCTAAGAGAAGATTATAATTTTTTTTCCTATCTTGGGGTGTGCAAATAAGTGCTTAGAGATGTGATGGCATTTAACACCTGATGTGAAGGTTTCCCTATGTGTCCGAACTCGGTGCTGTGTTAGGATTTGAGCTATTGGTTAGATCTTCCATCATTATAATTCATCATATAATCATTATATAATCATAATAATTCATCTTTTTCTCTTGTCAGTGTAGATGAGGAGATGAATCTGATTTGACTAAGAATGAAGAATAACACTTCTAGAGATGTATTCCAAGAACTTGTTCAGGAGAGCCAGATTCTTCAATTTTTATCACACAGTAAGTGATGATAGAAATAAGGGGTAACTCTGGATGGTGTCTCTGGTACAGTTTGTTGAATACCTTCTAGTCACTGACATAATTAAGACTAGCCAGTGACTTAGGAAATTGAAGAATGAATGAACTGTTGTTCAGTGTATATAGAAAGGTGAACATGGCATTGTCCAAATGTAAAGTGGATAAACCTGCATTTATTCTGAAGAACACCAGTTATGTATATATGTCTTATGCCAGAGTCAGGTCAGAGCACAACGAGGAAACTTTAACTGGATTCATGCTGTATTATAAATACTGCTTATTATTTGCTGACCTTAGGCAACTGGAGCCAACACAGACTAACTCTTCAGTCACTCATAACTTTCTGCAAATGTCATCTGTCAGTCTGAAGTTGTCTAAATTTATCTCCATTCATAAGTAAACACAGAGTTATATTTTTCATTTTACTGAAGAATAACGAAAAATGAAATGTTACAGAATTTTCTGTGTCTTTCTTTTCAGGTAGAAGCTAATTAATATAATCAAGCCATTTAGGATGGGAATACCAAAGGTAAAAGATAGAAAAAAAGTACTGTAAAAAATATAGAAAACTATGTTAGAGATATAATAATAGATAAACTAGATTAAAAATATATATATACTGGTTTATTTCCTATAGTCAACCTAGAACTCTCAAAGGTCACCTAGAGAAACTTTATTCTGATGTATAATCTGAGCTTTATCAAAGTTATAGTCTTATTAAAAATAGATTAGGCATTACTAAAACTTGGTTTTATACTAGAAAGAGGTTTTTTCCATAAAATTTCTTATTAATAGAACACCTTGGACTTTAATTTGCAGAAAGTTTTAGAACATTTAGAATCATTTGCTATTTAGTGAGACACGAGATATGACTGAGTAATATTTGGGTAACTCACAAATGAAAGTATGAAGAAATTACTAAATACTTTAATTAAATAAGGAGTATATTACTGTCAAAGGCTACTTCAAAGTTCTAACTTCTGAAAAAAACAGGTCTTAGCCTGATTAGAGATACTCAACAAATGAATAATCACTTGCTAAAAATTCTGTACTTCATTTAGCCATCCTATTACTAAAGCTGGGGAACTTGAGAACTCTACCTGCACAGGGCACCAGATGTACTCCAGTTTAATTGTATGCTTTTGGCTGTGCTATTGAGAAGCTGTCTCCTGCTTCAATTATCTTTGCTAGGTGCAGTTCTACTACATAAAAAAAATTAAATAAGTTAGGATATATCTAAAGTATTCCAGATACTAAGATAGCCAGATAGGAAAATATTCAGACACTTAACAACACTTCACAGTATACCAAATTTCCTTTGCATACAGCAATATGCTTGTCCAAATACCCAGCATAATTTCATAATTAACCATATTATAAACATTTGTACTTTTATGACCACACTCATAGAATTCTGTGAATCAATCTCTGTTGAATCACCTACATGAAATTTATAAATGTTTAATGGATTACATGTAAAGATTATTAAGGTACAACATAGCCACCAGGTCAATATCTAATCTAATTAAAAGTTAATCTAAAGTTATGTAAAAGTGCAAGGTTAGCATTAAAAACTGTCTTGCTTTACAGTATTTCTGAGGAAGAGAAAAGAAAAAAAGAATTGTAAAAACTCACATAACCTTTTCTGCAAAATTTCAGGTCAGACATTTGCCAAGCACAGTTTTGCAGATAATTAACAGTCTATGTTAAAGAAAAAAAAAATTCTCTGTTGTATGCAGATGATAATTCACATTTCATAAGTACTTGTTTTCTGAGGTATGCGATTAATCATCACTGCATTCTTGTTAAATAAATCAGCATTAATATCAACATATGACAAATAAAGCAAGGGATAGATGGCAAGTCATGCATCATCAGATGACAGGTGGTTTAGCCAACATCACAGAGGAATTTTGCAGCAAACCAGCAACTAAAACCTTGTAACTGTTGAGCTTTGTGCTTTTGAATTCCAAATAGCTGTCTGTGGCAAAACAACTTGGTTTCTAGACTGTGATGGAGAGTATTTCTTCTGCATTTCTCAGAATCAGAGTCATCTTTTTTCAGTTCTATTAAATTTAATTCTCTCTTCTCTATGCTTATGACCCAGGTAAATTTCAATAATAAATATATTTTTTCCATCACGAAAAAAAAAACATGATGCAGATGGGAAACAGATTGACACAACAGTTACAGTTTCAGGACAGCTGTTTTCATGACCCTGAGTATATACAGAGAAGTCTGCTGATCACCTTCAGGCTTCTTTCCTACAATTCATTTTTCTAGGATATGTTGTTACATGGTATTGATACATAAAACTTCTGAAAACATATAGGCCTGAATCAGGTTGATATTAAATGAGTTTGTAAAGTTAAATTGGTATGGAGACTGATGCAAAAAGTCCTACTGAAAGCATATCTGTATAACCAGATCAGACAGGATATGAATTCTTTTAGAGCCATAAAAATTCACCTGTTAAAGAAAAAGAACAAAATACAATGGATCCTCTCATTTCCATTTCATCAGTTTTGTGGTTTATAAGAAAATCTCACTGAAGTGAGGAACTTCACTTCAGTTGCATCTTATATTACTTCAGAACCTGAGTAGGCTGTTTGAAAATCTACAGTAAGACATTTCCAATTTTCTCTTTCTTGGCCACACAGACATCTGTGCTTAAACCAGCCCTTATAGTCAATGGGATATGCATGTGAACCACTGCATTGGGTTTATCTTAAAATGTCTGCATTTCTGTAATGGTTTTTGTTAGGTTTTTCCCCACTGTCCCTTAGACAATGCCAGGCAGAAAATAGTACATGAATTTACTTGCTTATTTTTGATTTTCTATCATGATTTTTTTATCAGCTAAACAACAACCTGTGCAGGTCAATGTTCTGGAAATACACTGTAAGTGTAAGATAAAAAGTTTCCACCAAATTCAATCCTACTAAGTTGTGATAATCCCTGTAAAGATTATTCTACATTTTCTTGCAGTAAATTGAAAAACAAAAAAGTCTTCTGGCCCTCTCTCAGTGAAAAAAGCCACAAAACTCAAAAAACTGAGAGCATCATAAAAGGCCAACTTTTTATTATCTCATGATACTTTCAGCCGAAAAATACTTTCAGCTGTTTACCAAAAGCTATATTTTTACCTTATCTCTCTCTTTTATCAAGTCAAGGCTTGTACTATTGCTTGTCCACCAGGACTGCAGATAATCAGGTTTTAGGCTCAGCTGTGAACATTCTCCCTAGTAAAGCTAGACTAGATTTAAAGGAACATTTTTTCCCCCCTAATATTAGTTCTTCACTGGTATCAAGCATTGTTCTCAGTAGAAATTGTTACTGACATCTATATTCCTGCAACAGAATAAAAGGTGTTTCAAGAAACTAGGATTTCTTCAATGAAATGGACTGTCTATTGTTCATATTTGTCTAATTATGTGCTTTTCTCTCACAAAGAATACCATGTTCCTGTATAAATTCCCATATAATACATTAAAAGTAAACATAAGGAGGGTGGTTTTTTTGTTGTTAGTGATGTGGGTTTTTTCCCAAAATATTGAATAGATTGTGGAAAACTTAAGCACAAAGGTATTTCAAAGATTTTCAAGAAAGTCAAGGAGTATAGATACATCCCTGACTGAAATATCAAAGCCTGAATGCAATTTATAGATCAAGAAGGTCTAAATTTACCATTTACCAGGAAGTAATAGAGATGGTTCAGAAAAAGGCTTCAGATGGCTGGAAGCCTTGTTCTTTTTCCTCAATTCTCACTACAAATGTCTTTCCGAAAAGGAATATTTGATTCACACTTTGGAGTGACTCATAAGTTTGAATTTTGCTTCCATTTCACATTCTTAAAGACACTCAAATACTGATTAGATAATCCCTACATAGGCCTATAATGTGACAATGAATGTAAGAGAAGGAATTGTTAAAGACTTATAGCTGCATATTAATGTAGACAAGACATGAATAACATAGTAATGAAATGACAAAATGGATTTGTGCTCAGTTATTGAATAAACTGTAGACAAATTGTGCATTCATGCGTCTCTCTATGGGATTGTGGAAACAGAGCAAGCATAACATGAAAAAAACATGTGGCTCTGTATTAGCCATAAAAGGCAAGGTTTAGTAACAGGGGCTGCACGTTTTGTCAGTCAGAGCAGGTTCTAGATGACTCTAAAAAGGATGGAGACAATCCATCATGCCTCAAACATTCAATCAGACAGAGGAGAGGAGCACACTGTGCCTCTGATCACATGTGCTTGAGGAAGGGTGGCAGCTGCTAGGGGTAGGAGACAACAGAAAAGAAGAAAGGTGAGAGGAGGCTGGGGAGGAACCTCAAAAAAGGACCTGGGAGGAGGTAAGTAAAGAGATAGGTTTGGAAGAATGTGGAAGGGGATGTTGCTGGGGACATTACTGAAAATGGCCTGAAGGAAGAACCCTTGAATGAAAGAGGGATGCTCTGAGAAACTGCAGCCCATGGAGGACCCATGTGAGATCAAAGACACCTCCAAAAGGACTGCGGCCTGTGAAGGACACATGCTGGGGCAGGAGAACAATAAGAAGAAAGGAACAGAAAGAAACTACTATAAACTGACCACTGCATCACCAAAGGGCCTAGAAGAGACTGAGCGTCGTGTGATGACAAGAGAGTTAAATTGAGGAAGTGGGAGAGAAGTGCTGGACTGAAGCAGAGCCTGGGGAGCAAGTAGAAAAGCAGATTTTCTAAGTGTTGGTTTAATTAACTTCCCTTGTTAATACCTGAATCAGCAATTAAAAGTACATGTTAATTTAGAGTGAATTAAACTGCCTGATGCTCCTCAAGTCAAGGCTGCCTTGCTCATGAAGGGTTCATATGTGTAAATTTTCATTTTCAGTGTATCTAATATACAAATAAACTAATACGCACTTAACAATTAATGTACACATAACATAGTGTAGCGGTTTGATCACATGCATTTCACTTTGTGAGATAAGGATTAGAAGAAATGCAAAGCAGGCCTAAAACTTTAAAGAATATAAGGAAGTTTATTACTAACACATTTAAAAGTAACAAGAAATAGAAAGAAAGTTAAAAGCACAACCCTCTTCTCTCCAGCACTCCCCAAACAAAAACTCCTTCCCCCCTCCCTTTTCTCCCGCCGGCACTCTCCTCTCCTTTTACCACTTCGCACAAAAGGTAACAATTTTGTCAGTGTTGCAGTCCTTAAAAGTCTCTTTCTTATGCTTAGGGAAAAGGGTTTCCTTCTGCTGATGCCATGGACATTTCTTCACAAACTCAGTAGTCCGCCCAGAAATTATCTACTGAAGTGAAATCTCTCCCATGACAATTCCACAGTATATTCACACTGCAATCATGGGCCATCACATGGGGTTACAAGTC
>VZTE01001359.1:0-69881 GCA_013397775.1 Eulacestoma nigropectus | reverse complement strand
TTTTCTCCCGCCGCCATCTCAGCGTCATCTCACGTGACTGACTTTCTCTTTCTCCCTGACCGTGCAGCCGCCATGTTCTTCTCCCTCACGTCTTTCCTCACGGGCTGCGCTGATGTTCAGTTCGGTGCGAGCTGTGCAGGCTGGAAAAGGAGGCTCCGCTGGTCCCGCTGGGTCTGCGCGGGCTGCATGAGGGGGAGAGGAGGCTCCCCCGGGCTGCATGAAGGGGGAGGGGAGGCCCCTCCGATTTTCAAAAGCCGAGCCGGATGGATTCGGCTGTCGAGCAGTCCATAGTTAGTTTAGCTGCTCGCGGCTCTGAGGGAAGGGAGAGGGGAGAGGGGTTGGGGGGGAGGCAGGCAAGAGCCCGGGCCAGGCCCAGAGGCCACCCGGGGCTTGGATCCCCCCCCGCCTTCTCCCTCAGGAGACCAGGAACAAGAGAGGAACTTCCCACCCTTGCACGGGGTTTAAATATGCAAAATTCAGAAAAGCACATTGGCTTAAAAGCTTGTCAATCAACTCAGTTTCCACCCATGACACATAGCTATCATGTCTTTCCCATTAATGCATATCAGTTACTGCTGTGGTTTAACCCCAGCCAGCAACTGAGCCCCACATAGCCACTCGCTTACTCCGCCCACAGTCGAGTGGAGAGAGAAACAGAAGAGTAAAAGTCAGAAAACTCATGGATTGAGACAAAGAGAGTTTAAAAGGTAAAGTAAAGGCCACGTGTACAGGCAAAGCAAAACAAGGAATTAATTCATCAGTTCCTATGGGCAGACAGATATTCAGCCAACCCCAAGAAAGCAGGAGGCTGTCAGACACCATGTTGAATTGTGAAGACAAATGCCATCACTCTGAATGTCTCTTTCCTTCTTCTTCCCTCAGATTTATATGCTGAGCATGAGGTCATATGGTATGGAATGTCCCTTAGATCAATGGGGATCAGGCCTCCTGGCTGTGTCCCGACAAACTTCTTGTGCACCCCAAGCCTGCCTGCTGGTGGGGCGGGGTGAGAAGCAAAGACCTTGACTGTGTCAGAGCTGCTCAGCAACAGTTAAAGCATCCTTGTGTTATCAGCACTGTTTTCAGCACAAATCCAAAGCACATCCCCATACCAGCTATGTGAAGAAAGTTATCCCAGCATAACCAGCACACTTACCTTAGTATTTTCTTCTTTTATCCAGTCTCATAATCAAGTCTTTTAATCCTTCTCTTGCATGTTTTGCCTGATAAGCAGGAGGAACACTCAGTCCCTTGACATTTACAGGTTCACACGTAAGCACTTTCTGGCTGGATACCTTAGCTATTCCATTTTTTAAAATAAGTTCATAAAAATTTGTCATTGAGATTAAACAGAAATATCACCCCAAAAGGTTTAAATTTTTCAGACTTAAGAGTAGCTGAAAAAATATCAGGAAGAAACAAATCTGAAGGGCAGAAGATTTTACCGTATAGTGTCATCTCATTCCAGTTGTAGGAGAAAGTAAAGGTAAAACAATTATCCCACTCATAGATTTTACTGTCTCCTCTGCTTATGCATGTTATTCTAAAACATTATTATATTGTCAAAATGATATTTATTGTTTTTTGATTAGATGTTGACTGAATGCTAAATATAGGAGCTGTATTTTGATACTTGAAAGTGTTTTGATTGCATGCAAGGCATGTGCATTCCAGAATGTGATTAGCTAATTAAAGTAAGTGAGGTGGAAGTTGAAATCAAAGTCTCACATGAACTATTGGGTTTGTTTATATACAAATACAGTTTTTGAAGATGAGAAATCCTGAAAAACTGTGCTTGAGAAAAATGAAAATGCATTATTTCTGTTAATATCACATTTGACACAACTTGTTAATATTTGTAAATATAAAAATATTTCTAACAGTCTAATAAAAATAATTCTAATTCAGTGTTCATCTTGTAGTTCTTATAAACTGCTTATTTTTCCTTGAAAATAATGCTTTAAATATAGTGAGGTTCATCCTTTATAGTTTTTAAAGACCTAAAATTCAGAAGTAAAAACTGAACAAGTGTTTTAGGCTTCCTTTTTAGTTGGTGGTGATAAATGAATATGTATCAGGTTTTATTTAACTCTGCAACAGACATCTAAAACAAGTCAGATTATCAATTTTATAGGATTCTATTTATGTTTGTGACTGCAGAAGAAATCTAGAGTATTAGTATGAAGAAGGCACATGGATTGCATCTTGTTTTGCAAAATTGTCTTAATAATAATTTCTTTAGAAGATTAGAAAAAGATATTTGCTTTCCAGATTTGCTGCCAGTTCAGGTACCTCCAAATATAAATATTCTGTAACAAAATTAATACAAAAAGAATATTTTTTTTCTGTTAACATAATCATCCAACAGCATAAAGTAGATGTTTTTCTTTCTTTTACATGTTTAACAGTTCAACAACTGAGGAATATAAAGAATCCTTTGATAATTTTTAGTAATTTTACTGTGTTTCAAATAAAGCTTAATGAAGGTGCTTTATTACATTTTAGTAAAACAACACTTTACACTTGTCTTTTTTCTCATTAATAAGGTAGAATAAAGACTATTTTGCAGAATAGTAATGCGGGAACAGGAAAGCAAAATGTCTTGTGATCTGTTAGTCAAGCTGAATTACAGATTGCCAGTCTTCTTCCAGCCATAAACAGGCTGAAATAATTTCACATTTGCTTTGAATTTATTGCTCGTTAAAAGCAAGTAATTGGTATTTTGAAGTACAGTATCAATATTTAATGTGGCATTTCCCACCAAGAAACGGCCCCAAATGGGGCAGGGAATCGTGCAGACCTGTATAACAGAGCCAGCAAGTAGACCCTCATTTCCTCTGTGTGAAAGTTATCACCATAAGCCCTTTGCCAGCTTTCTTCTTCCTCTATTATATCTACTCTCTGGTGGATGTCATATTAGAGACTACAGCCAAAACTCCCTGCATTCTTCACCTACTGGTGCATGAAGGAATCTGTGACAGATGCTGTGGCATCATGCAGTATTCAAAGACCAATGTATTAATTTAATAAATGTTTCTGCAGTCTTATGGCCTTGCCAAAGATTGCATTCTCAGTTAAATAGAAAGATAAAGATTGCCTCCTACGCGAACTGAAGATGGTGTTCAATATAGTGATGTCAGACTGTTTTTATGGCATACATCCAATGAAAAAACAACTAAAATGAAAGACATAGATAAGAGATTTCCATGTTTAATGGGATTAACAGTATTTTAAAAAGTGCTAGGTAGTACAATTATGTAGTACAATTCTGCCTAACACGTTAGTAACTGTGGGAAAAAAATATTTCAGGCTTATAGAACGATCCCTCTTGTCTTACAGAGTGAGATGTTATCTGAAGACTGAAACTTTTGAACCGATGATCAACTTTAAAACATAAAATTTGATAATTTTTTTCAGATTTTAGAATACTTTTTATGTGAAAAATTAGTTATAATTTCATAAGACAGAAATGTACATCTGTTAGTAAATTAAAATGCATATTTTCTTGTTTATCTTTGTTCCAAATAAATAACTGGGTTTTTGCAGAGACTTGATTTACTGGAATTTGTTTTTATGATTTTATGATCAAGATTCAGGTGCTCACACTTGTTGGGATGATCATTGTGACTGACTGGATAATCATAGCAAAGAAGCAAGATCTGGGAAAAGAGGTTTAGTAAATGTCACTCCTCTATAGAAAGGCAGAAAAACACTTGAGATCCTGAGGCAAGCTAACGAACAGTACCTTTGAAAATTGTAGGAATGTACACAAAAATCACTGGAGAATATTTACCTAACAATTCAAGTGGCTAGAACTTAGTGATAGGCATTGTGTTGCACAAACACAGGCAAGAAAATATGTCACCTGCTATTTTGAACAACAGTGAAGCTGTATACTTGGGATCCTTTAGTGATGCTCTTTTTAACACATAGATCTATCTAAATGCAAATGCATGCTATATATAATGTTTGGTCAGCTGAGGTCATTTATGGAAAAGGAAAAGAAGTTACAAGCATGGATGCTCCACCTTATTCCATGGAACTCAACAAATGAGACCTTATTTTTTAGTCAGTATTGTTGACTTATACTATGTGTGCTTCAAATTGGGGAAAATGAAAGGATCTTTGGAAATGAATTAATACAAAGACAAGACTAAGTCTGTGGATATGCAATCTGCAATTTGGAATTTACAGTGTTGTGGGGGGGGTTAATTATAGAAAGTAATGGGTTAGTTTTGAATGAATTTGTTTATTCAAGTAAAACAAAAATCAATGACCCTATTTATTTTATTTATTTGGCCTTAACAGATTAAAGCGATGATAATTTTAGGTTTCCCAAGTAACAAAATCACATCAGTAACAAATATTTATAAGCAACTATATAGACATTATACTGTAAATCATAAATATAAGGGAAAAAAAAACTTTAATAAGAGAAGAGGAACATAAATTGATTTAAATCTAAATTATACAGATTTAAACAAAATCTATACTATTTATATAATCAAAACACAAAAGATGTAATTCTTATTTAGCACAACACAATTTTTATTCTAAAAAATGTAAATTTCCCAGGGAAAGAAACTCTTCTTTTTACATTAAATGCCTTTTCTGCAAAGCATGAGGCAAATTTCTTAAAATCTACCAGAATTTGTATAAAGTTTTGTATTTGAAAATTGTAGAGACTTCTCACATATAATGGTGGGGAAAAAAATTGAAAAAAATGTAAAAAAACAACAGTATGAAAACCAAACGAAACCAAATTTTTTAGAATGTTTATAGAACTTAATCTTCCACTTCATACTGGTTCACTATCAAAATACAAGACTAGCACAGCAGAATCAATGTTCATTATGTCCCCTGGACTTACTTCACTTTATTTAGAACCAGACTGACTCCATTAACACTTAGTCCAGGTTTCATAACCGTATACAATCTTCCCTACTTACTGTAGAATTTACAGATGTAGGCACAGAGATGCACTAAGTTAAAACAAATCACTCCTAAGGCCCCAACAAAATGAGTGATAAGGCCAAGAACAGAGACTCCTGAACCCTTTACCATTGGTCTAATCAATAACAGACTTTTTCTCCTACCTTACAGCTTCTGTCAGGTTATATTTTCTGGCCTTTCTTTTGCATACAAACAAAATCAAAAACCATAATGACAAGCAAACAAACAAGAAACCCAAAACCCAAACAAACGAAAAAAGAGAGATGTTCCAAAGTCTCTTTCCTTGGAATTTTATGTGGATGTTAGTCCACCGTGCACATACACAAAAACTGTATAAAAACTTATTCTTTACACATCACTGAAAGTAAATACCAGATCTTTCCTTTTATTAAATATACCCACTTTCCACTTGAACATTTAACTGTGCTACAAGTCATAGTTCTTTTGGAAAGAAAGTCTCCAGACAGTTTTATATTAAAATAAATTGTCTGCACTGATATACTTGGTGTCAGTTCAATGACTAATTGTGAATTTAAAAGGCTCAGAATCATGATAAAATTCAAGCACCCTGTCTCTACATCTGATTAGTCCATGCCAAGGGGCAATGAGTAGTGAGAAAAATACTGCTGCATTAAAAAGTATCTCTAGGCTTCCAAAGCCCATTTTTTTTTGACAGACAATCTTTTTCTCAGAATCTGAATAATTTCATTCTTGAGAAAATATGCTTTGATTATTGTAAATGATCAGGTGTTCTTTTTTTTTTTTTAACTCTTCCCACATCAAAGTTCAACACAGTCCAAAGACACACTCTGATACACTGAGCTGGACAATAAAAGGCTGTTTAAAATAAGGACTATTCAGTACTGAGTCTTTGAATAAATTGTGTTTTAAATCTATAAGCCTGACAGTCATATGCTTACGTCTGTTTCTCTCTCTGTCTAACCTCCTAGACGATAAGATTTTAGAGACTTGAATAATAACATCAGAAGCAACGTCTTTGCAAACTAGTGAAATACAGAGATAGTTTAATGATGTTATTTTTCTGTTTTTACTGTACATGCTAACCTCAAATGTTGGGTTTGGTTTCTGGGGTTTTTTTTTGGAAGCTTTTTAATTTTAACCAAGGGCTAACACCAAAACTGTATTTTTAGTTCAACAACTCTTAACTGTGAAAAGATAAATTGGTTCTGATGGACTGTGTGTCATATCATGTTGTGTCAATCCCAGAGTCAAAAACCTTTGTCTTCTGTGTTTAGAGATGAATAGTCACTGTGATAGCTCACTCTGAGATTTCTTAACAGGCTTCTTACATTCAGGTAAATTTGCCAAACCATCTGAAGACTGTTTCCTTTGACAATGCTTCGAGAGAGATATGCAAAAATTTGAGTCAGCCAGAACACTCTTTCTGAACATTTAGACCAGTGCCTGTTCCTTTCACACTCTGTATGTCTGGACATATTTTTCTGATTCTTGTGCATTTCCACACGTTTCAGTTTTTCTCAAATTCCCACCAACCACAATTTTCACCAGACTTTTATGGTCAATTGCTACTTTAATCTTATATATACTACATTTAGTGTCTTTATATGTCTTTTCAAAGAAGAAAAAAGGAAGTTAACAAGACGAGCATGCGTCTTACAAAACTATGGTAGGTTGACCCTGGCTGTATATTGGGTGCCCACCAAAGCCGCTCCATCACTCCTCCTCCTCAGCTGGAAAGGTGAGAGAAAATACAATGAAAGCCTCATAGGTTGAGGTAACGACAGGGTGAGATCACTCACCAAATACCATCACAGGCAAAATAAATTTGACCGAAATTTAATTTATTACCACTTAAGATCACAGTAGGGTAATAAAAAACAAAAACGAAATTTTAAAAACACCTTCCTCCTTACTCCTCCTTTCATCACATGTTGTCTCCTGCTTATTCCTCCCCAGGCAGAGGACTCACACTTTTCCCCTGCTTTTGTTTTTGGGTTTTTTTTGAGGGAGGGTTATAATTGCTAAATACTGCTGCATTTGAATAATATTAGCTTCAGAAATAAAAGTCATTACTACAATTATTTTCTTTTTAAGCACTTTTGGTACTTCTGTTACGCCAATGGGACATCAGTAATCCCAGGAATATTCTGCAAGTGACAGAGCACATTAACTTTTATAGGTCCTTCTTCAGCACTTACTTTTCTTCATGCTTCTTCAATATTAAGTGTTACAATACTTTTTGACATTCTGTAAAAAACAATTGTTTTTATTCCTTTGGGTATGATTTGGTTTATATAAGTGGTCAGATATTGAAGGCAGTGGGAGATGATGTGATACTACACAGGCAGTTTAAAAGATTTTAACAGACTTTTTTAATGTGTCAATCTTTTCACTTTGACGAATATTAGAAGACCTCAAAAAAAATTCTCCTTGTCTTGTGTAATCTATTCTTATTACTGGTTTAAATGTAATTCTATAAGTGTTCATACTGATTTAGGTTGGGAAAGTTCAGGTCTTAGATTATATTGTTTTGAGAGATCAATTCATTTGTTTATAATTTTTTGGGTAGTAAAAGTTTTTAATTTTAAAACATTTTGTGACAGAGACATTCTGTTGCCATGTATCTACGTACAAAATTTTGTGTAACGGAACCTTAATTTTTGCTCAGTTTTCAGAGAAATACATTTTGTATTGTACTTTTAATAAATGTCATGTCTAAGCTGTATTACCTGTGTGATTTTTTCCTACTTAATCTAAGCCAAAGTAATTTTTAAGTGATTAAGTGGGAATGTCAGACAACCTATGAGTTATTCATAAAGAAAATATGAAGAGTCTATTTATATAAGAGCATATCCTACCTGATTTTATTCCAGCTAATAATAATTAAGATAGAAATCAGATACCAAGTCCTTCTGTTGCTGGATCAGAAAGAGATAGATTTAAAAGCTGTTTCGAAAACCTTGCTGAGAGTTGATACGAATGCATACAAGCTTGCAGAGACCAAAATAAATAAATTATAAAGATGCTTTTCAGAGGCAGAAATTAGGAAGATTAATAAAGGCTTAAAAAGTGTAAAGAAATAATAACATTGAGGTTTGAAGAACCTAAACATAAGAGACCATACTATTTGAATTCTCCTCTTATTCCAAGATACGTTAAAATGAAAGAATAATTCTTATTATAAAGATTAATAACGAGAAAAAGGCTCTAGGAGAAAAAGAAACACAAAAGTATGCCCTTATTCATCTACTTTTGGATAGCCAAAAGATCACTAAAATTTGTATTGCCATCATAACCAGTATAATAGTACCAATAACAACATAGATACTGAGATTTACCAATAAAATACATTTTTTCAGTCCTTAAAGTTCTTAAAAGATTAGATAATGCATTAAAAATGTTGACACTTACGTTACTCAGGACTTAAAAAGCATTGATCAGAGAAATATGCTGGAATTATATTCCTAATTTTATAGAACGAGTGTGGTCTAAAGAGATAGAATTTATTTAGCATTTTCAGGACACTGTCTGTAGATAATTTCTGAATGCTTCAAAGTAGGTTAATATATTTGTCTTTTGAAGCTTAGTTTAAGTAAGCAAAAAATATTAAATCAATTGAACTTAAAAATAATATATATTCTTTAAATCGTTAATCTAATTGTAGGCTTTCTTATGAAAGACAGCTTCAGCAAAAAAGGAAAAGAATAGTTACTGACGCTGAAGTGTGTACTCCTCTAGAGGCCTGTTAAGTAGGAACAAATAGTAGAGGGAAAAAATTGCAAATATATGGCAAAATAATTTTGCAGGTAATACAAATTTTCTACATTTTCAGAGAAATTAATGTTGGTGTAATTGTAATGAAGGACTGCAATTTCTTGTCTTGTATAAAGCAGAGGATTTCAGAAGGAAATTTCCATGTAGAGATAGGAGTTTAGCAATTTAACAATATATTTAGTGTAATAGTCTTACTTTGAAGTATATTTTTTACTTTTCCTTCTTGTTTTATAATATCTGTACTTCATAACTGTACCTAAAAGGTTAACCTATCTTCATTGTAAAATAATTATTTCTTTGTCAGAACTCATACTTCCCTGTAATAATTGTTTCTTTGTTTGAAAAGATTATGCTAATTGAAAATGTTAGTATGTGTGCATTCAACATACATACAAAATATATGGAAGCACATTACTCTTTCATAGTGTTCTAACACATAGCTTTGAATATCCTCAACAGTTTTTAGCTGGTCAGATCATATTTTTTATTTTTTTTGTTTCCCCTCAGTATTGCTAAGCAAATCCTTTCTTCCATTTCTGCCCCATTACTTCAGGGAAGAAACAACCTAGAGTTATTGACTGTGTCTTGGAGCAGGGCAAATGCATAAAACACAATTAATTCCTAATATATAAAACATAAAATGTCTCTTCTGAAAAATATAAAAACAGTTCTCACTTTTAAGACCTGACCAAAAAAACCCCAAAAACCAATAAAAAAATCCTCCAATACATATCAAAATGGAGGCAAAGTAATGAGTTGTCACTCCAGTTACTGATACAATCTGTAGCACTTCTCCACTTCGCTAGCCAAGACATGTGTCAGTCTTAGTATGAACACAGGAGGTACAATTCTCCTCTATTTATTAAACTTCAGCTATACAACTCCTAGGCTGGACTTCAACATTTCATTCCCTTCCTAATTACAAACCCGTAACCGCCCAACCATAATTTCTGGTCTGATGTCTGGTTTTTTGTGCAATAATATGTGTTTAAAAATATAAGAGGAGAAAAGTGTCAAAAGTATTTCATTACACTAAGTAGGTATGGTTCAGCACAGGTTATTCAACTCTAAACGCTGACCTACTGCAAAGGCACATCAGAAAACTAGTAGGGAAACAGTAAGCCTGACAAAGCAGCTCTCCTTGGAAAAAGAAATGGTAGCAAAAGTATATTTTCTTCTTCCAAATTTTAAGTGAAGATTTTTTTTTTCCTTTCTCCCCTTGCTTTAGTCAACTGTAAAGAAGCACAATTTTTAAGCCTAGTAGACTAAGGGATTACCAAAGGCTATGCAATATCAAACTATGTTTCTGTCTTTTACAGGTGGATGTGTTTACCTTCCCTATTAGAATCACTGCAAACGTTGTTACAAACTAAGGCAAGAAAAACTCTTCACTGGATTTACCTATTTGTGCTTTCTTGAGTACGCAGAAAAGATGGGGAGTGTGGAAATGGATGGATTGCATAACTGACACATAAACACTATTTGAAGGTTATAGTCCCATCAGGACTCAATTTATACTGTTGGTCAAAATAGCAAATTCCCAGTCCAAGATGTGATAGAAAGCAAAAAACCTTGGGCACCAAGATTAATTATGTTTGAAGAGTGGCAAAAACTTTTTTAAAAGAAAGAACTACCTATATCTAGTCCTAAAATCCATCCCATAATCTCTGATAGATCACATAAACGATTCACAGCCTTTTATTTTCAAGTCTCAACTCTCATGCATTTGCAATGCATTTATACCAAAAAAATTATACAAATTATTCAAGATTAACATTCTAGTATGCTCCTTTTTAAATTTATTTCCACTTTTTGAGACACTCTCTGTGTGTATGTATAATACTGACCTGGGAAGAAAAACACCATCATTTTGAGCATGTCAGCCTTAATTCTTTTTCACCCAGCATTATGTATGGAGCACATCATATGGTATGGAATATCTCTAGGGGCATTTGGGATTAGTTGTCCTATCTGTGTCCCCTCCTAACTTCTTTGCATCCTCAGCCTCCTCACTGGTGGCATGAGAAGCAGAAAATGTCTTGACTCTGTGTCAGAGCTGTTCAGAAATAATGAAAACATCCCTGTGTTATTAGCACTGTTTTCAGCACAAATCCAAAGCACATCCCCATACCAGCTACGGTGAAGAACATTAACGCCATCCCAGCCAAAGCCAACACAGTACAATGCTTGCACATTGTCAATACAGTACAATGCTTGCTTGTCGGGTGTTGAATAGAGATACGTGTTTTTGAATGCCAAAGCAAAAATTATAGAAATGTGAATTTGCTGAGAGTTTTTAATTTTTAACACAGGGAAGAATAACTAAATTTAAAGCAATATTGAACTTACTAACCAGAAAAACAAAACACATAAATAAAACAAAACAACCCCACCCACAATCCATACCCTGTAAGCTGTAAATTGCCCTTAGGGTTACATAAAATTTAAAGTATTTTCTGAGGTAAAAGAAAAGTAGTTTGAAAGCTTTGCAAGACTTTTTTTATTTAATTTTTTTTAGAAAACTAATATATTTTTCTGTCTCAACCCCTAAAATTTTTAAATATTCATATTATAATATATATTTTGAAAAAATAACTAGTCTTTAAAAACTCTTATTCTTGAAACACAGAAGTTTCTTCAAGAAAATATGAAAATAGATAAATATAGAATAATATATTACCAGAACAGAGTAAAAATTAAACCCTGAGTTCTTTCCAAGCTGATAGATAATGAGACTGTTCAATTCTTCTATTCAAGTTAATGTGCATCTGACCTATTGAAATGTGCTCTCTGATCTTATTAACACAAAGAGGAGATATTTTGAAATGAGCTCACAATATGTTGAAAGAGCAAAGTTATGTGTGCAGATGGGAAAGGAGTGAGGTAAGTTCAAATTTTCTACGGTAAAACACAAATTCATCACGATGATTTAATCAGTTTTGTCTTTATTATTTGTGTTGTCCCTCTTAATACTTCATGACTCCAGAAATTTTATGAAAGAGGATTCAGAAATACATTTCTTCATGAAATTCTCATATTTTAATAATTTTTTATAATAGTTTTAAAAAACTGATATTTAGGGATTTTAACTTGGAAATAAACTGCCAGCTGCAGGTCCAAAGTCTCAGCTTCCCAACTACCATCACAAAGCCGAATGAGTCCATGCCCAGAGAAATCTTCCTCAAGCAGATGCTGTCAGAATATCAGAAATGCAAAGCTTCCTGCCAATTCAGCTTCAGGATTTAGATTCCCTGAATATCCTAAAAAGAAACCCTCTCTCCATGGAGTTTCCTGGCTAAAGATAGACCTAGTAGGTGATGTCGTATCCAGTTCCATGGCAGATAGCTGACATTTTCAGAATGCCAGAGAGATAGGCTTGTTGGCAGGAAATCTTATCCTGGGAAATCTGCCTGGTTTCTGTCAAAGATTCAAGAAAATCAACATCTTCCTGCAAAATTTAACAATTTTATTCATAAGTATTCAAATTAAAAGAGATCTGAAAAAAAAAAACCCACAAAGATACGTTCTTTTAGAAAGCTTCCTAGATATGACTCTGTCAAGGCTGCCACTCTGAACTGTATCCTTAACATTAACATTAAGTAACTTTAATGAGGCTATCTTACTTCATAGATATATCTCAAATTTTGCATTACCAATTAAAATATCATTTAACCAGCACTAACATTAAACCAGGTCTGTGATAATAAGTTGCAATTTCTTGGTTTTTAGGGGAGGTTAACCGTTCACACCTTTTGTTTTTTTCTTATTACTTATTTGGAAAATTACATGGGACTGTTCAATTGTTACAAGTATGTAATCAATCCATCAACATAATAAAATGCCTTTTAAATTAATTAAATTTTCCCATTACTTTATACATTAGACCATCTAGATACCATTGATGGCTTTCCTAACATAAATCTCAGTTTTTGGTGGAGAAATGTATCCAGTTTGAATGGATCAATTTGAAAAACATGTTTTGGGGAGCAGAACAAAACAGAATCAAGAACAACCAGGATAGTCAGTCTGGAATTATAAAATAAATTTGATTAACACTCTGTAGGTATCACACTTCTGTCAAAGTAACAGGCAAAATAATTCTACAACACCGTCTAGATTTTTCAGACAAGGTAAAAGTCAAAGCTGAAGTGAATCATTTTATCTGTCTCCGTGTTGGAAGAAAATGCTTCCCAGTTTTATGGTGGATGTATTTACATTAGGTAAAAGTGGGTGAACTTTTGAATTGGAGAAGTCTGAAACCAAGAAAATCTATAGGTAGACTTATGAATATTTTTTTTAAAAAATTAGCTTTGCTGATCCTTGTAATTTCCTCTTCATCTCTGAGTTTGTGAGCCTTTAAGACTTGATACCTTTCCTAGTGCTACATGAATTTAACATTATTTTAAGAAAATGTATTGGCATTGGCATGTTTCAAATGCTCCTAGACCATCAGATATAATGTATTCCTCATAATTTTATTAACTCCTCAATCTTTTAAGATCAAAGACTAAAAACCCTATATAAATCACATACCTAGCTCAAAAGAGAAAATAAAATGTGTGTCATGTCATGTCAGAGGTAACATGATTCTAGATGATTTATGTGTCCCATACATTGAAGAAATTAATTTGAAGTCATGACTTTAGCCTTTGTGCTGCATATATGATATAGGAAACTTAGCAGGATGTGGAGTTTCTATAGTGTGGAAAATCTGTGAGTTTTATCAGGATCTTTAAGCGCACTAACTAATTTATTTAATCTAAAGCTTTATTTTTGCTTAGCCACTTGTTGAGCAGAGACCATACTTTATTAAAATTATAGAGCGAATTATTCATCTGATGATCTCTCCTCTTTGAAACACTGTCCTCTTTGAAACAGCTGTTTCCAAAATAAGTTGCTGAAATATGCTCCTCAATAACTTATAATGCTACTGCTTGTTTTTCTGACTCTGGCATTCAGCTTCACCTGACAATCTCAATTCCATCTTGAGTTACAAAAGACATTTCTGATACTTTTTTCGTCAATGGTAATTGACAAAGGAAAAAAACACAATAATGGTAATTCAACCTGTTATTCTTTTTTTTTTTTTGGACAGGTTTTATTTTCTACTTCCCCTCTAAAGAATGATTATGTAAAATATTAGCGTAGTGTGTTGACCCTGCTTGGATGCCAGTCACTTACCAAAGCCTTCGCATATGGATGGGGGGAAAAAATACAACAAAAGTCCTACCAGGAAACCTGCTTCTGTTGAGCTTCTCTCTCCACGGTCTGCCAGGACCCTGCTCCAGCACAGCCTCCCACAGATTCACAGCCTCCTCTCAGGCATCCACCTGCTCCAGCGTGGGGCTCCTCCAAGGGCTGCAGGTGGATCTCAGCATCCCCATGGATCCCAGGGACATCCCCTGCCCCACCAAGGGCACAGCTGTCTCACCATGGTCTGCACCATGGGATACAGGGGAATCTCAGCTCCAGTGCTTGGACCACCTCCTGCCCCTCCTTCTACACTGACCTTGGTGTCTGCAGAGTTCTTTCTCTCACAGATTCTTATCCCACTCTTCTTTGGCCATGACTGCATCTGCACAAAAGCTTTTTTACCTTCTTAAATACGTTACCACAGAGGTATTATCAGTGCTGATTGGCTCAGCCTTGGCCAGTGGCTCCTGGAGCCGGCTGCCATTGGCTCTGTCAGACATGGGGGAAGATTCCGGCAGCTTCTCAAAGAAGTCACCCCTGTAGCTCGCCCACCATCAAAACCTGGCCACACAAACAAAATACAATTGGTATGTGGTAAAACCATATTTCACCTTCTGCTTTTTTCACTATCCAAAGTGTGTGTTCAAGGCTGGCAAGTGAGCTAAGGCTTAGATCTTTGTTTTTTTGGAGAAAGATTTAATGGAGAACAGTCCTTTGGTATGAAAGTATGTTCACTAAAGCTTGAATCTGCTGCAGTTTTTTTCACACGACATGTAGCAAAACAAAAGAAAACAAAGAATAGTAACACTTGAAAATCAGACCCCCTACTAACTATACAAGTGAGAAGAGGATGTTGTCATTTCAAAATCCTTTCCTTTCTTCAAAGTCTCTAGATGATTTTAATAAGGCTTAAGAAACTTTTAAAAAGTTGGTTTTTAGCTTAAAAAGTGTTTCTTTAGTCTTTTCTAATTTTATTTTTTTCTTCCTAAGAGAGAAGATTTTATAGAAATTCTTTCTTTGGCATGCTTTCATGAACTCTGTTACTATATGTTTCTTTTGGGTGCAATTTAATCTTTATTTAAAGTGACCATTATGATAAAATGTTAAAAAACTTTCCAAAAAAGATGATTTTAATTCTGTGTATCCATACAGTCAAGTATTTCAGTGAAGATAAACATTGCATACTTCTGCACATAAAAAAGGACCTTTGAATTTTAAATATTTGTGTTCTGGAAGGTGATCCTTACCAGTTAAAAACAAACAAACAAACAAACAAATGGGCTTATGTCTACTACCAATAAGAAACAGAATATATTTGATTATATTAAATTTTATTATAAACTATATTTGTAATTGTGTACATTTGCCATTTAATATTTGACTGAAGTATAAACACTATATTATGTATATTCTTATTTTAAAATCTGAATTCTGAATTTATTATTTGGAATCCAAATGGTGTCATGCTGGAGCAGAGTGAAGGAAATAGACATCAGAGTTAACAACTCGTACCATCTTCGCCTCCTCAAGTGCCCTGGGTACAGAATCAAACAATCAGAGAACAGTTTGGGTTGGAAGGGACATTAAAGATCATCTAGTTCCAATTCCCCTGTGATGAACAGGGACATCTTCCACTACACCACATTACTCAAGACCCCATCCAGCCTGGCCTTGAGCAGTTCCACAGATGGGGCATCGACAATTTCTCAGTGCAACCTGTTCCAGTGCCCCACCACCCTCACAATAAAGAATTTATTCCATATGTGTAATCTGATATGCTTAGAAGTAAGGTTCTGGTTATGGAAACAAGACTAATAAATGTTATTTTAATAAATTGTGTAAAGCACTAACTCTTTGGTATTATAGCACTAGCATGTGGACAAGCCAGGCATCTTCCACATGGGAATTTGACATAAAAAAATCAAATGCCATCATTTTATTGCATTTTAAGATCTTAATTCATTTTTGTAACTAATTGTTTTTATAATATACTACTGATAAGACAATTAGAAAAGTTTATTTTATATCTTTAAAAATACAGAGGCTCAACATTTATTCTTCTAACGTAGGATTACTTACTACAAAACCAATTTGTTTCAGAACATTTCTGGAGGTGGTAAATTTAACTAGCTTATCAAAAGATTGATTTAATTGATGTTGATACATCAATTGGTGTAATTCTGGTGCTGATCTAAGCAAATACAAAGTCTTCACTGAAGAACAGTTGCAGGCTTGGTTAATACTAATCACCAGTTCAAAGTCTGTGTTGCAGTGCTATGTTTCTGCCATTGTGTACTTTTTGTATCGTGTGATTTAGGTGTGTGAATGGAAATGTGATTTGAAGTTGTTTGTTAAAAATAATGGAACTGATTAAAAATTTATATATATGTATATGCAAACACTTGAACCATGAAACTGTTTCTTTTAGTGCTTCATTTCTTTAAAAAGAACAGAAAAAGCTAAGTGTAGCATTTCTATGTATCTCCTGAAAAGATGTAAAATTATCTAATTATTTATGTCTATTTCCATGTAAAGGTTATTCTTTCAGCTCACTTTTTTTAGTGATACAAGGCAAGCCAGTCAATCTCCTCTCCATTCTTACAAATCTAAGTATGATTTTAAGCTAATCTTTCAGCACTGAGTGACTATATGATACATTTTATTTTAGAGGAGGTATGAATGTGCTTTAATATTAATGCTCTAGAATACCCTTCCTAAAGCATTCCAGGGTTTATGTTTGTATAATTTACAGTTTGTATCTTAATAACATTTCAATGAGACATCACAGAATAAGTTGAAATCTGCCTGATTAATTACGTTTATTTTTGGACTTCCAACCTGTATGAGAAAATATTTGTAGACATTGGGAAAGTCATTATGAAATGAGACTGTTGTGCATGTAAAACTCAGTAGGTCTTTCAATACGCTAGTAAAATTATGAAACTGGTTTTAGGCTGCATTTTCTCCTAGTAAATAATATTGAAACAGGAATCTTCTAAATACTTACAGAAAGCCTTTTTAAATTTTTTTTTTAACAGTAGTTGATTGCAAAGTAAATGAGATGTTAATTTATTGTATTGTAGGAAGAGATGTTTTAGGGCATCTGGCTTCTCAAAAGCTGAGAATAGAGGAATTTAGGAGGTCAAAATATACATAAAAAAAACCAAACAAAGAAAAGGAAACCAAGAAAGGATGATAGGTCATCTGCTTCTTTTATATTACACCTATTTACGCAGTGCAGTATTTAAGTCTACATGCACTTAATAATCTTATCAAGACTACAGTTTTTTAAAGAGCAATATTACAATGGAAATAACATCTGAAATGCATGTTATTGCTTTTTACTGCATCATAATAGCAGTTAATTATTAGTAATATGTGAGAACTAGTGCAGAGCTTTTGAAATGTTGTACAGAGTTTGTGCATATATGTCTGTCTGCGTGTGTGACAAGGTGAGAAACTAAATGTTTCTCTAAGCAGAGCCGGTCATTTGGTGATTCATAAGCCATGGAAATTTAGAGGCAATTAGATACAGAAGGGACTGTGGATCTTCTTATTCTTGTTACTGTTTTGAAGTTGCAACTGTTCCAATAAGGTTTTAAAGAAATATCTCAAGGAAATATGAAAAATTGAGAAAACTTTCAAATGTCTCCATATCAAAAACAAATGCAAAAATTTGTTTGTCTAAAATTTCACTGGATGGTTTCAAGTAGTGAGGAGAAGAACGTTGCAAAATAATTCTTTTCTCTGTTCTTGGAAAATTTGCTCTCTTTTAGAGCATTCAGTGACCTTTGCACGTGAAATTATAGCAGGTCCTTCTTCAGACTGATCAATCTAAAAATATGTCTTATTTTTCTACTGCATTAGATGCTATTCTCTCATTTAAAAATACAGAAGATTTTTATTCTTTAGCATATTGTCATATATATTGTTTTTTCGGTGTTTTTTTCTTTTTTTTTTTTTTTAACTAGGAAGCATCTTTATTTTTTTCACATCTTTGAGCACTTTCCAATCCTTTCATTAGTTTTATTTTATTGTAGCACTGTATGCTTTAATAAGCTGTTGTTTGGAGGTGTTAAGGAGTTGCAGCTCTTAGTGATTTCTGCTAAAGAAAGAATAATGTAGAAGTATATCTAACGTGTTCTTCCTGTCATTGTTTTGGGAGGGAGAACTGCTGTGAAGACAGTTAAATTACTCTTCATATATAAAAGCCTGATTATGAAAGAAGTACTAAATGCTTTTAAGGCTTTCTAGTATACCAGTGAGTATGATGACTGAGTTTTATGGACAATTATGAGAATTTTAAATTTCCATGTCACATCCATTTTGGAGATAGGTTTTTGCATACCAAAAGTTTCAAGACTTGAGGCTTCTTGGTCCCTTTTTTCAATATTTATTCATTATGCCAAAACCAGGCAAGCAGAAGAGCCTTTTCAATGTAATCTGAGCAAGTCACACAGTGACTTCTTTCCAAAATTTAATCTTGTAAAGATTAAATATCTACTCTGATATGTTTTCTCCATGAAGTTCTCTCCTCCCTAACACTTTTCACAGATCATATTTTTTTAATCCATGCAGATTCAGGGACCTCCAGGGTAAACTGCAGCTTGTTCTTTTAACGACATTGTTCTACCATTCCATGATTCTATGAACTCCAAGTTCATATTGAGGGGAAATGGAACAGAGGGGAGAAATAGAATAATCTGGGGTTTCATTCATGTCATAAAACATGAAATAAAATAGTGTCCCTAAAACTGCAGGAGAAACTGAAACTTTCCAACAACATCTTTTAAGTGTTAGAGAATTAAGCATTACTTTATTCTGGCCAGCATATGCAATGGAAATCATTCCATCCACACATGCCCATGCTGTGCAGTGGAAATCATTCCATCACATAGGGTTCCTTACCAAACTTTTCTCATATTTATACATAAAAACCCCAAAGAAATTCTCATTCATTGGTTCTCTATTGCACAGTTCTTAGTATTTGATCTCCTGTTGGTTATTGATCCCTACACCTTTGATGCTTATTTGGTCCTCATTCTTTGGTTCTCTTATCGATCTTTTCCCAGACCAGGTGTCTCTGACTGCACCAGGGGGTAATGTTTGTTAGTGTCTGTTTATTTCCTCTCTATCTTCTGGCTACTCCCAATCTGTAGATGTTAAACTCTGATATTCGAATCTTCTTTTTGTTGATTGAGGCTCCTCAAGCCTCACCCAGGGATACTCAAATGCTCAGTAAACAGAGTCTTTTGAAGAGAAATTTCAATTCCCCTCCCCCTGGACAAAGGCAAACTAACCCAGGACTAAAGGTAAAAAAAGAGTTTAAAAGTTGTATCATTTCCAACAATAGTATATTAAATATCTTTTGAAGACATCTTAGTGAGAAACGATTGCAGAATATTCAAGAAACCTGGTATAAATAGCAATTCTTACCAAAGGGATTGCCATCTAGCACACAGTACTTTACAAACAGACGAGACAAACAAACAGGTTAGAGTGAGGTGCAGGACAGTGTGTTCAGACATTTTTTAGACAGCTATAGAAGTCATAATATATTTCTATTTGCCATTGTCAGATTGTAGTTCTTTGATAATTTGTTTCAATTTTTGCTTTCTCAAGTACTGAATTTCACAGCAATGTACAGCTTACAACTTCACAAAACTGGTAGTTAAAGTAGAAAGTTATTAAGGTCTCTTTAAATATATGTAAATATCAGTTCACAAGGCACTTATAATTCAGGAAGGGCAGTTAAACCATAGAAAAGGAATGTCTGAAGCAAATTAAATTCTGAATAGAATAGTTTTTGAAACGAAAGTTGGAAACCCTCTTTAATGTTAAAAAAAATAGAATTGTAAAATAGACTTCAAATTGGTTAATTAATACCGTATAAATAATCATTGCTAAGGGTCTCTTTTTTTTTCTGAAAGAGTCCTGCACAAATTAAAATTGCTCCCCCATTATCTCCATCTCATCTCCTTTCAAGATGAAGTAAAGGTACAAATTCTTACTGAGTCCTTAGGGTTCAATTCACCTGAAAAGTAGTTGTGACCTTCTGTACTAAGCAAGTCTATAAAAAAGCAGCAGGTGATGTCTCTGTGCCAGTTTGACCTATCCAGATGCAAGGTTATTTGGCATGCAAAATGCACTTTTGTTATACCAATGAAGGCAATCTCATCCTTCAGAGGGGAAAGGGAAATGAGAACTGTGTTGTAGGTAACCGAAGAAACAGAAGTTTTACAGATGTTCTTTAAGGAAACTTCATTGAATTATATAATGGAATAAATGGAACCTAGAGCATGTCCACAACAAAAAAATACTTCCTTAATCCTGAAGAATTGATATTTAAATTTATAGCTCTGCATGCATAACTACTGATGACAATAAACCATTGAAAGAAGGGGATGAAATACCACTTACAACTATGACCTTTGATGGGCCTGATCCAAACATAACAAAAAGAGTCTCTTTCTTCATTTAGTCGGCTTTTGCCATAGCAAATTTGCCTTTTCGAAGTATGCTGGCAGTGCCAGAAGATAACTGGAGAATTAAGTCCCAAGCAACTCTTCTTAGCTGTCTTTGTGGTTATCTGTCTGGTTGTTCAGCAAACAATTTTTAAAAAAAGGGGTTCTGCAGGACTGAAGGTGTCCCCTGCTATCTGAATGTTTTGCACTCAATGTCCTGCATAACACCTATTTTAAATAGTAAAACAAAATATCTCTTACAGCTCTTAGAGCTGCATTGTGCATATGATCTTTGTCACTAGCCAGACAAATACAGTAAATATACAGTCTAATGGCCTGATTATTTGCAGAAGTTTTACACTTCATTGCTTACCAGAACTCTACGTACAAACTTAAAACATTTTTCTATTTAAAGTCAGCTTTGCAAATAATGATAAGGAAATATTTTGTTTTCTTGTTTCCCAGAGTTGCCTTTTTCAGCCCGTACACTTTCTCAGGATTATGTGAGTCTTGCACAAGAATTTGAACTTTGTTGTCATATCTTACCCCTTCCAATTTATCTAATTGAAAATAAGGATAAATATCAGGACCAAGTTAGTTTTGGAACTTTTATATAAAATTTCTGAGCTGTGAAAGCACAAGATTTATATTCTTTTACAGAGCATCATTATTTTAGTCCTAGTAGAGCTCCCTGCCATTTATCTGAGGTTAGAAAAGGCAAACAATATAACGAAGGTAAGGAATTGGTCATAGTGATGCAGTTTTTGTGGACAGAGGAAGAATATCAGAGAAGATAAGCAGCTTTGTTTGATCATCATGGCTAGGCCTACATAATGG
Source organism: Eulacestoma nigropectus (assembly GCA_013397775.1). Lineage (NCBI taxonomy): Eukaryota > Metazoa > Chordata > Aves > Passeriformes > Eulacestoma > Eulacestoma nigropectus. The sequence continues at coordinate 48,678 of VZTE01001359.1, read as the reverse complement.
CAATCACTCTGCTGCTTATATATCAAGTCTCAGAATTCAGTATCATTAACAATACAGGAAGTGACAAGGAATGATGTCAAGACACAAAATATTTCAATGGCATAACAATATTTTTAAGAAACTTCTTGAATCAACACCACTGTTATTAAACAGAAGTACTGAGATATTTTCCCTGAAAAAGTAATAGTAAAAATAGTGTTGACTAAATAACTAAATATGCATATTATGTTGCTTCACTTAGGTGATTATATCCAATTAGGAAAGAACTTTGCAAAATAACCTGAAACAAGTTTTCACAGTTATATTAATTTACTTCTTTTTTTCATATGATAGTACTCACACAGATTTCTGAAGTCCACTTTCACTATGAGAAAATATATTCTTTACACAGAATTGTTTTTGTGCAAGAAAGTTGCATTATTTGGCAGTTTGATATTTCTGGCCATAGATTTGAATGATATTTCCTATACACAGTTCAAATAGGAAACATATATAATTCAATATATGCATATTTATCACCATGTGGGTGTCAATGGAGAAGCTGCTGCTTGTTCCATGGAGGAACCCTTAGCTAGGGAACCCCAGGCGGTGCTTCTTGGCACCTCGCTAGTCAGCTCTCTCACCTGTGCGATGGAAACGCAGCCACGCTCACACTGAGCTGGCCAGCTCAGGCGACACTAGAAGTAAATGAGTGAGAGGTGGCCCCCGCATGGGGCACCGAAGTTTATTGCACCTCGATGCTGTCCAAGACGAGAAGGGGAGAGCTTTCGTTCTGAATAGACACATAGGGGTACAGGAGGGAGGCGGGGTATACAAGAACAATCAATGGGGATAAAGAGGGGGTGGAGTTGGGGCTGGATTACATCCTCTTAAGGGATACAAGGGGCGTCTGGCTGCTGGCCAGTCAGACAGACAAAATCTTCATAGGGTTACAGATCAATGAAGGAGGCCCTTCTCACTGAGATGGGGAGAGCCTTACACTTTGGAGCCTGTCCACCATTGGGCCTTCTCTGTACCTGGGCTCTTAGGCCCCCCAGCCACAACAGCTGTTGGTTCAGCCGATGCAACACTTATTGAACTATATAAAGTATTTTTAAAAACAAGCTAAAAAAACTCTAAACAAATCTAAAAAGAACTTTCAGTTTTTTATGGATAGAAGCTGTGGAACTTCTCACAAGACAAACTTAGAGCAGTAAGATCACTGTCAAATCTGATGGGTTCTACATTCCTCTGCTAAGAAGTGAAGAATCAATGTAGTTCTAGGTGAGTGAAAGAAGAAGCAGAAAAGAAGTGAGGAAAAAGAATGACAGAGAGCATGAACTTACAAGTCAAATCAATAGAATATAAGTTTGGGGTTGTTTTGTTTTTGTTTTTTTTTTTTTTCAGAAAAATACATGTACTTATTTGAAACCTCACATTTCTGAATATGGCATTTGGTGAATCTTTCTGAATAAAAGATTTTTGATAGTGGTTTGTAGTAAAACAACTCTTTTTAAATTAAGTATTTTTAAGGAAACTTTCTAGGCTGACCATTCACGAGACTGTCACAATGCCAGAGACTTTATTTGCTGGGACCCAAGTCCCTTCACAGCGGGCAGGTCCACGAAGCCGATGGGTGCCTCACTTGTCTCCCAACACACTCCACTCACATGAACTCAGACCAGGTTTCCTACAGGTTCGAGCCCAGGTTTTCCATTGCAGAGTCTCAGATGTCTCTTTCCATAAAGCCATTTAGTCACTGCACTGTAACACAGGAACTGCTTGAGCTGTTTTCTCTAAGGAAGGATCCCTGACAAAGGAACTCCTGGGCTTTTATACCCTTGCAATTCAAGCGCCAGCAAGTCTGGCTCATCCTCCTTAGTCCTGCACTCCTTCTGTGTCTCCCAGTGTCCACGGACCTCGCTGGCATCACTGGTTTTGTGCCTTTTGTTATCCCAAAGATTATCAGTTCACAGTCTCTTGTCTCGGACACCCGCCCAGAGCTCAATCTGCACCTCAATCTGCACCTCAATCTGCAGTTTGCAAACCGAGCAACCTGATGTATTCCTCAACAGTATAAGACTTTCACATTGTTAAAGATTAAGATATTTTTGACTAAGGTCCTTCAAAAATAAACAACAGTGATGTTCGTTGCTTTCGGTAATTAGTACTCCAATGCCGAATGCATCTCAAATGCAATATTATGCTGTCAAATCTTTGACATAAGTCTATTTATGTAGAACCAGATCTATACCCTATTGTAGTCTAAATCATCAAATTTGTTCTCAATCAGCAGCAGTGTACAACCTTCAACTTTTGTTTTCTAAGAGTTTTTTCCCTGCTGCTAGATGCAAATTTTAGAGGGGTATTCTCACCTTGTTGAAATTAAATTACTATTGGTACACAAAGCTTTGATATAGAAATAGCACAGGGTAACTTGGTATAAGTGTGGCTTGTTGCCTTGCTCAAAGACATATGTTCTAATAAGGCCCATCATCTTTTGGCCATATGCATATAGCAACTAATGAAGATTAACACCTAAGTAGCTTGGTGTTAATGTCATAAAAGGTAGTCTCCATTTAGTAAGTGAGAACTACATCACTTGCATACATCTTTAGGTCTATTTGAACGTAAAATATGCTAAATTGCAAGTATGGGTGTGTCATAAAAAGGGTGGAAAAACGCATAACATTTCATCAGCATTAAATGATCTTATAAAGATTCTAGCTCCCAACAGAGAAATCAGTATCTTTTTAGTTTAGTTACCACTTCCTTAAGTTTACAGGGCAGGAAGCCCAAGTTCTCAATCACTGGAAGTTCCTGACAGGTAAACCTAGAAAAAGAGACCAAGACAATTTCAGGAGCTTTATATAAACTTTTCTTTTTTCTGAGCTGGTAGTCTGGTAGATCTTTTTGAATAATATCCAGTAGTTTTGTTCTAAGAAAACTGTACACTTCTCTCCTGAGTGTTGCTTTGGTTGAGCCATTATCTTCAGAAAAGAAGGGCAAGACCAACAAGCCTGCCTCCAGTGTAAGAATGGGAGACAGGTCTGCTGTCAGGGAAGAGTATAGTGGAAGATTTTTAATAGAAGAGTAGGAATTGGTATTCATAAGAAAGGAGAAATTATTTCACTAGTAGGGAGGGAATTCTTGAAGAAGCTTGATAATAAACTAGTGCTTGGCCTCTACAGATTTGTGGTTATTGCCCTTGTGCTGTCAAAGCATCAATTAACCTGTGGGAATTTGATTGTGTGTCTTCATATTGCAGCTGAGGAGATAATAAAGAATTTTATAAAACCAAATAGGAATATCTGCTAAACTGTGTTTAGGTTTTGATTATGTATATTGCCTCTATTTTTTTTTATCTCTATTGATAAAACAATAATAAGCAAAGATCTTTAAAGAAGTTTATATTTTTTCTGTTTCCATCAGTAAGAATTGCTTTGATAACCATGGTTAACCTTTCCAATCCTATGATCAGCTGTAGTGTGAAATATAAGGGGTTATTGATCAGAGTCCAGGTCAGAATAATTCTAAGAACCAGTTACCAAACAATATAATTCTAAATAATCTCTTAGTTGCTTCAGACACAAATCACAGTCTGCATGAATGAATTTATTTTTAACAATAATTGTGCATTCTATAATCTATTTTCTATAGAACAAAATATTTTTTGTATTTTTGTAGAAGGTATTTAGCCCATTCTTTTTCTTCCTGTGCTTTTGTTTGCTCTATTTCTATAGAGAATAAAGTAAAAACATATAAAGATTCATTTTCAGGATGCGAAGATAAAACATACTGGCATTTCCAAATGGAGTCATTCTACTGAGAAAGTAAAATACTTTGATATTTTCAAAATATTACCCCTAAGTTTTAAAGGAGATCAGCTGAAATTATTTACTGAGTTTAGCTTATTTCTTAGACAAGTCCAATTAACTTCTGGCTCAGTAGCTTTGCTTCTTATAAAACAATTAATACAATTTTAAGCTAAAAAACCCCAGATGTAAGTATATATTTATTCAATTATTAAAGCATAACAACATTTTTATATCCTTATATTTATCACTTCAAAAGTACAGAATTTCAGAATCATGGGTAAGATTGGAAAGGACCGCAGTGGGTCATCTGGTCCAATCTCCCTGCTCAAGCAGGGCCATCCCAGAGCACAAGGCACAGGACTGTATCCAGATGGTTCTCAAATATGTCCAGTGGGGGAGACTCTACAACGTCTCTGGGCAACCTGTTCCATGTATGGTTACTGCATAGTAAAGAAGTTCTTCCTCATATTCAGGGGGAACTTCCTGTACATCAGTTTCTACCCATTGCCTCTTGTCCTATTGCTTGACACCACTGAGCAGAGCCTGGGCCCATCCAGATATCCATAATGATAGACACTGGTGAAGTTCCCTTTCAGTCATCTCTTCTCGAAGCTGAACAGGCCCAGCTCCCTCAGTCTGTCCTCATAACAGAGATTCTCCAGTCCCTTCATCATCTTTGCTCCCCTCCTCAGGACCTGTTTCAGGAGCTCCATGTCTCTCTTGTATGGAGGAGCCCAGAACTGGACACAACACTCCAGATGCACCTCACCAGGGCTGAGTAGAGGGGCAGGATCACCTCCTTCAATCTGTTGGCAATGCTCTCCCTAATGTACTCCAGTACTTGCCAATTTAATTCAGAAATAATCCTTCCCAAGGTTTTATGCATTCTAAATTGTATCATATACATTAATATCAGTCAACAAAAGTTTGACATATTCTTCTCAATCATAAATTAACTAAATATTCAAATATCTCACAAGCATAATTTAAATCATTTTTATGGTAAAGTAATTCAGCATTAAAACAGTTGCAGCTCTTAGAAAATATTTTTTTTTCAGCAAAGAAATAGATATAAATTCTTTTAAAAAGAATAAAATTATTATCTGTAAAAATAAAATTATTATTCTCCTCTTCTGTGTATGTCCTGCTGGTACTGTCTGTGAAAAATTTTTGGATTGTATAGTACATACAGATTTTGCATCTATAATGCTTTCTTTAATTCTTGTAAGTATATCAAGAGCATTAGCAGTATTTAAATCTCCCTGTCTTAACATGTTGTCTCTTTCACTCTCTAGATATTATTTGTCTTTTAATCTATTTAAACGAGTCATTCTATGAACCAGTACACTAAATGACCACCTAAAGACAGATTCCTGCAAAGCAGTTTCCTCCTTATCATTTGGTTCTCAGAGGTTCTGCTTTCCAAAGGCAATAAGAGTTTCTGCCAGAGTTTTTGTCCCCAGTCCAGGTTATTTATCAAGAGTAGCAAATGTTTTATCCAAAGCTTCAAAATTACGAAGAGTATTTGGTAAGTAAAATTATATAATGTCCTTTCTTAATCCAACCTCACAAAAGTGCATAAGAACTAAAAATGGCAAGAATCCCACAGAAAAGATCTTGCATAAGTGAAAAATCAATTAAGAGAATCCCAAGACTATCAGTTGAACAAGGAAGATTGTAACAGTTTAGTGGGACTTTGCTTATACCTTTTTTTGCTGCTACTACTGCTGCATATCATGAGGTTACACAGACCCAAAACGGCTAAGATACAAAAAGATTGACAGATACTAAGTCTGAGATTGACAAATACGGTCCACATTAAGGGATTTTTCATATATTTAATACATGTATGAACATGTATTAAATTTCCTATATTCCTATATAATTAAAGCAAGATGAAAGTGTGATAGTGGCTCCTAATAATATATGCATTTGCAGTGTGAGTAGGCTAGGTGAGATAAGGGACAAAGGATGACATATTAGCAACCCAAACATCTCACAAAATTATGGCCCTGATCTTTATCTCGCAAAGATGTCATAGGGCTCACGGAGATCTTTTGTTTAGAAGGGTGAAAGTTACAAGATAAGTTCTTGAATTGTTGAAAATGTGATTTGAAGAGAGGAAAAAAAAGGCTTTTCATAAAGGATGCAGAGTATCCCTGAGGGACTTGATAACACAGTGAAAACTGGTTTGATTTACTGCTAATGGATCAGCACAACAATTATGAATGTGACTACAATGTCTCCCTGGTTGATATTTAAATGCTGATTTTATCTTGTTTTAAAAATGTCAGAATTAGCAAAATGTTTTATTCCTAGATATTACTAATGTTTAGCAGAGAAAAATATATGGGAATGTTAATAGGGTAGAAAAGCTAATATTTGTCAGCATATTAAAAATGTTTTAATATAAGGCTTATTTTTTCAAAAAGTCTTCAGGAAGACTTATTTAATGTAGCATGAACCTTTACTGTACTTGTAAAATCTAGAGCACATGCATCATTATGGACCAAAATGTGAAGTACTAGGCTCATCATAAAACGGTGGAGTACTGCACAGCACAGCACAGCACAGGTTGAGCTTGACATATGAAATGTAGGCTCCTTTTGTAACTTGATGATTGTTTCTATTTTTAGTAAATAGGATTTAAGCACCTGCTTTGCTCCCTCATAATTTCAACATCTGTGGAAGGTTTCTTGTGCTTTGTCATTCAGTTAGAGGCACTAGTGACAGTCTGACTGTTTCATTTATCACTGTACATTCCGTTCTGCATTTGGAATTGATTGTTTCAAAGATGCAGCCTACTTTGAGTTCAGTAGGCAATTTTATGCATTGTCTGAAATGTCTTGTGTTATGCTAATAATAAAATCTTTTTGTAAGATACTTATCAAGGCCTAAGTAATAAAAGAGTTTGGAGTAGGCTTCAGCCTCTAAATTAAGACACGTCTTTTTTCAACAGAGCCTGAGAGCCCTGTATAGTGTTCCTCTGTGGAGCATCTCAGTTGTTTGAACTGTAGTGGTTAATCTGCAACAGAAGTCAGAATTTCTAAATTGCAAAGGAGAAACGTGCACTACAGCACTGACTGTTAATAAAATTGTGAATATGTTCCCTTTTCATAAAAATAAAGGATTTCTTATAACTTAATTGACTTTGTCATCTTTTTAAACTTCTCTAGAGACTGCTTTTTAAACCTTGAAATTTTGCCTACAGGCTGCTACAGAGATTGTTCTTTGTATATTACATACCACAGAAAAATATATCTATTTTTTTGAAATGTATAATGCAGCCTTTTGTGCTGAAGTGAACACTTAGAAATATCACACCAATAGTGGTTCAAAGGGGGAGAATTCTACTGCCTGGAAGGTTTTGGATATGGGAATTTAAATTCATTAACCTTGAAGAAATCTATTTTAAGTTCTATCATTAATTTCACAAGCCAGTCATTATAATTTTCAATGCTATGAAGAGCCTTTTCAGTTGGGTATTAGAAGGTTGTTTTGCCTGAGAAAAAAAGATAGATCCTTCTTACCCACTGCCTTTTCTTGAGCCCTGGTTTTGTAAAAAATTTCATGTTTATGATGCATTTGGTGTTTTCGTGGTCTGAAAGTTAGTTTGCCAGTTTGAACAGCAAATACCAATATACATTCAAGAGGGAGGATGTAGGATTCTTTTTAGTGTTAAACTTCTCTGTCCTATGTTTAATTATATACAGTACTTAAAAACATGAATAATATTTTTATCTTTGATGGCAGTTAACTATTGATTTCTTTGGCTTTAGGTTAGCCTGGTAATATTTACTATGGAAGCTTCAAAGTTGTGTAGATTTTATCTTGAATACATTTTCTTTCATTAGTAGCTCATTATCAAGCTATTGTAGAGACAGTTTCTCTGTATATGATTTCCTAAGAAATTAATAACATGATAAAAATTCTGGTAGCAGGAACACTGAATTTGTTCAAGTCAGGAACAGGAAGAGTAGCTTGAATATCTCGTTCCATATACTGTCTTTTTCCTGATGTCGGAGTGGTTAGAATATGGATGAAGAACTAAGTTAATTCTGGGGATCACTAGTACAGAAATTTCAGAACCAGCTATAAGTGTTAATGAATGACAGTGAGTTCAAATGGAAATGGAACTGCTAGGTTTAACACGTAGGAAAATATTTATTTTTAGAATAAAGGTCAAATTGTAGAAGAACTGTAGTTTTCTTTTATTAATCTTTAATCTAAAGCATCAGACTTTGTGTTCTGGAAGCAAAAAAGAAATAATAAAAAGGCTTTTACAGTGAAAGAATTAGGTGTTAAAGATAAAATACTTCAGTACTTTTTGAGAAGTCTGTATTGATCTACAGACATTGGAAAAGACTGAATAAAAGTTAAACTACCAATTTCCTTTTTTTCCCCAATGTTTTTGTCCCATACTTCAGCATGGGACATGATACGGTGTAGTCCACCACTTCCTGCAAAATAATATATAAGAGCAATAGTGATAAAGGACTTCTAGAAAAAAAAAAATTCTTCCCAAGACTGCTATTGCAAGAATGAGATTAGTTCCAAAGTAAAAAAATGTTTTGTAACCTTGATCACTCTAATTTACCTGGGTTATCTGCAAAGAATCCCACAGTTTGATTTTCTGTCTATGAAGGAGTCCAAAACCTTCTATATTGGAGAGGTAAGGATTAAGAAAAAAAAATCATCCAGGAAAAAAGATCCAGATCAGCTATTTTTTTCCCTGAAACTCTACACAACTGCATTAAGTTTAACATCTTCCCCCAAAAGCTGTTCTCTGTTTTTCCTGCCAACAGGCACATAAAAATTCTCAAGTATAAGCTCTGAAGTAAGAGGAAAATAAACACTTAAAACTTCCATACTCAATAAATACCTAATATTAAAAAAAAAAACCAAACAAACAAACAAACCTGAAAAAGAGCAAAATTTGAAAAATGTAAAGAATCTCAGTAATTCTGAATGGGGTTGCTTTAATCATATTAGAGTATTAGTAGAAAACTTCTGAATCCTTTGAATTCTTGTACAATTCACATTGATTTTTGTCCTGTCCTGATGCTAGATTTGTATTACATCCATTCTCATACTTTTTATTAAGAATTATATTTAAAAGAAAACATTCATTTCCTTTCAGATATTTACTCAGTTGTTTTTCCATTCTTTTTTGTGTTCATAGTTTAATTTAGATACACTCATTATCTCTCTTTTGTTTATTCTTTCTCTTCCTGTATCTCAGTAGTCTATCTGAAATCTCTCCTGTATGGAGATTATTGTAACCGCACTCTGTGATTAGTTTAGTTTATTACAGTGAAAACTTCCTAGAACTTTGAACTTTTTCTGTAAATTGAGGTTCAGCAGATATGAATCATATACTTGGGGGGGTTTTGTTGTCTCTTGTTTGGAAGCTATGATCAAACAATTTTTCACTGATTGGTTTATTTGTTCTAGTAGTTTCCTTTGCATTTAATGTGGATTTAACAAAGAGATAGAGAAAAAGTATGTTAGAAAGCCTGGATGTAAATAACTTTTGAAATTCCCAGGTCTTCCTTGTATATAAATGCACCCACATTCGGGAAGGAAAAAATAAGAATTTGTTGACTCTGTATGGAATCCAAGCAGCAACTGTGACATTCTTAAGCATGTGGAAACTAAAACAACATCCTCTCATTTGGTTGTGTTACTGGAGTGGTCAACCACCTTGTTTTACCCTATCCTAAATTTCTAAAAAGAAAGAAAATGGTGGGCTTGTGAGACAGCAGTTAGCCTTAATACGATGACTTAAAATATTTCATAAATCCTCATGTTTCAAAAATAGCTATAATTTTCATATATAAAGTTCTTCAAAGTCTTTTTATATTTTTTTTTCTGATTGGTAGCATAATGTCATTTTCATTTATGAAAATTTCTTATGGAAAGATTTAGACTTTGTCCTTATTTCAGCTAAATATTGAGTGCTCATCTATGGATGCTGAAAAGTTAGAAGCAGAGAAATTCTTCAGCTTTTTCTCAGGGTTCTGTGAGAGCATTGCTTTCTCACGCAGACTAGCTGAAAACAGTGAAGACGGTTTTGTAAACTAATTCTTTATCTTTGCACCTGGAGTTTGTTGTGACGTGTTGTTATGGTACATTGAAGAAACAATTTTGAAATAGGTGTTGTATGGCCTCCACCAATCATTCTAGGAGGTGGTTGATCAAGGGACCAATAGTACTATGCTACTCTTGCGAACCAAGTTATATAAACTGATTTATAATTAATTAAATACTCCACTTTTTCCTAAATTTTGATCGTGTCGTTCTTCGCCGCTCTCGGTACGGACAGCAACACCCACCTATTTTGTATCATTGGTTTCTTTCATTCCAAGGAGGAGAAACACCTGCTAACTCTGTAAAATCAGCAGTCCTTCAGAATGATTCCATATTTTAGCTTGCTCAGTTTAAAAGTAACATACCAAAAAAGCCTACAAGATCTACAAAACCAACCTTTATATCAAACCATTATTTGTTTAGCTTTATCTAGATGTGGGGATGTAAAGCTTGAATATGCACAGGTAAGCAGAGCGAGAAACTCGAGGAAGAGCCACACCCACATCTGTGAGTTGACTGATTTTACTCTAGAGAAAGAGCAGAAGGACAAAGACACAGACCTGCAGCTTCAGAACAGCTTCATTGCTCTGGTAGAATGTGAGGGAAGAAGACTCTAGAGCAGTGCTAGAGCCAGCCAAGCCTGAAATGCAAGCCAACATCAAAGGAAACCAGCAGGTAGTAATAGTTGGAGACTCTTCCTATGGGGAATGGAGGCCCCCATCTGCCAGTCCTGTTTGCTGTCTAAGGAGACTTGTTGCTTGCCTTAGGCCCAGATAACAGATGATATGGGGAGACTTCTGAGGTTTGTCCTGTTGCCTTTCCCTGGTCTTAAATTAAGAGCTAGACACGGTTAAGGGAAAAAAGGGGTTTTTACCTCAGTATTTAATAAGGATCCTTATGGTGCACCACTTTGCCAAGGTGGAATACGCCGAAATGCACACACATGGTACATCGCATATACAATTTATGGACCTTGCAAATTAGCATATCTATCAAAGATTCCCCAATGAGAAGCTTAAATGAATAGTGTGATATCCCCCCATCTCGAGGAATTCCCCCCTGGATGGGCCTATCTTAGTATACAGGATGTGTTCTGGAGAGGACCTTGGTTTCTCAGGATAGCGTAGGGCTTTCCGGCCTCCAACTGTGACACCTCCAGGATGTTTGGTCTCCTGGCTTAACAGAATATTAGGACTATGTTAAATTATTGGGCTTAAGGAATTACAAGTATGCATGCTAAAAGCATTGAGGATACATAAAATCTATATAAAAGGCTATATAAAAGGTATATAAAGAAAAGGCAAAAAATCATCATGGCATAAGTCCAGCCCTTGGATTATTTTCTGTTGCTGTTCATGCACATGGACACTGGTGGTACTGTGAGGGAAGATATCAACCACATCAAGAGTAGTTTCACAGCTCTGGGTGTGAGAGTGAAGGGCATAACAACCCACACTGTTTCACCTCAGTCCTGATGGCTAAAGAGAAAGGCTTGATTAGGAGCAAGTGGGTACTGCAGGTCAATCACTGGTTGCATAGCTGGTGTCATACAGCGATTAGGCTTTTATATCATGCTATCTGTTTTGAGGATTGAGAACTGCTGGACAGGCCTAGTTCTTAGGGTCAAAATGTGGGAGAAAGTAGCAGTAGAAGAAGAAGGAAAGAAATAGGGACCCCAATCTTATATTTTGTCATTTTAAAATGAAAAATTATTAATAATTTCCAAAACAGCAAGGATTTTCCTGTTTCATCAAAAATTTTTTTTCTCAACAGTTATACTTTTAGTGTACAATTCAGTTTATATCTTTTCCCTTTTTTGCTCCCTTTTTCACGTATCTGATGTGGAGACCCAGTCTTCCAATAAATACCTCAACGTAAGTGCATGTTATGTGTTTTATAAAGATTCGAGGATAGTATCACTATTTACCCTTGATAAACAGTGAGAAAGTCATATGTATTGGTAATTAGTGAAGATTCTTCTTCTTGAGTATATGGTAATCATAACTGCCTAAGGCTGGATGGTGTGCTGATAATGACGGGAATGTCCTTTAAACAAGAAGAGAAGAAAAGCAGTACAGAGATGAGAAAGAATACAGATTTAGAGAACTGTAATGACATGAAGGAAGGTGTTTTCATCATTTGACAAGAGGATATGTTCTTTTTTAACCTCATCCAGCTCACTCTCTCTGCTAATTTGCCAAGGGAGGGTGCTTGAGGGGAAGAGTGGTTGCACTCCACTCAAGGCTATGTGGTTCAATTTGTAGGTTTTATTCAGGATATCATGATATTGCCCTTTTCATACATATTTAACATCTACAGCGCACTATCTATTTAAAAGTAATATATCTGTCCTCCTATTTGTACCCCCTAAAGAAAAATCTCTCCACTGGACCTCTCAACAGTGAAACTCCTTGTGGGCTTTCAGTTGCAGATGCTCTGGCAGTGGTGTTTCAACAGAATATTGATGCTTAGAAGTGACTGAGGACAAGAAAGCAGTGAATGTGAGGAGTCATCACAGAATTGATCTGGTGTAACCCTAGGATCTACATAAACTACAATATATATTCATAAAATTAGACAAATTCATTTAACAACCAAAGATAGATTGTGTAAAAATTGACTGAGCCACCAGAATCAAAGGGTAGGGATCACTGGTTTGACACCAGCAGTGACCTGGAACAAATGGAATACCTCAAGGGTCAACACTGGGAAATGTTGGGCTTTTTAAAGTGTTCAATATCTTAATCAATGATCTGGATGATAACATGGAATTCACTCTCAGCAAATGTGTGAACATTACTATATAAGGCGAGTGACTGATACACCAAATGTTAGAGCTATTGTCCTGAGGGACCTGTAAAAAGCTGACAACTGAGCCAAAAGAAATCTATTAAATTTCAGGAAGGAGACTGTACATCAGTGCAGGTTAGAATACCAAACAGCTAAATAACAGTGCGCCATGCACTTAGGTATGATTCCCTCTTATCATCTCCTTGTCTCTAGTTACTAGAAATTTAGAGATTATGTCAACCAACTGTGTAATCTTTGTGTAAACCTCCTGGAAAGAGCTGTAACAGACTTCCAGGAGAAGAACTGGCCCTGGACAAAATAAGTCAACGACATACTGAAGCTTTTGTTCTCTTTTGTTTTTTGTTCTACAGAATTGGAAATAGATATGATATCCCAACTGATGGCTTATATCCATTGCCATCACTGGTTAGAGGAGGCACTGGTCTAGGCTGGGCGTGGGGAGAATTTCACAGAATTCTAATTAAACTGTAAATTCCTTCAGTAAGTCTCTGATACCAGCAGTCTGATTGAAAGACCACTGAAAGCAGCATACAAGGAATTGGAGTGAATTATATTCCCTATTAGTGACAGTTCATTGTTTATATATATGGTCAGTAAATCTGTAGCAGTAGCAAAAAGGTGTATATAAGTACATTCATATGCACAAGGAGGAATATAGTCAGACATTTACTGAGGAATTACGGTGTGAAGTCAGAATAATCAAATTACATTGATATGGCATCTCAAAAGTAGCATAGTAAACATAGGACTTTTAGTGGAAATATTTCTTCCGAGTTCCTTATCTGAATGAATTTTGGCCTTTTAGTTGCATGAAAGAAGATAGTATTCTGAAGAGATGAAGAAGGCTGCTGATTCATGTACACTGATCTATACCCATGAATTAATGAGGAAAGAAAATTATGCAGTATATATCTAGTAATGTGTAAGCTATAGTTCATGACAAGGACCTCCACACATTGTTTCTCAAAAGAACTTGGAAGTGACAGGAAAAAGTTAACAGAATGTTCCCAGCCTGACGTTAACCAAAGGTGTTAATACACTGTATGAACAGGGCAATACTGAATATCAGTATAATGATTATATAATCCACGTATTTGCTAGCATTGAATATGATGGATTATCTGTAGCTAATATGCAAGAATGATGTGGCAAAATTAAGAAAGGGTTGTAGAACAAAGCACAGAGCTGAAGATTTACTCTTAAAGTACTAACAAACGTGGTGTAATCATTATGCAAAATGCATTGGTGGAAGAAAACCATGATTGGTATAGGCTATATTTGTAAAAAAAAGTATTTTGGCACAAAACAAATGTATTGGTGGGTAAACATTGATATTTGGTCTCATATCCATCATATGCTGCTGGAAGATTTCGCTTCACATTAGTCTTAATTTGGTCTCCTATGTGGTAAGTCCCAACTACACGTGTAATTCAAAGCTTTCAGAAGAACTATCATATCATAAACCTTTGCTTCTTTGAGTGTGGGCTCTTTGGAGAACTGTCGCTGTTATACCTGGGACGGTGAGAAACGACACAACCAAGGTCCGGAGAAAATGGCTTATTTAATTAATTATAAATCGGTTTATATAACTTGATTCGTAAGACTAGCATAGTACTATTGGTCCTTTGGTCAACCACCTCCTAGAATGATTGGTGGAGGCTATACAACACCAATCTCAAAATATTTTCCTCGGTGTACCATAACAATACTAACTGAACAACAGCAGGTGCAAAGATAAAGAATTAGTTTACAAAAACCCGTAGCAGTGTTTTGCATAGTTTTTGTGAGAGACACAGAGTTCTCATAGAATGCTGCAGAAAGCTGAAAAATCCCTCTACTAAAGCTTTTCAGTGTCCACAGAGAATCCCTCTGGATGCCTCACATTCTATTTTCTCCAGCCTCATGAAGATGATGACAGCAGATCAAGAGACACGTCTGTTGTCCCCACCACCATTGCCTAGACAAATGCTAATGTGCCAAATCTTTAAATCAGATCCTGTGAAATTTTCAAGTGGTGCAATGTGTCTGCTGTCTCCTCCATCTTCCCACTAAGTTTGGGGGTACTCAGCACTAGGCACCCTAGACAAGCTGTGGGAGATTTAATCTGAACACCCAGGTCACAGGACATCCTCTTCCCTGGAACAGAGAAAATGGATGGGATAAGTAAGGTAACTTAAACTCTGTCGAGAAACTGGTGCTTTCTTCCTGGGCTACGACAACAACATCTGTGATATTTTGGTGGTGCTGTTCTGCATTGTGGTAGATGCTGTTTGCCCCTGTGCCACTGGGTCCTGAGACTGTCCTCTGACAAGGATAAATATATGAATGTTAGAGGAAAAGGGTTAACATGACATTAAATTAGTAAAAATCGGGAACAGAAGCAAAAACCTGGGAGAAAAATGTGATGGCCAAAATCATCATCATCATCATGTTAGCCAACATGATTCCCTAGAAACTAGCTCTGGAAAATCTTGCCCATATGGTCTAACTAAAGGGACAAACAATACACTTGCAGCAGTGCTAAGAATGAAAGAATCTTAGCAATTGCCACATTTTCCAGATAAAGCAGTCCCCTCTCCTCCAGGAGATCTGAACATCTAAAGGAGTGTAAAGTTCTGCAGTCTGGGAGTGCATATTACCTGATCAGGTTGATCTCTACTTCTTCCTGTTGTGGTCCTATTATTGTTACCTGGAAGCATGGTTTGGCAGCTCTGTCACCACCATTGTCACCTATCCAGTGCATCCTGCTCCTGAGTTTCCATCTGATCTCTATGTGGACCCTAAACTATTAATCCTGCTGAACATCCTGGATCACACCTGTGATGACAGGCTCATTCATCTCCCTTCTCTCTGTCTTCTCCTCTGCCCAAATTACCACCCGGGTACTGGGGCACTACAGAGGATTCAGGATGACTTTTCTGATCCAAGCTGCCTCCCTTCTCTGGTAACATGGGGACAAATCAGCAGGGAGCACAGAGATGCTGCAAAACCTCTTCATCAGAGGAGAGCAAAAGAATAAGCCTATCAGTCCTTAAGTATCTTTGAAGACACAACAGATTAACTTTCTGTCTAATGTCATCTTTTCCACAGACCACAGCTACCGAAGAACACAGTTTCTGCAGATCATAAACCTGATCAACTCCTGTGAGGGATGGCTGAAAATGAGCTCTGAATAAAATAGGTATATGAGGAAGGATTAGTGGTACCTCAAAGGCTTGAGGGCTGGAAGCATATATGAGGGCATTTGCTCTCTATATATATCAAAGAAAAGCAGTTTTAAGTCCAGAGTTTTCGAAGACTCAAGTACAATTGCATGATAGATATGAAGTACTTTGATATTCATTGAGTGCACGCATTTATTGGTTTAATTTCCTCTGGAAGGGGGTGGGTGTGTGGGTGGGGGGGGTGTGTGTGAATATGTGGTCTGAAGCAGCTTTGAGAACTAACTCAGCCCATAATAAGTGGAAGTATTTTCTTTAGAAGCTCACTACTGCTCCCATCCAGAGTGCAAATGCACAGTCTTAGACAACTGATTTGATTCTGGAACACTTAATACTTGTCTTCTACTTCCAGTGTCTCTAGACTGCCCTTTTTTCACATGGCTTTTCTGTCAGCTGCTGTGAAAGCAATAAATGATGTTTGAGTTTGTGGTTTTGGTTGATTACTTGTTTATTGTGAAGGTGGTTAGACTTCATGCAGTCAGATTCTAATATCAGGGCTCTGGGAAATGTATAAAAACCATGAAATCAGGCTGCCTTTGCAGAGAGTAAATAAGTACTGTAGTTCTCCTGGAGACACATCATATCATTTGAACTAGCTCCTACTTCTAGTGCTCTGCTGGTTGATGCCTTTATTGATTTATGGCAAATATAATTAAGCAACCTGTCAGTATTCAGTTAAAAATTTAAATGGTTTCTGAAGAGAAAACAGAGAAAAAATTAAAAAAAAAAACCTCACAGAGAAAGAAAGAAAACCCCTTAAAGAACCCACTTTGCTAGCTTTAACCGCTTCAGGGGGTTGTTATTTTGTTTGTTTTAATGTTGAGGGTAAATAAGCTCTCCCTGCAGTGCTTCTGCCAGCATATGTACCTGCACTAAATGAAGGTGAGGTGAAAAGGAGTAATCAGAAATAGGCAGGATGAAATTAAGTCTGCCTCTAGGCATGCTTATATATGCAAATTAAACAATAGAATATTACAAGGGCTTTTGCAAAGTGTTTTGGAAAACAAAAACTTGTGGACTATTTTGTAAGGGTCAATTCTGAATGAGGCATTTGAGCACACAAGTTTAGTACATTTCTAAAACTCAAGAACCCTTCTTTTTTCATATTTCCTTCTAAAGAATGCATGTCAATTTTAAACCATTGAAATACAACATGCAAATATGTAAAAGTGAGTGGAAATATTGTAGGTGTGTTGAAAGAGCCAACACAGCCTAGGATTTGGCTGGACAAGGTGCTGGACCATCTTGTCTAGACTGTACTTTTGCCTAGAACGTTTGGACCAGATGATCTTTGAAGTCCCTTCCAACCTGGTATTCTACAGTTCTGTGGTTTGAAAGGGTGCAGTTTTGACAGCATTTAACACTATTTAGTATTTTAACAGTGTTCATTTATTTTTGCATTCTTAAATAATATAGTTATCTGATAACATATTTAAGAAGGGATGGAGAAAGCTGCAGTGCAACTGCAGTCAGAGAAGAGAGGAATGAGAATATGTGAGAGAAACAGCTCTGCAGACACCAAGGCCAGCGAAAAACAAGGAGGAGATGCTCTAGACACCAGAGGAGAGTGGTGAAAACCATGGTGAAGCAGCTGTGCCTCTGCAGCCTGTGGACCCCCACAGGGGATCAGAGATCCACCTGCAGCCCCTGGAGGACTCCACCTTGGAGCGGGGGGATGCCCAAAGGAGACTGTGACCCTGTGGGAAGCCTGAACTAGACCAGGCTCCTGGAAAGACCTGTGGACCTTTGGAGATAGGAGCCCATACTGGAGCAGATTTGCTGTCAGGACTTGTGACCCCATGGAAGGGACCCACACTGGAGGAGTTTGTAAAGAACTGTAGCCTGTGGGAAGGATTTACATTGCAGAAGTTCACGGAGGACTGTCTGGAGCAGGGGAAGTGTGAGAAGTCCTCTCCCTGAAGGGAAAGTGATGAACTGATCAAAACCCCCATTCCCCTGTCCCCCTGCATTGCAGAAAGGGATGAGGTTGAGAAAATCAAGAGTGAAGACAGGCAGGGGGAAAGCATGTTAAGATTTGGACTCATTACCCTACCCTGATTTGGCTGGTAATAAATTAAACTAATTTTCCTAAGCTAAGCCTGTTTTGCCTGTAATGGTATTTGGTGAATAATCTCTCCCTGTCCTTATGTATGCCTTTATGTCCAGCCAGGGTCAACCACCACACAGTACTTAGTGAACCCAATCAACTTCTCCATACTTTGAGGGGAAGGGACAAATACGATAGTAAAGCAAGACAGTGAATATATTGAAATATATATTTCTATATATTGAAAAAAATTGAAGAATCACTTCAATTGAAAAAGTTTTAAAAGCTTTAGAGCTTTACAGCGACAGACCTCATAGGCCACACAGCCTGTGTGAAATTGGATTCCATGTGATTATTTCTGGGCAATAATTCAGAGCAAATAACATCAAGAAAGCCTTGCATAAATCCTGACAGAAAAAGTGGATTTAAATCAAACTAATAGGTTGCAAAACATATGAAATATGCTTTGCACTGTGCCTTGGAGACACATGGCCAAATCCATATTCAAAAAGTAAAAACAAACCAGAGTGATTTGAAGAATAAATCACTTGTCATCGTGATCTTTAAAAATGCCAGAATTTAATGCAAAAATATAATCCTAACATTTATTGCAGCAAAAATAAATGTCAACATATTAGACTTAACTGGCTAAGCCTTGTGGTAGCATTTCTACAAAGTGAAAGGAACATGACAAGTTGTATTTCACATTTATTAGAATAAGATTTGGTCTTCTTTATCATAAGCAGTAGATTTAAACACTTTATTTTAATTTACTTCACAGTATTGAGAAAAACATTGACTCAGATAAGAAGTGGAATACCATATACACTTTTCTCTGAAGCAATCAATCAACTTTAGAAGCTAAATATGTAATATGACAACACTAGAGTTTTGCCATGGAATAAAAAATGCAACATAAAATGTTTGTGACATTTCACAGACACTACTTAGAAACATATCTGCTATATCTAGAACATCATAAAAGCTATATTCTACTATTGTTTATAACAGATATATCTTCATAAACATGTAATTACACATTACTATACAGAAGGACTGAGACCATCTTTTGAGCAAAAGATGTACTGCTAGGTACATATCCAGACACAATTAGTGTTCTAATTCCTTCTCAAACCTCGATTTTGTGCAACACTTGTGTGCTCTTTCTCTCCTTCCATTACTTAGGACATTATGCTTTCCAAAGTGTGTTCCTACACATTGCTAGCATAAATAGACATTTGAAACTTAGGCATCATAGAGACTAGAAGTTTTTAAAATCCTGTATTCATAAGAAATAATCCAAATTCATTGGAAATTACTACATTTTTCTTGTTATAGCAGTGGTAGCTTTAACTTCAATTATTGTTCATTGCCTCACAGGTTAACATGTTTAGATCATTTTCTTTCAGACAACAAATAATATTTGCATATGTCTAGAATAATAAAGTAACATAAATATTAAAATATCAGTATGATAACTGCATTAAATATCTATATGAAATAACAGTAAAAAAGTTTATAATTGAAAAATACTTCAAATTTATATTTAAATTTGCAAAACTTAAGCATTTAGAAGATGACAGGTTTGTACTTCACGCAGTATTACTTCAACCTCGGTGCTTTCTATGTGACAATGTCAGAGGTAGTTATCTCTTTAAGAGAAAAAGAAAGACATATGTGGTCATGTAATTGAAGAACAAAAGCATATAGAATTGTCAGAATACAGTATAGTTATCTATATGAGAATTACTTTTTAGTATAAACTGTCCACTTTAAAGCCTTAAAGTTTGTTTATGTAGTGATACACAACAGTACAACATCTCCTAGTTTTGCTTTACCTTTTCTTTTAAAATTTCAGTGTTCAGATTTTTTTAAAAAAGGCAATGACAGAAAGAAATATATTTAATTGTCTCCCAATGGCTGAGGGAAGATTGTGCATGTTACATAAAAGAAACTACTCTGCAGTTTTCCATATTTCTTGCTCCAGGAGTGGCAGCAAAACAATCCTGCATGTGGCAGAGCTGCCAGGAGTCACTGATGTGTCTGACTGGTGTGGCTGCTGGTGCTGGTCTTGTTGGAGCTCCCTGGAAAACCTAAATAATTTGCCAGAGTAGATGAAAAAGGAAACCCCAGTGAGAGAAAAGAGAGTGCTGGAAATGGTATGAAGTGGTCTCTAGTAATGTAGATAAGCCCATTAAAACTGTCCAGAGTGACAATTGGTCCTATTTACTAAAGCTAATAGGTACAGGTAATAGAAATCCAGCAAAGGGCCAGTTTTTTAGCAAGTAGGTTAAAAAGAGTCTACCTTAGAAAAAAGTATAATCACATGACAAGTTCAGAAGATCCATGACTATTTTAAAAGGCGCTTTTTTTTCCCTAATATCAGACATAAACATTTGTGCCAATCTTTTCAATGAAATAAACTAAATTATTTTCGTTTTCAGGCAGTCTTCAAACATGCATACGTTTGGTTAGTAAGAGGTATGAGCCGACCGACTTGTTATGGATTTGTCCATGGAACTGGTTACTTTCATTATCATATGTAGGGGCTGAGGGAAACATTCTCCTTTTTGGTGCACATAAGGAGAAAAGCTGGTACGAACTAAGTGCTGAGTCTAATTGAAAGCTTTATAGCCTCTGCAAGTGCTTATTTTTGAGGAGACTCTCATATAGATTATCTCCCACACTGCTTTGGCAATTGGCATGGGTCAGCTCTGGCTCTCAGGCATTTTAACGAATTTCACTCCCTTGGAATGCAACTTGTAAAATGGGCCCTATGACAGACTCATTACATCCTTTGCTGTTTGTAGGGGGCTTTAACAGTCTTATATGCAAATGCCTCATTTTCATTCATATAAAATACTATATGACATAAAAGTGTATGGTATATACTTCACATATCAGTAAAACAAGAAGTTGAGTATTCTTTCATTTGAATGACAAAATGTACAGTTACACATTTAACTCTGAAGTATGTGCTAAGAAAAGGAGTTGTAGCATGTATTGATTATTGCATTTAAATTAGAAACTAGTTAGCATTTTTGATAATAAATAAGGTTCACAAATGTTTAAGAATTACACTGCTGTGTATAAATAATAAAAATGACAATCTAATTACATGCACTAAAATTATGCTGCAATCAAAGAATGAAAAGCTAGTATAATATTCTTTTTTAGAGGAAATCAAGCTTCTCTTTCAGTGGAATCTTATTTCTGTCTAGATTTTATATCCTTCAACTTACAGATACATAAAAGTGTTTATAGACCTGAAACTGGTAGCCACTTGAAAATGTTTAAAAATTTCTACAAAAAAATTTATCGAGCTTTTGACATATCACAAACTACATATACTTCTGCTCATATACTTTTGTAGGTAACATGAAAAATTCTCCTTACTTTTCCTCTCCCAAAAATCCCCATTGTATTTTCATCTCCTCATAAAACATTCACTAAAGCAAACAGAATGTTCAGGCACTAATATTGTATTTTATGTTTCCACTACTTCGTAAAGGAGCTTTTTTTATTTTGATTTATGTTTCATTGCCCCCTGCTGTTTGATATAGACCTTTTTTTGTTTTTTAAAGAATCAACATCTTAGTCTACTTTCTTTACTAATGAAAAAGGAACTAGACTTGAAATCACCTTCTCTAATTATGATCTCAGATTCAATATTCGGTTTTTTTTTACCTGAAAGACAGAAGCATTCAAATAGTGCAGTCATTCAATTAAACTATTATGAAAATACTTCAAAATGAAAGAAAGTGCATTCAAGTGCCATCTCCTGTCTTACACGAAATATTGAGATGCTTTAATAGTATTTTTATATGCAGTGTTTCGTCCTTCTTTAGTTACTGTCTTGAGATACAGAATGCTTCATGTGAAAAAGGAGTTTTCCTTTCATATGCAGATCTATTAGCCCCTACTCCTCGAGAAGGATTTTCTGTTGCTTGATGAGACTTTTCACTTAGATATTCTCATCACCTGTCTCAACACAGTTCTTTTGATTTTTAGAAATTTTTACGTGAAAAAGCTGAAGCCCTTACTGATGTTCATTTTTTTCTTCTGGAAGTTACACAGAAATTTTGCCCAAGCAATACTTTTTCACATGTATAAGAACATCTACAAGACTTCTCTAGTGCAATCTTAATAGATATGACAGATATTGACTGTGTCCACCAGCAAAAAATCTGTGTACCCTATGAATGGTTCCCGTCTTCAATTAATCACACTTGTGGTAGGGGAGCATTGGCTCTACCAAAGTGAGATTTTTTTTTTTTTAATAAATGAGATATATAGGCAATGACAGCAAAAACTTGGTGCAAAAGGCTTCCGTAAGTCACAAAATCTCATCAGTGTCATTAGAATTGTGGGACTATATTTAAAGTTGTGGGTTTACTTTAAAAACTGAATTTGGAAAAGTTACTTGGGCTTCTAAACCAAATCCACAGACACTCTATAAGGCAACTGGAGCCCATGCAGAAGAATAGTGACATTTGTACCATTCCCACTACACCTAAAGGGTAGCTCTACCAACATGAAGGGGAGCCTGAAGACTCAGGCTAATATCTGGTTTATCTTGGCTGATGAGATAGCCTGAATTAAACCTCTTGTATCTGGCTGCACCAAATGGAGAAGGCATGACTTACCCACAACACCTTCTTTCAGTAATATGTCATTTTATTTCAGTTTGTCAGAGGCAAACTAAGAACATAGCCAATTAATTAGCTCAGATGACTTGGATGACTTGATAATTTGTCTGAGCCCTGAGGCTTCTTATTAAATATCCACAGTTTATAATGTAGTACAGAGCTGGAATACCCAAGCCAGATCAGATGCTGTGTAGGTGTGTTACATCAGTATAAATGCTCAGCTCTCTACAAGTTAATTTAGAATATTCTTTGCTTAAGGGAAGAAGCAGCTACAGATAGAGCCACAAATGCATTTATTTCTGTTTCTCAGCTAATCAGAATCATGAGTCCTTTTATTGGAAAAGATTTACAGCCTCTATTTGCCCACATCACAGAAAAGTGAGGAACTAAGCTGATTGCACAAAGAATTACTTCAAAATTACCTTTTGTGTATTTTAGTATGGCTTTTGATACTGACCCTCAAAGTATCCTTCTGAACAAGTTGTCCAACTGTGGGATGAGCAGGTTCATGGTGTGCTGGCCAGGACTGAACCACAAGGCTCAAAGGGTTGTAATGAGTGGGGCTACAGCTGGCTGAAGACTGGCCATTAGTGGTGTTCTGCAGTGTTCAATTCTAGGGATGGGTCTGTTCCTCTCAATGCAGGAGTTGAATGCACCTTGAAGTGCAAGGAGTTGAATTAAATATTTTGATGATACTAAACTGGGAGAGGCTGTTGGCTCTCTCAAGGGAAAGAGGACTTGCAAAGGGACCTAGATAGATTAGAGCTTTGGAAAATCATCATGAAAGTCAACATAAAGAAATACTGTATTCTGCGTCTGGGATGGAGTAACTCTGGGCACAACTGGGAGAAGAGTCATTGGAGAGCAGCCCTGCGTAAAGGATCTGGGGCTGCTGGTCAGCAGCAGCTCAGTGTGAGCCAGCAGTGTGCCCTGTCAGCCAGAGAGCAAATGCATCCTGGGGTGCATCAAACACAGAAGCACTAGTCAGCTAAAAGCATTCAGCATTCAGCAGGTGCAGGCTCACCATGAGCACTGTGTGCAGTTCTGGGCCTCACAAGTTAAGGATGTTCAGGTCTTTAAATGTCCAGAGAAGGATGTTCAGGTCTTTAAATGTCCAGAGAAGGGCATCTAAGATGGTGTAAAGGGCTGAAAGGTATGTCCTGAGGAGTGGCTGAGGACGTTGGCCTTCTCTGGTTTGAAGAAAAGGAGGCTGAGGGGTAACCTCATTGCCCTCTGCAGCTTCCTGAAGAGGGGAAGGGGAGAGGGAGGCACTGAGCTCTGTTTCCTGGGACTCATGTATGTGAATGGTTCAAAGCTGAGCCAGGGGAGGCTCAGACTGAGTATTAGAAAGCATTTCTTTATTGAGAGGATGGTCAAACCTTGGATCAGGCTTACCAGAAAGGTTGCTGATGCCCCAAACATGTCAGTGTTTAAGAGGCATTTGGATGTTAATAACATGCATTAACTTTTGGTCAGCCTGAAATGATCAGGCAGTTGTACTAGGTAATCTCTGTAGGTCCTTCCAACTGAAATAGTATGTTCTGTTCTATTCTATTCTATTCTATTCTATTCTATTCTATTCTATTCTAGTCTCACTCACCCAGGCAGCATCTACATTTTTTCAGCAAGAAATTAAAAGGAGCTCAAGACAAAGAACAAAACAGAGGAAGCCTCTGAAAGAGAATGAGAGAATAAGTTTGAAGGAGAAAAAAAGACTATTTAGGCTGGTGGAAGACTATCGCAACATACTTTTGTGGAGGAAGGTACAAGAAAAAAACTTTGGAGCAATAGGAAGGTGGAAACAGGAGACTGGGAGAGAAGACAAATGTGAACAGAGGCATTTACATGCTCATCAGTAGAAAAAATAGACTGCAGTCCAAGGTCTAGCACTGGAAACTTTGGTAATAGTGTTATTATGAATTTATGAGTCTGTATCTTGTCCCTCTTGCAACACTCCTGTCCACTCATACATATCCACATATTTCAGTTTTGTTTGCAAACACACCCCACTGGATCCAAACCTCATAACCATAAAATAAGAAAATGTGTATTTACTTCTCCAGAAATTCCTCCTACAGTCTTTGTTCTGGTTCCATGTTGCTTTGTTTTTCCTGCAACAGAGCACAATGTGTTACAATATTTCAGTTTTTGTTCAAAATATCTTGCTATTATTTCCAACTAAGAATTTGTTTGCACGTTTGTCCACAGCTAGAAATTGTTGATGGAAAAGCCTGAATGAAAAATTATCATTGTTATTTATACAGGAAGTTTTAGAGTGTTAGTACAAATCAATGGTGTTAATGTTTTTCTCTTAACATTCTGGCTGCAGTGTTTATTGTTTCATGCTTCTTGACTCTTATTTTTGACTTCTGGAATCCATTTATACAATTATTTAGCAACGTAGCTATTGGCTATGAAACTTACCTCACTTCCAGCTTATTCATAACTTTCACATGAGCATCATGCTGCACATATCTATCTAAGATAGATCCTAAGTGTGCATTTTAACAATTGGGATAATTTTTTAGTGAGTTCTCTTCCTCAGTGACACATTGCTCTGATCTTCCATCCTGAACATTGTCTTCATTTGTTTTGTAAATCTTTCATAACGTTTTAGAAATATGTGTTCTGTCTGGTTCTCTTCCTAGACATTTGACAGTTTTCTCAAGAACTATAGTCTTAGGAAATGCCTTTTTGTGCCACTTTAACATCCCAATATTTTTATCACTTTAAGCATTTCAATATTTTTATCACTTTAAGCATCCCAATATTTTTTTTGTTTCTCTTAGGGGTCTGTGCCTTTTAAAAAGATTTGTTCTTTATATATCCATACTTACTGTTACTGTTTTTACTTTTTCTTGATTATTGTACGTGTCAGAGATCATCTCCTTTGACCAATATGTATATAAAATAAATGAGGTCAAATATGTGCCAAATCTGAGGCTAAACTGTGTGGAGGCTTGATGTCAACTGTGGGTGGTATACAATCCCAAGATGATTACTGATTAGCTTTGTAGATATACAGAATTCTATACCACAGCCTTACTTTGATGGTAGTTGCAAATTTTCCTATTCTCTAGCAAAGCCAGTTGAATGAAGTAGAAAATCTTCCTATTTTTTTATAGAAATGGAAGAAGTAATTAGAAGAACTTCTGTATGGGTTTTGTTTCTCTCAGCCACATTCTTCTCTCTTGCAGTACACCTGAGGTCTGGGAATTTTCCCTAACAATACCAATTGTTCCAGCTTATTGGGTTGCTCATAGAAACAATAACAGAAGCTGTTTCCAGAATGTAATTTGGCAGGATATTTTATTACCAAAATAATTGTGCAAGAATACTCGTTATGTACTTACAAGACATAAGAACATATCTGGAATATTTCTCAGCTTACATAACCTATTCTTCCCAAAGAAGAAATAAAACAATCATATATAAATATGTAAAAATAGTTGATGATATACAATAATAATAAACTAATATAGATATTGTATATCTGCTATTGCAGATTGCACTTCAGAGATTTTTTTCTTTCCTATTAGTTGCAATAGAAAAGCCATTCTTTTCATTAAGTCAAACAAAGTCACAATAAAGCAGTTCACTGTAGCAATAGGTTTGACACGCTAGATTAAGAATATGTTTGAGGCAAATCAGAACCAGTCTATGTGAACGTGTGCTGATTTAGATTCTGTGAGTGAAATACATACATGCCTGGATATCTTCATAAAATGGGGCAAAAGGCAAATACTGTTCTTATTACTGTTTTCTAAAAATTCTGATCCAGACCACAACCCTACTATTCTATATAAACTCCAAATAAACATTAAGAAATAGTCTTTGTTTCAACAGGTCATAATGTAATCAATATGGGAAAGAAAAAGAACCAGAGAAAAATCATTCTTACTTGCGAGGTTAGAGAATTGTGGTTCACAGAAGTCTCACAGAAAGGTGATAGAAATAGCATCTTATTTGCAAAAGGGATTCAAACTTGTAATTAGCTATAACTTACACACATGTAGAAGGAGAAAAACTTCCATACATACTTCCATACATACTAAGAGAAAATATATCACATGGTTTATTGTTTTTTCATAGTTATCTGCAGATATTTTAGTTCTGAAAACAAGACTAGGCTCCATTCATAGAAGTCAAACAGCATTATTTCAAAGCCAAGGGGGAACGATTTCAAACTGAAAGAAAGCAGGTTTAGATTAGGTATTAGGAAAAAATCTTTGCTGCGAGGGTGGGGAAGCATTGCAAGAGGTTGCCCAAAGAAGTGAATGCCCCATCCCTAGAGGTGTTCAAGGCCAGGCTGGATGGAGCTCTGATCAATATGGTCTAGTAAAAGGTGTCACTGCCCATGGCAGGGTGGTTGGAACTAGATGATCTTTAATGTCCCTTCGAACCCAGGCCATTCTATGATTCTACAAATAATTTACTTCCTCATATGCATATTCTTATTGTTTTTTTCTTCTGCATGACAGCTGTAGGGTTATGAGAAGTAATGAGCTGAAATAAGCCAGGATACTGAAGCAGTCTTGCCTCACAATGTATTGATTGAGAGAAGACTCCCTACTCAGAGAGTGCTTCCACCAGATGATTATAGGCAGATAACCCAGATGTTTAGATTTAACTCATAGAGTTTGATTTTAAACCATTCAGGTTGAAAGATGAAAAGCCCATTTTACCTGGATTGTTGTTTACAGTCAAATTTGCCTCTCTTTGCAATATTTGCAGGATGGTAGCAGATGTGTGATCATAAGATTTGAACCACAATGCTCTGAGAAGTTCAAGCACTGAGCCAAAACAAGAAAGTCTGTTCAGAAATCTCTGCTTCTTAAGTTTTCTTAATTTTTCAAGAGTTTCATCACAAAATCAGAGAATCCTCAAGTTTGAAAAGCACCTCTGGAAATCACCTAGTCCAACCCCCCCAATAAGGCAGGTTCATTTTTGTTTGTTTGTTTATGTGTTTATATGTTTGACAGTAGACCTCATTAGAAATTTTGTTTTGGTTTTTTTTTTTTTTTTTGGATTTGGGTTAAAAGCTAATTGACCTATATTGCTGGAAGAGACACTAAATACAAAGCCATGCTATGCGTGCCAAAGGAAAAAGGAGCACTTGTGGAAGCTTATATATGTGTATATAAATATATATATATGTATCTATGTATATATGTAAAATTTGTAGACACATATATAGAAATATGCTGTTTGCCTGTGTGTATAGATACCTGTAAAGTAAGAAAAACATGGTTTCTGTGCAAATTTAATAAAGAATGTAATAAATATTAAGAAAGTGAGGCAGCTGTATACGGTTTCTCATTATCTTCACCATTCAACGCATAATTCTAATAGGTATTTCTACTCAGTGTCAAAGGTTTACCCTGAATATAAAATTATTATTTTATTCATGAGGTTCTCCTTTAGCACTGTACTATATGAGTTTTCAGCATATCCTCTTCGTGAGGTGAAATACTTACTGCAGTGACAAAATTGCACAAACCTTTCACAAACTCAGTCACTGGGAGAATTAGTCTTCAGGATGATCTCATT
The DNA here is from genome assembly GCA_013397775.1 of Eulacestoma nigropectus. Lineage (NCBI taxonomy): Eukaryota > Metazoa > Chordata > Aves > Passeriformes > Eulacestoma > Eulacestoma nigropectus. Next base: position 20,513 of record VZTE01001359.1, on the reverse strand, counting down.
CCCATGTCTTTATTGGTTCTTCCAACTGCCAGTTGCAAAAATCATTGGCTCTACCCCGTGGTTTTGTTTTCTGTGTCTTATTCAGGAAGACTTGTTTTTTACGTGGAATTAACTATTTATCCAAAAAATGGTATCACAGTTACAAATTGCAAAGGTTCCATTTTAGGTGACTTGACTGGTCTTCAGGCCGTGACAGATCTTTATCTTTCTATGTGATTTTAACAACTGGATCTTTCTGTTGATTGATCAGTTGTTAATATACTTACTACACTCTCTGTGTAACATTCTAACTTGCAAAGGAAAACCTCTAGTATTTAGTCATGATTTCCTGTATACTGAAGTCTCATTCTACCTAAATTTTCTCACTGTTACACCCCAATACAATTCCAGAGAACAAAGCCTGTGATATTTACATCCTTTCTTTCATAAACGTGGTGGACTGATCTTGACCAGTAACCTGAGGTGAGTTGACCTTGGTAGACTGCCAGGTACTCACCAAGATGCTCTAGCAATCCTCTCCCCAAACAAGACAGGGGAGAGGAAATATAACAAAAAGCTCATGGCTTGAGATAATGACAAGGAGATCACTAAGCAATTACAGTCATGGGCAAATTAGACTATACTTGGATGAAATTAGTTTAGTTTGTTACCAGTTAATAAAAGAGTAGCATAACAAGAAGTAAGAACAAATCTAAAAACACCTTCCCCTCATCCCTCCCAGGCTCAGCCTCACTCTCAGCTTCTTTACCTTCTCCTTTCTGGTGGCACAGAGGGACTGGGAATGGGGGTTGTGGTCAGTTTGTCATATGTCCTGCCAGAAGCCTGCTCCAGCAAGGGCTTTCCTTGAGTCACAGCTTACTTTAGAAGTAAGACTTTATAACTTCGTCCCAGACAGACCCAGTACAATGAACAATAAGATGCATGACTAGAAGTGCTATGCTATTTTGCACATCAGGGATTATGCACCATCCAAAAAAATAATCCTTAGAGTTTTATTTAAAAATTGAATAAGTCATTGTTATATTAAATAAATTAGCAAGTCACGCATTTACATTTAGAATCATAGAATCTGCCACCATGAAATGTTTTAAATCATGTTGAAAGCAAACAAAGTTATTTTTCAAAAGTTTTTGGATAGGAAGATATTTAATTCTTTGAACTCAAAAAAATAAATAACTTTTAAAAAATCAACAAAGGCAAACTAAACCCATCCAAACATAAACTCTTCAGGGAAACTTCAGCAAAGGAATTTTTTTTTCTTTCCCCAAGGTACTGATTATTTTGTGACAGCCAAGTAAAATAGGTTTTGTAAAATACTAGATGCAAATAGCAGACAGTATTACTGGCTTTGTAATGATGATGTAGAGTGATCAATTTTTTTTTTTTGCAAATGCTAGAAAATGTGAAGATTCACATTTTTCCTAAGTTGAAGTTCACTAGGGATTTAAGAATGTATTCAAAACTGTAATTGCAGATGAAGTCTTCATGTTCCAAAAGCCAAGGAGACAGAGATGTCAATAACAAAGAAGATGGCACCAAGCTATGCCAGAGAACTGCATAAGGGAAGAATCTGCTACACTTATTTATGTTTAATTTAAATTAAGGAGACACACACACACAAAAGGTAATATCTTTAATTTCCCTTAGAAGTTTTTTATAACTGCTTAGGCTAAAGCAGAAAGAGAAATAAACATAAAACTCCCACTCACTTAAAATAAATGTTTGTAGAGATTGTATATAAAAGAAATTGCTATTGTAAGTTTCTTAGGTTTAAGTACGGAACTCTGGGAAAGCATCAGGGAAATTGAAGAGGAAAGAATTAATATGTTCACAAGAATATGAGACAGTGAGAAACACAAATATGCTGACAATGACCCAAAGAGTAAGGCTGAAGCATACTTGGAGATGCATAAGAGCTGTATGTATTAGAATATGTCTAATGTTCATGACTGAAAAGAAGTTATTAAAAATAGAATTATGAGAAATGTAACACTTCCAGTTTCCAGCATGAAAGTTCAAATGTTCTCACACTTCGTAATAGGCAAATCGAGACTTACATGGAGCAAGTCTCAGGCACAATTTCTGGACTATGTATCTATGTCATAAGCAGTAGGTAAACAACATTCAAACAAACCTCCCTCCCCAAGATTAAAGTAACAGGAATGTAGAAAAACATTTAAGATCCGAATTTGTGTTTAAACACAGAACCTAAGTCAAGCGTTTCTGAAGTTTAAAGTATTTCCCATTTATGAGCTTTCCTTCCAAGCAGAGAACATAGAATATAGAGTGTATGTTAATGCTTGTCTACACAAAATGTATGTGTGTTCTTTATTAGTATGAGGGAGAAAAGGGACTTTTTATAGCAAGAATATACATGGAAATTTCAAAGTAAAAGGAAGCTTGCCTTTCCTTGCCTTTTTAAGATTTTCAGTTGTAGAATGAGAGCTCTTCAGTGTTTTTTCTTTGCTCTTTTCTCTGGCTCTATCTCTAAAGTTTGAACTTGCCATAAGTTGTTCTGGTTTTGATTAATTTGGAATACATGGCATTATTAACATTAAATTTACATATAATTATTAAGGAGGAATAAAAATATGGACATCCTTACAAGCCTATGTATAAGTACCATGTCAAGTAATGACTCAAACTCTGCTGTGTATGTATGCATAAACAGAGGAGACTGAGGGAAGACCTCATTGCAGTCTACAACTTCCTTGTGAGGGGAAGAGGAGGGGCAGACACTGATCTCCTCCCTGTGGTGGCCAGTGACAGAACATGCGGAAATGGCCTGAAGTTGTGTCAGGGGAGGATTAGGTTGGATATCAGGAAAAGGTTCTTCACCCAGAGGGAGGCTGGGCACTGGAACAGGCTCCCCAGGGCAGTGGTCACAGCACCAAGCCTGGCAGAGTTCAAGAAGCATTTGGACAATGCTCTCAGGCACATGGTGTGATTCTTGGGGCTGGTCCTGTGCAGGGCCAGGAGCTGGACTCAATGATCCTTGTGGGTCCCTTTCAGCTCAGTTAATTTTGTGATTCTGTGATTCTGTGATTTTTAATCTGGTAGTCCCAAAACAGTAATTTGCTGGTGTTAGGTATAAAAGATAATAAAGGTAAGTAATCGCTGTGAAGTTGTTTTGTAGCAATAGGTCAAACTTAATTCTTTAGTCCATTTTCTTGACCTGACCTTTATTGACACAAATAGTAACAGAAGAAAATTTCTCAAAAATGCTTTATGAGGTTAGTAATTAAAATCAAAGAAACAATGAGAACAACACAAACAAAAACCTGAGCTTTTGCCTTTTTGTTTTTGTTTGGGTTTTCTTCGTTGTTTTTTAATTGGTTTTTTTTCAATCCTATATATACTTTTTCTTTTATAACATTTCTTCTAGAGCACTTTCATTAGCAAAATTTATTGTGCTGGATTATATAATACTGAAGGCTTCCTATTCACTTGCAGTGGCACCTAGACATTCAGGAAGACTTTATGTAAAAATTAAAACTGAATGGAATTCTGTCTATATTCCTAATTGATGGAAAGAATTTCCAAATTTTGAACAACTGTTTACATAACACAGGAATTAAATGCTGTCTTTCAATTTTTTCAATGGATTTAAGGTCCAGAAAGTGCTAATTCATTTTTACCATAGTATTTTTGAGTGAAAAAAAAACCAGCCAAAGTTATTGCTGTATTCACAAGAAGAAATCACAGTCTTTGCAACTGTCTCATAGAGAAACTTGTATTTACAGTGATACTCCCTCAGTACTCTGTACTTTGCTTGAGGGATAGTCTGTGTTACGTTAAAGAACTGATTTTCCAGAGCCTTGAACTAGCTGAATTTAAACAGAAATCTTCTGGTAAGAGCTAATTTACACTTTAGATTAACCTGAAAAAAAAAATCATTATTATTTAGGAAAAACTAAACCTGAGAATTTTCCTTTTCTTTGGGAACCTATTTTCTAGGGCAAATTAGTGATAACTCTCATAAAAATGAGTGCTTCCATCAAAATGTTGTAAAATTGGGTCACTTTTCTAACTACAGTGAAAACAAGAATTTCACATTGTCTTTTGTTAAGTATTTTATTGAGATATGGAGGTTTTGTTCAGAAAAGGAACAACACTTAGATTACTTGGATTACTACATTGAATTACAATTATCACAAAAATGCAGTTTCACCACATTGTTTAGAATTAAACTGACAATGGCAAGTGGACAGGTTTTTAAGTATAGTTTTTCCTTAAAGATATTTTTAAAGTGACTTACCAAAGCTAAAGTATGATAAAGGACTTAAAGGTCATGTTTAATAAATAGCTGACCATTTGACCTCTTTCTGATGCTGTAACACTGGAGGCCAACACGGTTTATAAATTATATTTTAAATCCCTTTACATGAAAATAGCAAAGTAGGAATTTTGAGATTGTATTACTTTTGTCATTTATGAGACCATTATGAGATATATGAGCTTGAGAAATTAGAGAATTTTAGCCATAATTTGTAATGAAGAAAACCATGTTTTATAGCAAGAAAGTAAGATTTTTACTTTATGTGAATGACTTGATCAAGGTCCACAAGAATCCACAAGAACCAGATTGCTGACAGTATAATGGCCTTTGATCTAGAAGAACTGAACATGACAAAACCACTTGTAGAAGATAAAGAAATTTCAGCTGCATCAGCTCAATAAGACCAAATGCTCTAATTATTAAAACAGCTTAAGTGAGAACAGTAAAGACTTATATGTTATTTGCAGATCAGGACATATGTAGCTGAGGCACATATTATTAAAAGGGAAAATTAAAAAAATCACTAGATGTGTCAGAAATCTGCATTATTCAGAAGGTCACTATTCAGCAACCATAGCAGATCTTTTTAGCCTTTAAAATTTTAATAATCCATGTACTTTAATGGTCTTTGCATCACTAAACAAGGATTTTATTTTTAGCAGTTTTCAAGTTTTGCAGTACCACAATACTTCAGTTTCTCTAGTGCTTTTGAAAAGAAAAATAAAAGTAGATGCTGGAAAAACCCCATGTCATGGCTTAACCCTATATCTTGGATTTTCTGACACTTGCTATGTCATTCTGCTTCATATCATAGCTGATACAAATGGGATAGTCTTCTCCTAGGATTTATATACAGCTTCTCTTAATATAATACCAGCTACTAGCTTCATTTTGCATTTTCCTATTAGCTGCAATGTGTGTATGGCTTAATGCTTTTTGAGTTCCTTATTTACTGACCAAGCCGGAAAATACTTTACACAGTCATAATTTACTAGTCTTTAATGACAGCTTGTATGCATGCCAAAATTGCCTTCACCATAGTGATATGTTTCTAGATCTGCTTCTACAACTGATTTCCTTTTATTAATGAATGAAGTCACTGTAAGTCTCTACACATGGAAAGCAATCAAGAAGTTTCCATCTCTTTCTTTCCAACACCACTCCATCCTCAAAGCTCCAAGTCATATGTCACTCCTAAGTCAAGTAGAAACAGCTCTTACCCAGGAAGAATGGGATTAAAATAAAGATAATGGGAAGATTAAAAGCAAGATTTCTCAATATAAAGGTTCATAGAAAGTGTAGGAAAGCCTTGTCAAGAAAAACAGAGTGTGTAAGGTTAAAAAATTAAAAAAATGTAATCTGGCTACTGTCTTAAAAGACAATGAAAAATTTTTTCTCTTAATACATTAACACCAAAGGAAGGTTAAGGAAAATCTCCATCCTTTATTGGATATTGGATGCAGGGGGAAACAGTGAAAAAGGATGAGGAAAGGAAGGTAATTACGTAAGGTAATGAGGTAATTAATGGTTTCTTTGCCTGAGTCTTTAATAGTAAGACCAGTTGTTCTCTGCATACTCTGAGCTGGAAGACAGGGAAGAGGAGCACAACGAAGCCCACATAATCCAAGGAGCTTCAGTGACCTGCTACTCCACTTAAACACTCAAAAGTTTATGGGGCTGGATGAGATCCACCTGAAGGTACTGAGGGATCTGGCATAAGTGCTCACCAACCACTTAGCAACAGCCCTGGCTATGCAAGAGGTCCCATTTGACTGGTGGTTAGTAAATGTGAGGCCCAGCTACAAGGCGGGGCCACAAGGAGGATGCAGAGAGGGCCTCTCAGCCTGACATCAGTGCTGGGGAAGGTTACGGAGCAGATTATCCTGAGGTGATGTCACACAGCATGCACGGGATAGCCCCGGGATCAGGCCCAGCCAGCACAGGTTTATGAAAGACAGCTTCTGCTTGATCAACCTGACCTCCTTCTGTGACAAGGTGACCTGCTTAGTGGATGAGGAAAATGCTGTGGATGTTGTCTGCCTGGACTTAAGCAAAGCCTTTGACATGGTCTCCCACAGCTCCAGCTCTGGAGAACCTGTCTGGTCATGGCTTAGACAGGTAACTCTCCTCTGAGTTAGCCTTGGGTTGGTGATTTACACGAGTTCAAGGAGAGTGGTTTTGCCTTAGTTGCTGGTTCAACAGCAAGACACCTTTTATCTCCCTTGTTTTTCAGCTGCTACATGACTTGTCAGCTAAAAAGTACCACCAAGTTCCCTCCTCTGCAAGTATTTCAGCAGAGCCTGACTGCAATGCCTCCTGACTTCAATGTGCTCCACCCTCTGTTTAGTCCTCTTTGGATTGCGGGTGGGAAGTCAGGAATGCTATCTGCGTGCCAGCCAGGGAGTAGTAACCACATATCTCCCCTTATCATATATTTTGTGTGGTGAGTTGGGCATACTGATTGCGGTCTCCATCTATTAAAATGTAATATTACTCTGAGTCTTTTTCCCACAGGGTCTTTTTCCAACCTTAATGATTCTGATTCTATGATAACTGTTCTTCTCCATGGTATGTTCTAAGTTGGTTATGCAATCCAACTGCTGTGGAAAATACTAAAAATTTTTTAAGGAAATATATTAGCTGAGCTGATGCATCCTTCATTTGGTGTTCAGTTTGGTATTGTTTCATCGAGGTGAATATGGAATGGTGCTGGCTCAGAGCACAGCTGATTGAGATGTATAACAGTCTATATAATTTTTGCTCAATTGCTTAGCTAGAAAGTTCTTACGATAAAACTGGTACTGATTTTGCTGAGATGAATCTATGATAGCTTTCACTGTGACAACTAGGAAAAATTTGACCTGCTGTATTAAGCACTTTCAGAACTTCATATTCTAAAGAAATTTCTTGTTGGATCAGTCTGAAATCCACAATGAGGCAATGCTCTAGAAATGTCAACTGTTATTTTTTTTGTTTTCATATGGAAATACTGAAACTAATTAACAAGACTTAAACCACTTAATATAAATGTCTGTTGTGGTTAAAGAAAACTAATGTAATTGGTCAATGGTCTTTAAACCTGCTGGAAGCTGTTAATTCCAGTTAATTAAAACAAACAAACAAAAAAGAAACTGTCTGATATTCAACAAAGTGGAAAACCATTACAATTTATTCTTGACTTAAGCACACAATATGCTTTCCTATGTGCCGAGTATGCAAAAAACCCACGGAAACATAACTGATACTGCATAGACTTGTTGTGCTTAAAGTAAAAAAAGAATATAAAAGCTGCTTTATTGCTGTCTTTATTTAGAGGGACTTTAATATTATTTTAAATGGATTAATTTCATCCCAGTATCTTTGGGATGAAGTCTTAAGTGAGCAAGGACAAATCAATATGTATTTCTTTATTGCACACTGCCATGGTTGTTACAGAGTCAGTATTAGCCTTCTTAACAAACTCACTATGCTGTTATTCCTCTCTGGTTCAATGTCATTGACAATATGTTTTAGACTTTCACCATAGTTTTCTTGGTGCTCTAGAGATCAAATGGCTTTAGAAAGCGCTACAGAACCTCATGTCAAAATTCTTAGTTGATATAGAAGTATTTATGCTCCTTCAAAAAAAAAATAAAACAAACCCCAAAGCAAAAGAATCCGTTCCAACCAAGTTAGACTAATTTATTTTCAGAATTAAATATTTCTACACACTTTATTACTTTATCTTTTAAGCTTTAAAACATACTAATATTTGGAATATTATATAGACTCTGGATTACAGTGTACTCATTCAGAATGAGGAAAAAATACTTATAAAATTGAGGGATTTTTTCTTAATATGAACTCTAGTCTTCTATTAAATGCAGTGTGATATTTTACAGGTGGAACGGTGGTGGGGGAGCACAATTTCACTTCACCTCTGAAAAACTGTTAAGCACAGAAGTTTTCTAAAAATGCTAAACCAGAACCTACACAGTGCTTTCTCTGAGCTCAGAATACACCTCTGACTTTTTGGTTGCATAGTTTTAACAATGTTTTCTTTTCTTGCTCAGTAGATTCTGGAGATTCATGTTATCCCAAGGTTCTTCTAGCTTAACCTAGTCATATGTCCATTACCTTTCAAATGGATTAAGGTCTGGTTTGCACTTTAGTCCCAATCGTTCGCTCATTCATGCTGTATAAAAATAGCATAATTTTCAAGCATATACGTGAGGTTTGTCTCAGAGTACCATAAAGTACGTCAAAGATTTAGTATGCAAAACCTTTAGAAATAGCTAAAGGTCTAGAAAAGTCTAAAATTTAGGGAAACTGTGCCAATCCACTTCTTGCCAGGAATCACATCCTGTTTTTCAGGAAATTCAGTTGGCTGGTGTTAAATAAATCACTCACTTGGGCTTCTTTCTGGAAGTTTCTAAACTGTGTAGTGTGAACAAAGTAGAATTTATATGTTGATGTGGATGCATAAGACAAAGCTAGGAAGTGTGAAGGACTGTAGGCCATTTTCTCATTAAAGGCATGACATATGGCATAATTATTGTCTTGGACATGCAATTTTTATGCAGTTTTACTTCTTTTGTTATTCATTGCTCAGTTTAGCATCCAGTGAATTACCATCTATATGCAGAAGACACCTGTGAAGTTAATTTTTGGGGCCTATACAGAAAACCTAGGGAGTTCTCTTGCACATGCAAGTGAGATTGCAGGACTGAAGGTAAGAAAACAGAAGTTTAAAGGATACTGAAATATTTAACTTTCAAACAAAACTTGAAAGCATAGTTTGTAGGTATTGCAGCCTTTCAGATGCACAGTTGTAGAAGAGATGAATTATTACAGGATATCTCTGGATGTCTGATTTAAAACCCCTCTTGAGACTGAACTAAAATTGACTGTGATATATAGTTGTTTGGGCTTGAGATAGGTAGGTGATTTGGAATATGGTACTGCTCATAAAATTGCCATCTAGGTCTGAGCTGTGTGCCACTTTTATAGTTTAATTATAAATCTATCACTTAAATCTTTCTGAAAGATGGGTTGTTGTTCAAGCAAATTCTGATTTAATCGAGCAATACAAGATGAGGTTCTATGGTTTATAAAGGAGAACAGACTGGACTGTTATAATGTGCCAAAGACGCTTTATTTTTCCAAAATTTGAAACGTGGAATGCTATCCAGCTTAAGAACAATAAATGTGCTACAGATCAGACTGCTTTCTAAAGTGCAGATTAAACAGCTTTTCTATGATTTTAAAAATCTACATTTCCTTGGAGCCATTTTAATTTTGCTGTGTCTCATAGGACTACAAATTAGGATAGTTCTACACCTAGCGGTCTGGCACAATTTCAGCAAAAATTCTTGTGATTTCATTTTGATAATATCACTTATTTAGACACAGGTTTTTTATATTTTTGCAAAACTAGGGCTCAGACTTTCTATAAAACTTTCAAAAGGATCTGAACTTCTGAAGGATATTAAATAATTTGTAGCTCATACTATCCTTTAAGGAAATCATTATTTCCTAAGTTAATGAAGTTAAATTAGAACTTTGAACTGGCACTAATTAATATAGAAAAGACAATGCATGATGACCTGGATTTAGTTCAAATCTGGTGGGCTTGTGAGTACTATGTTATAAGAACTAGGTTATGGAAGAGGACATGCTTGGATGATGCATGCTATTCAGTAGATATGAGCAGTGCCTCAAAAGCTGTGAATCTGGTCAAGGTGACTCAAGCAAAACAAGTACTAGGGAAGTATTTACTACAATAAGAATGTTTGTTGTGTTATATATATTTCTTCATATATAATGTTACATATTTATCTGCATATGCATATAATTATATACATTTATATACACACACTTTGAATTCTCATGTCAATTACTTTTCTGAAGCCACACTTCCACAAAGCAATCTGTTAAAGGCCTCCTAATAGACAGCTCTACTGCTGTCTGTTAGACTGCTGACAGCTCTGCTGTGTAATTTTCTGTGTGCCACACATATTGTCATGTGCTTGGGAAGTGGTGTAACTGCCAGAATTCTGTTGACTGAGAACTTTGATCCCAGCTCTTCATTAAAGCCACCCAATTTTCCCACGTGCTTTCAAGGCTACAGCTTCAGGTCTTCTAGCATTCTTTTCATTTACTGGGTTTCATTTCATTTCATTTACAGCTAAGCAGTTATGTGGAAATTTCACTGGGTCTTACACCCATCCCAGACCAAAACTTCTTAAACTATTGGATTTTTCTGAGGAACTGAGACAAGTCCTAAGAATCTCTGAAGTGCCTGTGGCCCAATACCATATTTTCAGTAACAATCAGTAGAAATTTTCTAGGACAGATCTTCACAAAAAAAATTCAGTGAAGTTTTTCCCACGATCCTTTCCTAATTTCTAATAATTTCTGGGTCAGACTTTTGGGCCAGGACTAAAATTAATTTTATTTGAGGGGCTGTTAATTCCAGCCAGCCTTTTTTGGGTGGAGGGGGGATTAACTCCAGCCAGTAACTAAACCCCACACAGCTGGTCACACACACATATAGTCTTGGTGAAATGGGGGCAAGAATCATAAAATAACAGAATTGTTAAAGTTGGAAAAGACCTGTAAGATCATCGAGTTCAACCACCAATCTTGTTGACCACCACCACGTCCACCATTAAACCACATCCCCACACTTTTTTTTAACACTTTCTGAGATGGTGACTCCACCTCCAGAATCAGAAAAGTCAGAAAACTCATGGGTTGAGATAAAAGGTTTAAAAAGTAAAGCAGAAGCTGTGCAAGGAAGCAAAGCAAAATAAGGGATTCATACACAATGTCCTGTGGGCAGGCAGGTGTTCAGCCATCCCCAGAAAGCAGAGCTCCATCACATGTAACAGTGACTTGGGAAGACAAACACCATCACTCCAAACATCTCCCCTTCTTTTTTCTTCCCTCAGCTTTAGATGCTGCTCCTGCTGTCATGTGGTGTGGAATATCCTTTGGGTCAGTGGGGTTCAGCTGTCCTGTCTGTGTCTCCTTCCAGTTTGTTGTGTACCTGACTCCTCACTGGTGGGGTGGGCTGAGAGGCAACAAGGGCCTCAACTCTGTGCAAGCAAGGCTCAGCAATAATAAAACATCAATGTTTCCAGCACAAAACCGAAACACAACTCCATACCAGCTACTATGAAGAAAATTCACTCTATCTCAGCCAGCACCAGTAGAGAAAGAATATAGACCATCTAATATTAGGGGTTAATATTTATTATTATGAGTTCAATAGCAAAATGAACCATAAATTTCAGCTTAGGAAAGCAAACTCTCCTAGGACAAATATTGTTTCTGTTAAAGCGCCTTCATGTGACCCATTATTGTGTGCAGTTCTTGTAATGCCTTAAAGCTAGCAGAAAGGATAAAAATCTCTACTGTGTCTGTTTCATCTATGATGAAAAGCAGCAGCAAAAGCTAAGTAATAATGAATTAATTTGCTATGCTTTCTGTGGCTCTATGCAGTATTCTCTATACACATAACCTTTCAGTATGGTGATACCTTGGAAGAGAATGATATTTTTTATAAAAATAAAGGCCTAGGTTTATGATTTTAAAGAAATACTGTTAGTATGTTGTATGTATTGAAAACCCTTTACAAATGTCTATTTTTAGTACTTTAAATTGGAACAACCACTGTTTTTACCAACAAGAAGTACAAAAAATTGACTAAATGAAAAAGAAAAAAAGAAAAAGACTAAAATACTTTCATTCTCTTTTCCACTATTCTCCTTTTCTTCACGGAGGAAAAACTGTATTGATCATTGTAATTCTTCTCTCAAGAGATGCTTGAAATGACTGTGTCCTTGAGAGCACTTGCCCTAATTTACTGTCTAATTAAGAGCCACATATCTATTCTTTACTTCCTCTCTCCTACAGTACTTCTTGTGGTCAGGGGCTCAGGATATTACAATTCTTCAAGACATATAATAAAAAAAGAACAATGACATTTAAAAAAAAAGTCCCAACAAAACAAAAGCCCCAACTCTTGACTTCACAGAAAACACACTGACAAAATAGGAGTGGAAATCTCTGCAAGCAGCAGATCGTCAGCCTAATAAAGATATTTATATTGCTATGTACCGTGATGCTGTGATCATGATGCTGCATTAACACAAACTAAAAAAAAAAAAAACCACTTCCATTGGAAAATTAGCTTTTCAGGGTTTGCTTCAGGTCAAATATTGGCACACACTGTCACATCCCTTGCATTTGTTTTAAATAATAAAATTTTGGTAGCCAGCAGGGGGTCTGTGTGGACGGCTTCTGTGAGAACATGCCAGATACTTTCACCTATGTCAAACAGAGTCAGTTCCAGTTGGCTCCAAGACAGAACCATCACTAGACAAAGTTGAGTCAATCAGCTTGTAGCACCTCAGCAAAAATCTCTTTAAGGAAGGAGAAAAAACACTGTTCAACAGTATCTGGGAGAGAGGAGTGAGATATGAGAGAAACAGCTCTGCAGACACCAAGGTCAGAGAAGAAGAGGGGGAGATGCTTCCAGCACTGGAGCAGAAACTCCTCTGCAGCCTGTAGTGAAGATAACAGTGACATAAGTTGTTTTCCTAGAGGCAGATTTGTCCCAAAGGAAGCTGTGATCCCATGGAGAGTCCCTGATGGAATAGGCTCCTGGAATGAACTGTGACCCTTTAGGAACTTAAACTAACCTGAAATCAAATTGTCGGAATTACAGCTTCCACTAGACCAGGTGGTTTAGAGCTCCATCCAACCAGATCCTGAATGTTTCCAGGGATGGGGGATCTACCACCTCTCTGGGCAACATGTTCCAGTGTTTCATTACCTGATTTGTCTTCACTCTGCTTGCATTGAAGCAACTCTGTCCTTCCACACAGTAAAATATCACTTTTTTTGACCCTTATCTTCCTTTATTTTAAACAAAATCTTGTATTCTGTGTCATTGAATAGTAGTTGCTTTAATACTAAGCAAAACTAATATAACATTTTTGCAAAACATCTGGCAGTCCAAAGCCAGTGACTTCATCCTATTAAAGACAATAAATATAACTCAGTTGTATTGCATGCTTATCATGATTAGAAGACACTGTTTATATCTCAATACATAGGAAGACTTTCTTAATAATGTCTCCGGATAATTACTTCAGTGTTCTTACCTTATAGTTTGGAATAGAAAGTTTTCTACTTCTCCTGTCTCACGAGTACCTTTTCCTTATTTCAATTACATTTGAATGAGGGATTTACATTTTGTTAATTTGTCCCTTGACTTTTTTCTAAGCTTCTTGCTTCTCCCAGTAAAGAATGGCAGGGGTACAAATTGGCAGAGGTTTGAGAATTTTCTTCCAAAAATTGGAGATTTTGCAATAAGAGAATATAATCAAATAACACCCTCAGGGCACAATGTTCAAAACTTCTTTTACTACCATTATACATGAATTTACTCTTTAATTAAAAACTTGGAGTATGAGAACGAAATTATGTGATTGGTAACGTATGATGGAAATGAAGTATGAAAAATTTTCTCTGGACCAATACTGCTTATATATGAAAATCTTGTATTATAGCCATTCCTTATTCTGGATTCTGCAGCTGCAGGCTGATTAAAACTCAGTAGGAAGAGCTATAATAAACAAATACCACCTGCTGCAAGAACAGGTGTTTGTGTCTCCATTTAGAAACCAAAGTAAAACAGAAGATGCCAAGGGGCTGAAGTAGATCAGTATTTGGATTGACATAATTTGTTACTACTTGTCCTTGAACTTAAAAGCATATTATTCTGCTTTCAAGACTCCTTGATAGGGATGCAACACTAGTTTCCAGTAATTAAGAAGCTCTTTGCCTTCTCTGTTTAGCTATTCATTCTCAATATATGTGCATTCACTTAAAGTATTTGTTTCTCCATTCAGTGGTGTATAGCATAGTGTTTTTGACTAAGAACATTCTATGCAGAAAAATAAGTAAAACCAGCATTTTATATTTTATTTAATTTCACTAATCTCATCACTGTTTTGTTTGACATTCTTAGTCCAAATAAATCAATATAGTTATTGGAATTTATCATGATTGATCTGTTCCTCAATGGATTTAATACATGTTTATAAAAGAAGATTTGCATTTATAAAAAAGTGCAAACCGTTCTGTTTCTGATATTTATCTCAGTGACACTTCTGATGCAGACAAAACAGATGAGTATCTTTCCCAATAAAGCTGAGTGCCTGTTCAGTGTGTCTTTCAGTGTGCAACTTCTCAGTGTTGACTTTCATATGCAGAATTTTTTCTTCATTGTAACAGCACTTAAGCAATAATAATCAGAGTAACTGTCTAGATAAAAGCATAAATTGACATGCTATGCAATTGTTCATGTAAACAAAATGTAGTAGAGCACATAACAATGATTGTGATATACCTTTAGCTTAATCCAGAATCAATTGGACTAAACAGATTCATCCTGTACCAGGAAAGTTACTTTCATGTTATGACAAGTCTCAAGGTACTTGGAGAAGAGATTTTACTTTTGTGTGTAGTTTACAGTTGATGACTTCAAGATAGTTCATGGTAGCAGATAAAACTTACAGCCAGCAGGCAGAGACCTCCAAGGTAACAAAGTTTCTGAGAGCTCTAAATTTTTTTCTCTTTTGCAAGAGATTTTATATATAAATAAGTGCTGAAATCCCATAATACTTAAAGCGGATGTGAAGAGTTATTACTAGGAATACAAGCAATATCACAAATTCATTTAAAATCTGCACACTGCCAGAAGTGTGGATTACAAAAAGAAGCAGCTGAGAACTGGAAATCTTTTGGGAAGGTTTAGCATATTTAAGATGTAAAAATTACTTTGCTGACTTATTTAGGAAGCCTGCATGGGTCGAACAGGAGCAGGAGCAGCATGCTGCCAAAGGTAGGATTACCTGGGGAGTTTCTGTTTGTTTTTGAAATTCTGACAGCCCAAATACTTAATAATCTTGGAAGTAAGTGATGTTTAAATCATTCTTAAATCAATATCTTAAAAGAGAGAGCAGAAAACTTGTTATTTCTACAATGGCCGTAAGCATATTGACAACAAGGTGACTGCATCTCTTTTATGTTATTGAGTATGGCAGGATAAAACTTCTCTCTTTCAAGAGGAGGACACAAACAAATCTTACTATGCCTGTAAAATTGACTTGCACTAATATTAAGTCTGGAACTTATTTTAAATTATGTTTGCTATATTAAATATAATGAAGTATTAAAACAAGACTTAATATAGGTGAGAATACATTTTCTAATAGAACCAAATATCACTTCTAATTCTGCTCACAAAAACCTACACTTCAGTGCTACATATTTTTTAGAATTTAACAGTTATTATAGTTAAATCAGTAATATAAATATATTTTTTAACATAATTGGTACAAGTATGAACCAAAGAGCTGGGAAAGAACTTAAATACATTTTGAAAATTAAGGCAAAAAAAAGATAATTTTTGAAATGGCTCTGATATAGATTATAGGATGTAACTAATTTGAGTGACTATTCAAATATATATGGAAACATAAGCTATAAGAATGATCCTTTGAGAAGTCAAACTACATGTCTGGTTTAACAAAAGGAAAGTTAAGAGAAATCTCAATTAGCCTGTAGACTCATGAAAACTAATAAAACAGATCTGTCACCTATTCTGTGGGCAAAACCTTAAAATAAATGGGCCACAAATATGAATGAAACTTTCAGTTTTAGGTGTAGATACCTATTGACTGTCATAGTTAGCTGGGGTTTTATATATATATATAAAACTTTCAGAATTACGCATAAACTTATTGCAGGATTTGAGTTGGATCAGCACTTTCTCAATTTACAGTCTATAGAACTTTGAAATAATTAATTAGAAAATTAAGATGTTAGAAAATTGGAAAACTATATAAATTAGTAAAGCAGTATATTGCATTACTAGCTGTCTATGATGTAACCGACTACTCAAAACCATCAAGACCAAAAGTTTGCCCATATTGGGGATACTTCTGTGATAAAATCTGTTGTTTAATGCTGAGAAATAGTGTTGCGTTTTCTTACTTCCCCTTCATTCAGGCTGAGGCTTACAGAACTGATCTTATTTCTTCCTTCAGTATCACATGGAGCAACTATCACACCTCATACCTGTTATTTCCCTGTGCTTTTGCAATATATAAGCTAACTAATGCATAACTGATATGCTAGTTTGTTTGGGGTTTTTTCCTAATGGTCTTAAACATTAAAGCATTTGCTGTTGGGAAGTGTTCAAAACTTAGACAGTCTAGAAATGTAGCATTGCATACTTGTCACATTCAGGTAGTGGGACACTGTGAAAGTACATCATAAAGGGCAAATAGATGTGATGTCGTGAGAGGAAAATAGACGTGAAGTGACGTGGTGAAGGCTCCAGCTCCAAACAGAAGAACTGATCACAAAAAATCAAAGGTTATCTTTGCCTACCTTGATTTTTGTTTACACATGTAATTTCTTATTTTACCTCATAGCTGACAGTTTTGGGACAAACCAGGGTGAACCCTTCTGCCTGATTTTATCTCCAGTGATGTAATTGGACTAGGCTATAAAGGTTTCTTATGAAACTAGCTGCATAAAAATATGAAACTACCCGTATGCGTAATGTCCTGACTAGTTAGCTGGCTTATTTTCATTAGAAAAGCTGTAACGAATTTCATTTTAAACACTGACATGGTATGAAGTCTACTCTGAATCACTGCTCAAATACAGGATTTCAGGTCTGAATAGATAAGCTCAAGATAAGCTGGAAAACAAAGAAGTAATAGAAACACTTTTTATACTATGTGATTTTTGCTGACTTCACACATTTGTAACATATTTGAGGCTGAAAACTAGTGGGTGAGAGAAAGTCTGACGAAAACTGCGACAACTGCTAATTGTTGTTGGATATAGAGCAAGTAAGAGATTGGCCTCAGGCTACTTGATGAGCAAGGGCAGTATCATCTTGTACTGATGTTCTAGTTTATAATGCAATAAAGAGACAATTGCCCGGTATGGGGTGAGATCATAACACCACGTGTGGACCTCAGACACCACCTCAAAGGCTGAGCCCAACATGGAACACAATTTCACTCAGAGCCCAGGCCACCAGATAGGAATCCAGCAGTCAGAATGAGTGCCCTGAGCCCCTGGATCTGTACTGTAAGTCTAACCTGGACTACAAGGGCAGAGACTGTGGCTGTAGGATGTAGTATGTGCTATTTAGGATAAACCCACTTGCCTAGACATTGCTATCCATCACTGTACTAAAAAAGTTTAGTAAACAAATTCTAGATTATGTCAGAATGATGATGTGGTTCTGTTCTCAGAGGCACTGCACCCAATTACCTTGTTACAAGAGTTAATTGCTCTTTAAATACAAAATGTCATGGTAAAAGTGTTTTCTTGTCCAACTGTTTATGTGTCATGAGTCTTCTCTTCAAGAGAATGTGGAGCATGAGAATTTGAAAAAACCACCAACAGCCAACCCCACAAAACCAATAAAACCCTGCTTCTGCACCAAAAAAAAAAGATAAAACTCACAGTTTGAAAAAAAGTACTGAGAGGGAGGCAGTGGACAGAAAGAAATACGTTTCCTTATCCTTGCTACACAATTTAATGCACCAGTCCACATCTAAAACAAAATCGTACAAAAATCTGTTCAATTCTTATCTTCTTATTTTCACAGGACTGTGAAAGAGATGTATGTGAATGGCAAAGATGCTACAAGTTCAGGATTTTATTTTTTTAATTGTTAAATCATACAAAGGATGGATAGTAGTGCAGGGAATACTTCTCCATTTCTTAACTTTGGGGGTTTTTTTATACTTTGTAGTTCTGGAAGCTTTCATGTACTGGATTTATTTAAAAGAAAAAGCAGTGAACCTATTTCAGTGCTTTCAAAAGCCCACAAAGATAACTGAATATTAGGCAAAGGTTTTCTGAAAGAGTTGTTCAGATTCTTCAGATGTTCTGAAAAATATCCCTTCCATTCTTCTTTAACTGAGTTTATTAAATAGTTCTTAGTCACAAATTGTTCCAAATAACTTCGATGTCACATGCACTGTTTATTCTGGAAATGCCTGCAGTGTTGCTGGTATATGATGTACATTCCATTAGTGGCTGTTTCCCCACCAACAGCTTCTGTGAATTATTTGAGACAGAGTAAAAAATAAATGATTATTGAAGTACATGTTATTATTCAAGACAGTGAATCCTGTTTTCCTGTCTTTCTATGGGAAGCAGACTTTGCCTGGTACACTGGACTTAAAAGAAAAAGGTCATGAAAGCTGCTAAAGCTCTGCAATGACCATATAGTGTGTACATGAATCAAATTTAGAATCTATTTCTCAATTATTAATATTTCATATTTTCAGATCTTTTGTTCATATTGATTTGCTTCTGTGATTCCTTAAACCCTACTCAATTCATCAGTGCACAGAGTGTAGATCTTTATACTCCTATATTTCCTCTAAAGCTAATGAAGAAATCCTGGATGTAGAAACCTATTCATAATTTTGTTTTAAAACTTTAATCAAACACACACTTTTGCAGACTACATGCTATGGATCTTTGAAGCCTTCAATTTGAGTCTAAGAATTAATTTATTGAGAGAAATTTTCACCAAGCTTTCTTTATGATGGAACACAGTGAATGGATAAACAAACAGAAGGGTTCAAATCTTTGCTAGGAGATTCTGTTGTTTTGTAATATTAATTCAGTAATGTCTGCCATGTCCTTATGTACACAATATGGCTGGGATTAAGTTAATTTTCACACCAGGCCTTACAATTTGGATGAACTTTGAATTATGAACTTTGGATTTTTGGCCTAAACGGTGTTGGTAAAATTTCAATAATTTGGCTATTGCTGAGTAGTTCTTGCACAATGTGCTCTCCTCCCTACTCTGCCCTACTCCCCAGCCAAAGTGAGTAAGATGGGGTTGGGCAAGGGGCTGGGAGGGGACATAGCTGGGACAGCTGACCTGGATTGGCATTCCATACCAGATGATGTCATGCTCAGCAATAAAGGCTGAAGGAAAGGGCGAGAAAGAGTGAGTGAGTACCTGTGTGATGGCTGACAGTAGACCCCTCTTCCTATGTCCTCATACAGGGCACCATTTGATGGTGGCCAAAGACTGACACAGAAGATGGTGGCAGGCATTGGCAGGCATCAACAGACATGAGCTTTTTATTATCCTAAAGCACAACTTTTTATACCTTTTCTCTTATGTCACTCACATGCTTCTTGTTACAGAAATCAACACACACCTGCATTCCATTGTTTTTCTTTCTTCCCAGGGATATAGCTGTAACTTACCAAAGTTGAGGCTGCCCACAGCCCATTCTTGTATCCCCATGCCTGTGTAGACATTTAAAATTGATTATTTAAATTTTAAATCTCTAAACAATTTTTAAAATTAAATTTAGGCAAATTTTCTTTAAAGATGTCCTCTTTCTCCTTTATTTTAAATTAAGTCTCTTTTAAGAAATCAAAACATTAAACGAGAACTTAGAAATAGTATTCGCTTTTCTACGGTTTTTTCACAATCAGGCTAGTCCTGATTTCTTATTTGAAATAGTGATCTTAAAAGTATTCTAATTCATGTTCACTCATTTTCCATAGTTTACAGGAAGGTTTTGACAGTAATTCAAGAAGAAATTACTCAAATAATTGTTTTACAATATATAACTGTGACGAAACATAGAGTTGAAACCCTTTTTCTTTTCTTTATCCTCTGAAGTCCTCAAGACAAAGATGGGACTAAGAGAAAAGCATAACGATCTAGAAGTTTTACATGTCAGTGTCAGGCTTTTTACCTGTATGTCTGTCTTCTTTAGCACCTTATAAATGTCAGTTATGGTGCCATGTGAACAGTAATAGCTATTAAAGGCCTCATATAGAGCTATAGACCATGATCTTTGAGAAATGAATGTTCATATATTTTCATTCTAGCTCATTTGTTTTCTGAAGCAAAAAGTCATGATCAGTCACTCAGAGATATTGTAAATTAATTATCATATTTAGAGATAGCCTCTCAGGCCAAAACCAAAAAAAATCTTGGATATTGGTGGCATCAGTATTCCAGGTATTTAAACTGTACTATATTCCCTATTTGTACACATTATTTTTGAAAGAAATGAGTGACTGTTTTTCAAAGCAAATTTTTAAGATCGGGAAAGCAGAATTGCAAGATTTTATAAATGATCATTTGACACCACTCGCCCCGACC